>CM068477.1:22247163-22589474 GCA_034769265.1 Remorina albescens | reverse complement strand
TCAGGTCTGCTGATTCAGCCTCGGCAGGAAGAAGCTAAAAACGTTATGAAACGATGTTTGGTTGAGATGATGATGATAACTACAGAACAAACAGTAAATATGATCCACTGTTCTGCATCACTGGCCTCTAAAACGATCAAACCTTCATCTATTAAACTCACTGCAGAAGAAAAATCTGTTGATCCAGATGTGATGGAAGATTCAGAGCTTTTTAAGATGACTAAACTGAATGTAAGGAGACTGAGTGTGTCTGTGTGTGTGTGTGTGTGTGTGTGTCTGTCTGTGTGAGTGTGTGATGATGAATATGATGAAGGAGCTCTTCAGCTGTAACAGCGACCAAAACAGAGCAGTTTGATCCATGCAGGTGTGACACAGCAGGGGGCTTTTATTTTGTAAGGGTCACACACACACACACACACACACACACACACACACACAGACAGACAGACAGACAGACAGACAGACAGACAGACACACACACACAGACACACACAGAGACACACACACAGACACACAGAGACACACACACACAGACACACACTCACAGACACACACTCAGACACACACAGACACATACTCACAGACACACACTCACACACACTCACAGACACATACTCACAGACACACACAGACACACTCACAGACACACACTCACAGACACACTCACAGACACACACTCACACACTCACAGACACACACAGACACACACAGACACACACTCACACACACACAGACACACACAGACACACACTCACAGACACACACAGACACACACTCACAGACACACACAGACACACACTCACAGACACACACAGACACATACAGACACACACTCACAGACACACACAGACACACACTCACACACAGACACACACAGACACACACAGACCACACTCACACACACTCACACACACTCACACACACACAGACACACACAGACACACACTCACAGACACACACAGACACACACTCACCTCTCCATCTTCTTCAGATTCCAGCAGAAAAGCCGCAGCGGAACAAAAGAACAAAGACAGAATCAATCGATAGCGGATCGATCGGCCAATCGGAGGTGGAGGTGTCGCGAGGGGCTCTTACCTGAGCGGGGCGCGCGGCTCCGGTACCTGCAGTCCGTCATGATGGAGTCGGTCTGAGGAGGACGGGTCCAGACCGGAAGGAAGGGGCGGGGCCTCTAACGGAGCCTGCACGAGCCAACAGCAGCCCTGATGTGTTCTTACGTCACAGCCACAGCAGCCTCACCTGTCCGCTCGTCACCTTTTTTATTTTTATTTTTAGATCTTTCATTTTGTGCTTCATTCATTAATACAGAAAAAAAAACTGTTGCAGTTCTTCAAAGAGCCAGCAGGTGGCGGCAAAACTCCAGGAAGACCCAGACCTGTGACACACAAACAATTCAACACACAACACAACACAATTCAACAACACACACACACACACACACACACACACACACACACACACACACAACACACACACATTCAACAACACAGATAACGCAATTGAACAATATAAATAACACAATTCAACAACAGATAACACAATTGAACAACACAGATAACACAATTTAACAACACACAACACAACACAATTCAACAACACACAGACAACACAATTCAACAACACACAACTCAATTCAACACAGATAACACAATTCAACAACACACACACACACACAACACAATTCAACAACAGACAAACACAACACAATAACACACAACAAAATTCAACAACACACACCTAACACAATTAAACAACACACCTAACACAATTAAACAACACACATAACACAATTAAACAATATAAATAACACAAATAACACACACAAAAAAAACACATAACACAAAGTAAGACATTTCTGAAATAATTAGGAGATTAAAAACTGCAGAGACAATCAAACACTTTCACCTTCAGTCCATGTGGTCCAGGTCCAGGATCTGTCCAGGTCCAGGTCCAGGATCTGTCCAGGTCCGGGGTCTGTCCAGGTCCAGAGTCTGTCCAGGTCCGGGGTCTGTCCAGGTCCGGGTTCTGTCCAGGTCCAGGATCTGTCCAGGTCAGGTCCAGGTTCTGTCCAGGTCCGGGGTCTGTCCAGGTCCAGAGTCTGTCCAGGTCCGGGTTCTGTCCAGGTCCGGGGTCTGTCCAGGTCCAGGGTCTGTCCAGGTCCAGGGTCTGTCCAGGTCCAGGTCCAGGATCTGTCCAGGTCCAGGATCTGTCCAGGTCCCGGGTCTGGTCTTAACTGTACTCACTGATGCTGGGGGGTCGCCCTGCTCCAGACCTGTAGGAGGTGGACCCCCCCCCCCTCTGGTCCACTCCTGGTCCCACTCCTGGTCCCAGGTGAGCCGCTCCATCAGGTTTAAGGTTCAGACTCACATCCAGAATCCGCATCAGTCTGCAGATTCGAGTTTCAAACAAATTCAAACTTTTTAAAGATTTATTTATTTTTTAATTTATTGAAATGAATTTCAGTTTGTTTTTGTTTTTTTTTCTCTGGAGAAAAGATAAAAGCTGCATTTGTTTATTTTGACATCGCACACCGTCCTCCTCTCACTTCCGGTGAGGAACTCCGTGTTTTACAGAACAATCTGCTCCAACAATGACTTTTTGTCCGGCTCTGTGTGAGATGGCACCAGAAGAGAAGTGAGCGACATATCAGCCCCAAACATATGGACAGACAAAAACAATAACTACACAACATTCTGAATGATCCGCTCATATTACAATGAAACTTCATATCAGGGAGCCACGTTTTCAGTTTTTAACAGAAGTCTTTCAATTTCAGTTCGAATAAAATAAATTCAGATGATAAAATAAAAGGCCAGTTGCTGTTTCTCTCTTTGTACATTTAAATAACATTAAATCTACATACTGACTCATTTTTCTGAAGAGATCAGCATGTGACTACATTTATTTTTCAATTAAAGGAGTTTGATTTTAATTACAATATTTTTGAAATATTTAAATGCAACATCACATTTTATCCTGTAATATTAATAATAATAAAAAACTGGAAACGAGAATTCATTTAAAATCTTTTTTTTTTTTTTTGCACTTGACTTTCAGTGTTTTATTTAACACAATAAAAAAAAAAAAATTTATTTTACATTTTCATCGAAAAGAAACTGTAATATTTCAAAATAAAGTGACGGATCACGCAGGATCTTCACATTAAATATGAAATAACATTTTTCTAAATGTTCTAAAAAGAACTAAGAGTTCGATCTTTCCTTCCTGCTGAGAGTCGAAGGCGTCAGATGAGCTGATATCTACCTGGGGGGGGGGACAGCAGGGAAACAATGATGGGAGTGGGAGGTTGGGGGGCCACTGACTTCCTGTGTTGAGTTCGGGGGTCAGACAATGAGTGGCCTTCCCTCCCACCACCAACAAGCCCGCTCTGATCTCTGGGGGTCGGTGTGACCGCCGAACTCAAACACAATAACACTGTAACGGCTCGTTCATGTTCCATCAGCTGCAGAAATGACTGAGAACAGAATAATCTGGGATTAAAACCAGATCAGAGATTACAGGTTTAATCCCAACCAGCCGACAGCAGGCGCCAAAAACGGTCAGCAGAGCATCACCCAGAGAGAGAACGGGACATTTAACAGCATCTTATGTATGAGCAGCAGAGATCCCTAAAACCTCAGAGACGTCAGGAGAGACCTCATGAGCTGGGTCCAAAGACCACATCTGGACTGAGAAGGACCAAACACCCCAATGTCTCTGAAGGAGCGTTCTGGTCCAGGAGTCACCGATCATGAATGATCAGACCCTGAGAGGGACGTGTTCCGGATCCTGGTCCCATCTGGTCTCTGCAGAAGGTGCCAGATGATGGAGATGGGACCAGAATCAGTGAGCTGCACTAAAACCTCCACCGTGACGGGAGCGTTGGGCGGCGGAGGCCTGACCCGGGCTGGGTGGATGTTGAAGTTTCATGCGGTCCTGATGTGCGGGGTTAGTCGGGTTGGGCTGTGAGAAACATGTGTGCCATGTGAACGGCGGTCTGCGGCGTTTCCTGCCTGCAGGCGGAGGAGCAGCTCGCAGTCACACAATAACTTCAGCTGGGAAACAGGCGAGCGCAGGAAGGCCTACAATGGCCCATCACATGTGCTCTGCATCGATTCCTCGGCCTCCATCGAACACGCCACCTCGCAGGAGGAAGTGCTTATTGTTCTTTTTCACCAGCTGAGGAACAATGGCAGCAGAGGAGGGAGGGAGGGAGGGAGGGATGGATGGAAGGATGGAGGGGGGGTGGAGGAAAGTGTTTTTATTTGTTCTGTGTAAGAGACGCAGGAATACCAAAGAAAAATATCAAGGCAAAGAAATAAAGTTCCCATCTGGGAAGGTGCATCAGTTTGTGTTTTTTCCCCTCAGAAGGGAAACGTGGAGGTCAAAGAAGACGACAAGGAAACATGAACAGGGACGATTTCATCTGTCAGACCAAAGTTTGATGACCGGAGGCCAGAGAGCAGAGCTCAGAGAGGAAAAGAGACGACGGAGGAGGACCAGGCAGAACGGGGGGTTGTGTGGCCGTTGTGTTATCTCTCTGATTGTGCTCAACAGAGGCAGGAAATGGTGCTGTTACACAGGAAATGAGCCGATGGCAGAGATAGGGCGGGAAAATGGCTCCGGAAATCAAAACAACTCCACTCCGCGTACGGCAATTAAAGGGACAGTACGCTGAAATGGTTTGGATCTCCAACACCCCCCCCCGGGAGACCTCTGTCCATGTCTCTTATATGTCCCGTCCCCAAACTGGGACACTGCTCAGGGAAACATGAGTGAAACAATTAACCTCCAGGTCTGGATCCATCATCAACCTGCAGGACTGGACCACCAGAGTCCAGATCCAGCTGTGAGTCGGTCCAGTGGACTCCAACTGCAGCAAACACAAAGCTTTAAAGTCTGACCTCAGAGTCCAGCTCATTCACTTTCATTCAACCAATTCTAAATTCATCCTCAACAGTTTTTAAGCATTAAAATTGAAAGGATTACTAAATTTATTGATGAAAAAAAAACTAAAGTGCCTTTTATCACTAAAACATCTGGAGTCGTGATCAGATCCCATTAAAACGTTTCCTGCTGTTTTGCGCCGATGAGCCGGTGAACGACAGATTGGTGCTCTGTGCAGCCTCATAATGAAAGTGAAGAGCTGAATCCTCGCAGGATGACCGAGCCGAGATGTCATTCACAGCTGAGAGCTGGACGGCTGCGTCACATCCGCCGTTTGTTGCAGCAGGTGGAATTAGTCACCGGAGGAAGACGAAGACGGTGGACATGAAAGGCCCATAAAAACGGGGCAGTTATCGCCGATCGGGGCTTTCTAGTGCCGCGATTTCCTCCATCCGAGTCAACAGCTCGTTATTCTGACTCTGCTGATGCTCCGGCTTCATCAGCCCCCCCCCAATTCTGCAGCCGCTGGACAAAACTATGACGGAACGAATCCACTCTGAAGAGCCTCACAGCAGAAGATGGAAACTGAGATTTAGTCCCGGACTTTTATGAGGGAATGATTTCAGTTCAGTCACAGCAGCGAGCGAGATGAACCGTTAGACCCGTTTGGACGATCAGTGAAGATCGTTGTTGACTTTTTGTCTGAAATATGTTGACTCCTAAAAGGCTCCATCTCAAACTCAGAGTCAGTTTGTGCTTCATTATGACGACGAACGGAAGCGACCTCGAACTTTCCTTTTTCTCTCTCGCTGCAACTTTCAGACTGAAAGGCAAAAAAAAAAAAAAAAAAAAAAAAAAAAAAAGAGGCCAAAATCAAAGTGATCCTGCTGACACCAGAATCCTGGACTCGCTGACCCCCTCACACACAATTATGACTCAAATGGGACCTTTTCAATGAGTCACAGTGTGACATCACACATTCACTTCAGGGCAGGATGTGTTCAACACGAGTCATGTGGTAAAAGACACAAATCATCAAGTGTGTGCGTAATCCACATTTCCCTGCTGACATAACAGATCACAAAGGTTACGCAAGAAACACACACTTTGGATCTCTGACCAACATTAAAGCCACAGCAGGTGACATTTCGTGGTGGATAATAAAACGAGCTGATGTGGAAAAGGAGGAGGAGAATATTCCCGATGGCTCGGAGAACAATGGAGGGGAAGGGAAGTGATAAGAAACAGGACATCCTAACACCGCTGACCCCCTCCCGCTGTCAACACGTCACCTGGCAGCCGTCAGTCCACACAGACCAACACCAGCAAAACACAACCTGAGACAAGACTGCAGGTTGGATCGATGACAGGCACTCAGAGAAAGTTTTAAATATTCTAAATACAGAAACTCTCCTCAAGTTTTTCCAACGGGGCACAATTGGCCTCCATTTTCAGTCTGAAGAAAAATAAATAAATAAATCAGGGTTTCATCCGATAATCCCTGAAAAAGGAAAATGAAACTCACTTAATAAAATAAAGTTTTGGTGTGAAAATATCTGGATGTGTGCTGAGCTGACATGAACACATTAACACGTACACACACACACACACACACTAAGACCTGTCTGAACTGTAAACACTGAGCAGAGACAGAGAGGAGGAAGCATCTGCTTCTCCGAGGACACACACACACGTTTTTGTGTTGGCAGCAATCACAGTCTGGACCTCCATTAAGATCTGTACTTGTGTTATTGAGCCAAAAGGAAACTGTTTTCACGACCTACTCACCTACTACGTGACATCACGACTAACTCTCCTGCACATGCCTGCGTTTGTGTGTATTAATGAGGTTTCCAGACTCTGATTGTGTTTTGCTGCAGGAATGTTGTTTGTCAGCATGTTGACGTCCACCTGCCTCGTCCGTCCTCCACCTGAAAACACCATCATGAAGACGGAGGTCTCACTCTGCACTTTATTTTCACACCGATGTTCAAATATTTAGAGTCAATCTCATGTCTCAAGTCTCAGTCTCGGCCTCCGCCCTGTTTGTGTTGATCCGCTTTGGCATCTGAGAGTCAGTCAACCCCCCCCCAAATGACTCCCATCACAGAAGCCTTCAAAATAAAACCATGCCACAACGTGAAATTGCATTTAAAACAGTAAAAAAAAAAAAAAAAGCCAACAAATAAAATCACTGTGCGCTTACTCCTGATGTAAACAACACAACAGAGTTGTTTACAGCTGTTGTTTGTTTGTCAGCGTCTCTGATCTGGACACAAACCAGAGTGGGTCCAGAAATAACCAACAACTGATGGACACTGATAAAAACATCTCAGAGGAAGTTCTGCAGCGATAACAGTCGAAATAAAACCAGCAAGACGACGAAAACCTACCGAGGGGAGAAAAAGATCTGACCTCATTCCTGAGCTGCAGAAATCTGATGATTAAATCCTGATTTAAAAAAAAAAAAAAAACATGACTCCCCTTCACTGACTTCACATCAAACTGTTATCATCATCATCACAGTATATTTCTACCTTCTTCTGCTTATTTCATCAATCTTTCCAAAGGTCGGACCCGTACCTCTGGTGGGCAAAGGGAACCTGGGACTGGACCTGGATTCAGACCTGGACTCAGATCATGGCTCAGACCTCAGTCTAGACTTGACATGAGGCCTGGATTCAGACCCGGGTCGGTCCTGGGAACTGGTTCACCCTCTTTGGTTCAGAAACATCATGACTCAAACCGTTGAGATTGTGAGTCTCCACATTAGCAGAGTAATTAGAGGAGGTGTGGTCCAGTTTTATCGACATGCATGACCGACCCTGCAGTAAACACACACACACACACACACACACACACAGGATGCTATTTTCAAACTAATCAGACTTTCCAAGACGAGGAAGATGATGAAGAACAAACTAGTTTGGGGCGTGATCTAAATTTAAAATTTGAAAAGAAGCCAAGTCCAATAAAAAACATCAAAAAAAAAAAAAAAAAACAACTCTGCTGCTTCAGTTTTCAGGAGCCCTTCCATGTCCCAGCATGCTTTGCTCCTGGTGTGTATAGGATGTGTGTGCTGGAGGCACAACACACACAAAATCACAAAGAGAGTTGGGGCCACTTTTCATCGGTGTGGTCGGAGCACAATGGAGTGCGTCAACATGGACGCCTCCTCCTCCGTCCGTTTGTTGAAGTCGGAAAAAAAAAGTGGGTCAAAAAAAAAAAAAAAAAAAAGAAAGTGATGTGAAACTATTAAAACAGAAAACAGACTCGTTTTTGATCCGGCTGTCGCTGAGTTCACGTTGTTCGGCGTTGTCGCTCTTTTAGCTCCATATTTGGTCTCCACCAGCTTAGAGTCCGCCTCTAAACCTGGACCTGGACTCCGAGTCTTAAACCTGCAGTCCATCTAATGATGATGAATCAGGGGGCGACTCCCCTGTTTGAAAAAAAAAAATAAAAAGAAAAACAGATTGAAGTCTATGGGAAAATGTCACTACTTTAAAGAATGTATTCAAAAGTTATAGAAATTTATTCTTCCTAAAAAATTAAACTCACTTTTTGTAGTATTTTAAATAAGTAGTAAAATTCTGTATTTACTCCTCATCATGAATTATTTTAACATATTCATGTTGATTTTGAAGTTTTTTTTAAATATTTGTACAACTTTCAGTTGTGTTTGATTAAATGTGTGCGTGTGTTCACGTCTTTGTGTTGTTTGTTTTGTTCTTGTGCCTTTGATGTGATTATAAAACAATAATAATGCATCATGTGGGCACCATGTACTGATGAGCTGCTGTGGTCTGATCTTCCTCCTCCTCCTCTTCCTCAGGTCCTGAATCACAGGAAAGCCTTCACACTTCTGCTGCGCGACAGATGCAGGCGCTCCTCTGATTGGCTGAGCCGGAGATGCCCTCCGCTGCTGATTGGTCCAAAGTTTGAAGGTTTTGGTCCGACGGGGGTCCGGATCCTGAAGTCCCTTAAATGAAAACGGCTCAGGGCGCAGCGCACTCAGTGAGCAGGAGCCAAGTCCAGAAGAGAGACCCCGAACCCAGACCTTCTACGCCTCACACCAGGACCAGGTCTCCGTAGTCCCGCAGCCATGCTCGCCGCCTGCCTGGAGTTCCTGGGGATGTCCCTGTGCGTCACCGGCTCCCTGCTGGTCATGGTGGCCTGCGGGCTGCCCACCTGGAAGGTGACCGCCTTCATCGACTCCAACATCGTGGTGGCTCAGACCATCTGGGACGGACTCTGGATGTCCTGCGTGGTGCAGAGTACCGGACAGATGCAGTGCAAAGTCCACGACTCGGTCCTGGCCCTGCCCCAGGACCTGCAGACCGCCCGGGCTCTCACCATCGTGGCCGCCGTGCTGGGGGCGGTCGGCCTGACGGTGACGGTGGCGGGGGCGCAGTGCACCAACTGCATCAAGGACGAGGCGGTGAAGGCTCGGGTGGTGAACGCCGGGGGGGTGATCTACATCATCAGCGGCCTGTTCGTGCTCATCCCGCTCTGCTGGATGGCCAACAACATCATCGTGGACTTCCACAACCCGCAGATCCCCCCCTCCAAGAAGAGGGAGATCGGCGCCGCCATCTACATCGGCTGGGCGGCCGCCGCGCTGCTGCTGGTGGGGGGCAGCCTGCTGTGCTGCTCCTTCTCCTCGGTGGTCCGGGGGGTGGCCCCCATCAAATACGCCCCCACCAAGACCATCACAGCCAGCTCGGCCACGGATAAGAAGTATTATGTGTGAAGTCCGAGTCCGGGTCCGGATCCGGATCCGGGACTTTGGGTTGAAGTTCGGTGACTCTCGGTACAGCGAAGTGATGCTCAGACTGACTGTTCAACTCCACTAACTGAATGTACTTTTATAAAAAAAAAAAAAAAAAAAAAACAGAAACAGGTTAGATTTCATCTGAAAACCGTCACTGATGTCGAGCAGCTTCACTGTAAATAATTATTTTATGGATTTAAAAAAAATAAATAAATAAAGCATCAGAGCTCCGTCTGATTCGAGGAGGGAAGTTCTGTTTGAATGCATGTACAGTTTTTATCTTCTGTCATTTTGTTTTTTAAAGCTTTTCATAGAAACGTTTTCTAATAATAAAAACATTGAACTGTCGGTGTTCTTCCTTATTATCCTGATCTGTGTTCATCAGAGTCAGCTGCTGTGTAATAAGATTATTATTATCATCATCATCATCATCATCACAATGAAGCAGCAGCCTGAGGCTGTTAAAGGTGAACTGACTACTTTAGACAAATAAAAACCTTCAGAATCTCAGTACAACAATAAACAGTAATAATCAGCTCTAAGGTTTATTATAATATTTGTCTTTCGGTCAAAGTTCAGTGTTGTAGACTGTCTCTTTAAGTTTTTTAAAGTTTTATTCTGATATTTTCACGTTGGGACATAATTCACCTAAAAGAACGATAAAGCTCGTTTTTTATTGGTTTTGCAGAGTAAATCCTTTTTAAATGTGTTATGGCCTTCTTTAAAAAGTGTTTAGTTTGTTTTAAGACTTTCACAATTTTATAAAAACTTTTTAATTCTTAAACTTCAAACTTTACAAACGCCTCAATTGTTACAAACTTTCTTAGGAAATTACACATTTTAAGCTTAATTAACGCTCATTAAATAAACTTTAAATTGGTTTAAACGTGCAGAAATGTTCTTTCAGTTGTTCAAAACTGTTTTTTTAAAGTATCATTCGCTTTTTCCAAAGTGTCATAAACTTTGTTAAATTGTTAAATACTTTAATATCATAAGCTTTTTTAAATGGGTTCATTTGTTGAGGCAATTTTGAGTCTCACTTGTGTAACGAAGTTGAAGTTCACCAGCTGTCTGACGTTGTTGTGTAAATCATACATGTGTACTTGTTTGTATGTGAAGTGAAGGAAACAAACAAGAGCCAGACTCATCAGTATAATCAGGCTGCTGGCTCTCTCTCCCTGTTGGAGCCCAGAAGGACCCGAGCCGGTCTGAACAATGAACCCAGACTATCACCAAGATCAGCACAATCAGCAGGCCTGCAGCTCAGACTCAGGAAGCTTGGCCCAGATCTGGACCAGCGGAGCAATCAGTGCCCTCACGTGGGTCAACAACAAGAGGAGCGTGCACAAAACGCACAAACACAATCAGGGGCAGCACAGCAGAACGCACACAAACACTGAGGAGGTGATGATTCACTGATCAGGAAGAAAACAAGAGGGGGGCCAGAACTGAACCAGGACTACACCGCTCCATAAACCAGAGAAGGATGAAATGTGGATCAGTCCACCTGAGACAGAATCCTTCACGTGTTCCCTCTGAGGGACGAAGAGGAAGACGACTCCCACAGAGACGGTTCGAAAACAAGTTTATAAACATGAAATCTCAATTCTTCAATACAACATGATCATTTTTTTAAATGATGCTCCATTTAGAGGGAAACAGACCAGGAAGGAGGGGAGGGGTTAGGGGGCGGGGCTACGCTGTGATTGACAGAAGTGTGTGTTTATATTCATTATGCAAAAATGAGCAAATGACTGATTTGTAGAAATGGTGTGTGATGTTTGGTTTTAATGTGAAGTAAACCGAGGATGAGCGTTCAGTGAGTTTTAGTGGGTTCATTTATCAGAGTTTCTTCCAGACTGAGTTAGTTTGGTTGTAACGTTGAAATAAAATCCTTCATCTTTCAGCAGCATCAATTGAAATTGTCTTTATTGTCATTTGCACACAATAAATTACAAGAGAATATGTACAGAACACTGAGACACAGAGCTCTGATGTCCCTTTGACACAGTCAGGTTTAAATTTGAGCTGTAAGCTTTAAAAAACAAACAAAAAAAAAAAAAACTACACACCTTATTATTCAAGTATGAGCTTCACTTCCTGTCTTGAAATCCATTTTAGAAACACTGAGTGAGACAAAGAAGGATGAAGGCCCAGCGGTGCCCTCTGGTGTTCAAACCTCCTCACCAGATTTACATCCTCCTGCTTTGTCCTGAGTGTTTCATCATTTACAGACAAAAACATTGATCGTTGTGCACACTGAGGTTAAAAATGCATCAGATTTTGATATTTAAAAAAAAAAGAGAATAAACTAATATTGAACTTTTAATCATGTTACTTAATTATCATTATTAGTGTCGGTGTCATTTCCCTGCTCATGTGCAGCTTCTGTTGTGGTCAGTAGATGTCCTCATAGGTCCGTATGGTTTGTCTCTAGATGGTGTCTAATAACTAATGTTCACGTTGCCTCCGTCAGCGGAGTCCTTTGTTTTATTCATCACTGAAGAATGAGGCAGATTTCTGGTCCAGCTGATGATCAGAAATCATCAACTCTGGACTAAAACCTGAATTAAAATGTTTTTGGTAAATTGTCACCGTCAAAATATTTTTAATGCTCATTAAGTGCAGATGTGTGACTGGATAGGAACGCAGATATTGCATCAGAGAACCGCAGTAAGAGGATCTGACTGAGGATTGTGTTGGTTGGAGGATCTGAACAGAACTTTTACATTCAGCTGTGAAAACTTTCAGCCGTCAGTTGTCATGAGTGTCGGGTCTGATTCAGGGCCACCCAGATTCTTTGAGATCTGCATCAAAAAAAAAAAATCCTTGTGTTTTTCATACCGTCGGTACTCGACCTTTGACCTGTCCGTCTGTGATTCAGTTCACCTTCAGATCGTTGTAGGGGGTGCCATTTAAAACCAAAACTGTCTGTAGGACTCGATATTACGGGGTGGAAAGAAAACAGTTGAACTGACCCTTTAAACTGGCATCCTGTTAAGGCAGCAGAGGGAAGTCTGACAGCGTTGTTGATTTATTCCTGAACGCGAGACGATGGAGGAAATGGTCATGGAAAACTGGTCTGATATAAAAAGGCCTCAGCTCCACTGGAGCCCAATCACACTGACCTGTGTGTCTTTACAGTTGAGGTGATGAGGACTCTTCTGAGTCCAGATCTGGGAAGTCCGTACTGCAGCAAAGGCACCGACCTGAGTGTATCTACAGCTGGTACTCCTTCAGTAGCTGGCCGGCAATAACCAGTCTCTGGATCTCACTGGTGCCCTCGTAGATCTCAGTGATGCGAGCGTCGCGGTAGTGTCTCTCAGCCGGCATGTCGGCCACGTAACCCATCCCCCCCAGAACCTGGATCGCCTGATTTCAAGAGCAAACGAGCAGTCGTCAGTAAGAAAGTCGTCAGGAGGGTTCGTTCGGCATCTTCACATTTCTGCAGTTTCTTACCTGGTGGGAGCAGAAGGTCGCAGCTTCAGACGCCGCCAGTTTGGCCATGGCTGCTTCCTGTGGGGAGAGAAGAGCGGAGCGTCAGTCGCTGCAGGTTCTACTGCGAGAAGGTAAAACGTGTCCGGTCAGAGCTGACGGCCTCGTAGTACCTTGGTGAACGGTTTCTTTGAGTCTCGGAGAAGTGCAGCCTTCCAGGTCAGCAGACGAGCGCTCTCTATTGCCACCGCCATGTCCGCCAGCTTGAACTAGATGTCAGAACGTCGTGTTAGTCCTGAAACCTCAACGGCATCATTTATTCTGAGAAAATAAAATTTAAAAAAAGTTCTGATTGGCCTTTGTACGCTCATGTTACCTGTATGGCCTGCAGCTTCCCGATTGGGGCTCCGAACGCTGTGCGTTTGTGTGCATAGTCGGCGGCGCAGTCCAGAGAAGCCTGAGCGATACCGAGAGCCTGAGCCGCGATCCCGATCCGTCCACTGTCCAGGGTTTGCTTGGACACAGAGAGACAGAAGCAGCTTATTTATTTTTTAAAATACATTATCTGACAGGACACTACAGAGAGACAGGAAGTGGGACAGAGCGGGAAAGAGACCACTCTGGTCATATGAACCGCTCAGTCCTGCAGCTTTGACCAGCCTAACATTGGTTTTAATTCTGTTAAAAGCTTTAAAGTACCATGGCGATCTTGAACCCGGCTCCACGAGGGCCCAGTATGTTGTCCAGCGGAATCCTGCAGTCCTCCAGGATGATGTTGGCGGTGGAGGAGGCCCTGATGCCCAGCTTCTCCTCCTTCTTGCCCAAAGAGAGCCCCGGGTGTGGCATCGGGATGAGGAACGCACTGATGCCCTGGACACGGGAGACGAGGGGAAGCATGAGGACAAAAAAAAATAGATAATAAAACCCACCAACAGTCTGTGTTTGACATCTTTGGCCTGAACATTCAAACACGCCGTGCCTTGTGTTTGAGTTGTTTGTCCGTGGTGGCGAAGACGATGGTGGCGGAGGCATCCCAGCTGTTGGTGATCCAGGCTTTGGTTCCGTTCAGCACCCACTCATCTCCCTCCTGGCGGGCGACGGTGGAGGCCGCACCGGCGTCGCTGCCGTTACCTGCAATTCACATTCAGTGGTTTCAACTCGTGGCGATGATGTCATGGCCGTCAGGTAAAGGAAGTCACGCTCACCTGGCTCGCTGAGGGCGAAGCAGCCCACCTGCTCTCCACTGGTGAACGGCGTGATCCAGCGTTTCTTCTGTTCCTCCGTCCCAAACTTCAGGATGGGGCCGATGTAGAGAGACTGGGAGCAGGAGGAGAGGGTGAACACACCAGAACTGAACCAACAGAATCCCAGACCACATCTAAACCTGGACTTCCTCTGACACAGAACCCACGTTGTTAACGGACACCACCACTCCGGTGCTGGCGCAGCCTCGGCTGATCTCCTCCATAGCCACACTGTAGGCCAGGTAGTCCATCCCGGCACCGCCCAGCTCCTCTGGGACCTCCATGGCCATCACGCCCATCGCCCCCAACTCCTGGATCTGAACCAGAGCAAGAACAGGCGTTAAACACCAACACGTACCTGGACTTCAGTTTATGGTCTCAGTATCTAGTTTCAATACAACATGATGTTCATTGTTGTGCGTGTTGTGTACCTGTTTGGTGGGGTATAAGTCTTCTTTGTCGAGTTTGGCAGCGATGGGGATCAGTTCTCTGTCAGCGAAGTCCCTGCAGGTCTGTCTCAGTATCTGATGAGTCTCTGGTAACTCAGCCAGCTGAGACAGAGTCCGACAGCCGCCGAGACACAAGCCGAGAGCTGAGAGACAGAAACACACAAAGAGTCAGCCGTCATAAACTCAGTTACAGACTCCACATCCAGATATCTTCTGGTTCTTTCCCAATCATGAAGCAGTCATAAAAAAAAAACAAAAAAAACAAACAGGTGTTCACAATTTTTGTACAGATTTATATTAATACAATGAAAGTATCAAAGGTCTCAGTCTACAGAGAAATTAGATGTTTAAAAATAAAAGTCAACCAATGGAATCCAAAACACACTAACTCTGAACGGGCACGAGAAACAAAAGAGAACACTTTGATGTTACACGTGTGTCGCCTCGGCATCTTTTCAGTGAAAACACAATGAACACTGAGGTTTCAGTCCTAAAAGCCTGAGAATGAATCTTTTGTGGTGGAGGGAAAACCAGGAGTCTAACATTCAGGTTCTGTTTTCTGAGGACGGACTTCATTTCATTGTGGGCGAAATGATGAGTGACAAAAATGACAGGTTCTTTTCTCCGCTCAGCTGAGGAGGTGAATTTAACCCACCCTGAAATTTAGTGGATGAACAAACCGCTCACTTAAATCACTGGGCTTTGTTTTATCGTGGAGATGTGACATTTTTCATCAAAACACCCACAAACAGGTTGACTCAAACCGAGGAGAGACCACGCAGTCCTTCCACGCTTTATTTCAAGGCCTTCACTAAGATGTGTGCTCAGTATTGATCAATCTGAAGATTATTTTCTTTATTTAATCTTCCATAAACATCAAGAAAACTTTTCATTCTCATTAACAACTGATGAGCTTAAATGTCTCATTTTGTCCCCAAATACATTTTCGTCCTTTGTGCCCTTTAGATGTAATGCAGGTAAATTTTTTATAAACGTGTGACGGACCGAGAAAATTTTAAATTAATTCTCAGATTTAAGAAACTGGAAACATTAGTTCCTGAAATAATTCACCAATAATCAATAATTTAATCTGAATCCATCAGAATTTTCTCTAAAGTGTGTCCTGCAGCAGAGAGAACCTCTGAGGTTAGGGGACAGATCTCGGTTGATGTGGTCCTGTGATCCATGGGTCTGATGATGAGACCAAACACAGAGATCCAGCTGCTGCCACAGAGCTGCCTACGGCAAGCCAGGAGTGACACATGGCGTTAGTGGGGGGAGGGAATGATTCACAAAGTTCACAGCTGAATTTGATTTGTTATGATGGGGTCAAATAGGATTCACTGTCACTGTTGCAGTTTATTAATATCACCATACAAAACTAAACACAAACTGGTTGTTATCACAGATGCAGTCAAAGTGTTCCGGTCTTTGATTCAGACCTGGTTCAATGAGGACTACAGGTCTGCACAAAGAAAGAGAAGAGATCAATAATCCTGAAGGTCACATTATCGAACATTTTGTTTTTAAGTGAAAAGAATTCACTGATTCTTACAGAACATGGAGCACAGTTCAGACTCTCTACGGTCTTCTGGCAGATTCATTAGTCGGCAAATACTTTTGGTAGCAGAGACAAGAGTCTTTCTATTCTTAGTTTAGATTTTGAGGTCTGTGTTGGATCATTGTCCTCCAGCGTCTTTTCACCGCCCTCACTGACCGGGGGACTTTTTCCTTCTGTTTAGTGGAATCTGTTCTTCTCTCTGCCTGTGCAGCGTTTCCTGCTGCCCCCCCCCAAATCTAAAGGACTTTACACCTCCATCCAAACATTGTTTTATGACTGATAATTAAAAATAGAGGTTTAGGGGTTAGGGTCAGATCAAATATGAATTCGTATTGTTTCATAACAGCAAACAGACAGCAGAGTCCAGAGATTCAATGTAGATATTTTACAATAAAATCTGGCAAACGTTTAAATCATATAAATGTAACAAATGTGCCAAATGAATCAGGACTTTTCTTCTTTTAATTACCAGATAAGAATGTAAAAATAAAATATGTCCTCCTGTAACTATCAAAGGCTTACAGTTAATATCTTTGGTAAATTCACAAAATAGTCCAAATTAAAACAGAAAACACATTTTTAAGTAGCCATGCTGCTTCTTTTGCTCTGCTTCTGACTGCACCGACTTTCCTCCGGTCAGTGAAGGCAGCACCGGTTCATCAGCTAGCTCCATGTTATTTAGGTGAAGGGTCATCCTCCTCCTCTTCCTCAGTCACCTTCATCTCTGTCCCGATGAAATAACCTCTTTAATGAACACACGGCAGCAGGTGAACTCACCTGAGCAGCTGCTCACCGGAAATTAGCTTCTTACCGTTAAAAGCTCGCAGCTAGCCGGCTAACCTGACGTAGCCGAGGAGCTAACGGTCAGAAGTGTGCTAACATCTTCAGCTTTCAGCGCGTTTGTTGAATAAATAACATTTAAACATCTTCACTTCCTGATTACCAGCCGCGTTTTTTGTTTGTTTGTTTAAAATAAAATAAAACAGCTTTGTTTATTCTTGGTGATGTAACGCCTGCCTACCTACCTCCCTACCTACCTAGCTAAGCTAACTGGCGTTGTCAATGCAGGTATGAAGCTAACACAAACTAGCATTAGCGTTAAACAGTCAAACAGTGATTCTGTTTCTAATCTTTAACCATCCGGCCCGTTCTCCTCCACATGTACCGACCTTTTCTGGCTTTGAACAGCGCGGCCATGGCTCCTTCCTCCCGGGCTGATGTCCTCTCCGCCGTCCGGCCGTTTTCACCGTGGTGTTATGAAGCACACTGCTGCCTTCAAAGGCCCTCGGAATTTATACCGGCGTTTTCAAGTTGATCAGTTTAGACCCACAATTTTAAAATGTCGAATTTAATTAGCCTTAGCATTGGTATTTTGTTGGACGATGGGGGGCAGATGGGGCTTGAAAAAAAAAAAAAACCCTGTCCAAAGTGGGCAACGACCCAAAAAGTTTGAGAATCACAGATTAAAGCGACTCCGCTGGCCCTTACTGGCCCTTACTGGCCCTTACTGGCCCTTACTGGCCCTTACTGGTTCTTGCAGTCACTGAAGGCCTTTTGTGGTCCTTCAGGATGTTGGGGATCTAGTTTCCAGGGTTCTGAGATGCTCTTGTTACCTTCAAATGGGATCTTTTAGGAGCGTTCTCTGGCCATCTTAGAAGTTGGAGCTGCCCTTTACAACACGTTTCACTGTGATTTAAAGAATGTAAACTGTTATATGTTTCTATAAAAACCGTTAATCGGTGGGATGAAAGTAAAATATCATACATGATAGCCTAAAGGACAGTTCGTAATACTAAATGAACCATATCCAACATAGTATGTTCAACTTGTACACTAGTCATTTTCAGGTTTTTCCTAAAAAAAAAAAAAAAGTACCAGTCTCACATTAGGCCTGTGATTTACAGTTAGAAGTACTTTTAATTTTATAGCCAATAACCCAAAGAGAGTCACGTTTGGCATAAATAAAGGTAATCCAACCAGGGAGGTTTCAGGTTTTCCACAACATGTTTATTGTTTTAGCACCATAAAAAGTCAGTTCAGGTTGTGTTTGCTCTCATTCTGTCTTTCCTTTGGGATGGAGCGACGGTGGTGGAGATTTAGGAAAGGAGGGAAGAGAGAGAGAAAGAGTGGGGGTGGGTTTGTTTGGAGAAATAAAAATGTGCAGGGCTGCGTGGCTACAGCAGCGCCCAGCCAGCAGGTGTCGTTCACTTGCTGGCGGAGGTGAAGTTGAAACATCCTCTCTGGTGGAACTGCATGTCCCTGATGCGACGCATGGACTGGATCTGGGGCTGGAAGGCGCAGAAGTCGTTGTAGTGTCTGTAGTCACCGCACTCAAACAGGTACTGGTAGCCTCTGTATCCGGGGTACTGGTAACCCACCCAGCTGAGAGGGACACAGACAGCTGTTAGAATCTGAAATGGATTCTGTTCAGTGTGTTCTCTGTCTCTATAAATGAGAACCCTTAAACCATGTGAGCTGACTACGACCTTCCCTCTGAATAAACTGGAGATTGGAGGAGGTTCTCTGTAGGACCTAATGATGATTAAAGAGGTTCTATTGGAAACTGTGAGTCCTTTTAGAGATTCCCTTACTAAGTATGGCAGGAATTTTAGGAGGTGGAAGAGCTGACAGAGTTTTTATGGTTCCAGGGGTTTCCTCTTATGTCTACAACAATATTTGCAGTTTAGAGGCTCCACTTTATTTATGCATGAGCAGTAAGCTTAGCTCTTTTCTCTTCGTCATGTAGCTGAAAAACCACACACCTGAAGGTCCTGATCCTCCCCTGAGCCCATTAACCCTGAAAGCTGAGCAGCTGAAGCCGTTGTAGTGTGTGTTTGTGTACTCACGATCCTCCTGGCACCCTCACGCTGCCCACTCTGTCGCAGAAGCCGTGCGCCCAGAGAGTGGGCACGTCGTCCTCCTGGATCTCCATCTTGTTGCCCTTGAAGTCGGAGAGCTCATACAGGCAGATCTTGTGCTCCAGGCTGTCCTGCAGGGAGGAGATGAGGCACACAAACTCCATGTTCATTTGTGTTTCTCGTGTTTTTGTGTTGATTTTGTGTTGCTCTAATTCATCTCTCTTGCTGCCCTACATGCCTTGAGGCATAACAGGCAGTGGCACTGAATTGCAGTGAAATTTGTCTCATGGTTACTTTTCATCTCGCAGTTCAAACATCCTAAAAAAGACTGCCAAACACATGACAGGTGAAAAGAAGACCTTGCCCCTCCAGCGGTGAAACTATTGGATGATTATTTGGACAGCGGATTAATCAGGGGCCATTGAGATTATTTTTTTAGCTGCTGTCAAAATGTTGCAGCTTCTTAAATGTGAAAATCTGCAGCTTGACCCTAAATAAAGGAAGAAACTGTGTTTTCTGAAGATCTGTTTTGAGGTTTAGATTGAGTTACTCCCTGACTCCTGTTTGAACAGATGATTTAATCCTTCTCTACAGCAGATGAACGAACCATGCGGACGGGCCTGACGGACATGAGGCAGTCGCTGCGGTAGGAGTTGCTCCAGGTATCCCAGCGAGGATACTCTCCCTTCTCCAGGATGAACATCTCCCCACGGAAGTTAGTCTGCTCAAAGGCAACAAAGCTGGAGAGGGGGGGCCGCCAGGGACAGGGGGGGCACAAGAGGGGGGGAGAAGACGGGAGAGAGGGATTAGAGGAGAGGTGACCGTCAAACACAAGTGAATGGAGAGAATCGACACATGAGAGATGGTGTCCACTTACGGGCCGCACTCCACAATGATACTACGCACTCTATCCAAGCCACGGTCACACACATTCATACACTCATTCTGGACCTCGATCATCCTGCCCTGGAAGTTCTCCTGGTCAAACAGCATGATCTGCAAAGAGGAGACAGCTCATCACGTCATCAATCTACTGTGTTTCTGTTCAGCTCTCTGAATTCTGTCCAACCACGAAGACAGTTTCATTCATTTGCTGCAACTTTGGTACTTTTGGAACTAAAATAAATCAGAATATGTTGGCTATAATAACACACTGCACCCACCAACAGTATATGAAGTTGATGACTCCACCTCAGACAGACACAACCTAAACACAATGTTAATGCACCAATGAATTTAAAATTGGTGCTCTAAGTTTTCAATTAATTAATTCTGTATCACATTTACTTATGAACTTTTTCAAAACTTGTAAATGTGTATTTGTTATTTACAATGTTTTTCTTTTCTATTAAATCCACTTTATTGACTGCCTTGAATGAAAGTAAACTAATAAAATAAAAGGGTCGCTTCACTCAAACTAAAAAACACAAACCATCTTTTGTCCCAGTTGAAAAGGTCATCATTTCATTATCTACGCTAAAATCATCTAAATTCTCAGACTTTAACTTGTGACCCTTCAAATAAAGCAGCATCTGATGCAGACACTCACTCTGTAGGATCCCATGCCAGGCTCGCCGGTCTTGGTGGCCTTGCTGGAGGCAGCAGGAGCAGGAGCTCCCTTGTCCTTGGCATCGGTGCCCTGGCTGGAGGCGGACTTGGCGGTCTGAGACATGGTGAGGGGCTTCAGGAGAGTCTGGGTGAGAGATGGAGGAAGACAAGTGGGTGAACAGAAATAGAGGTGTAAATGGAAGTGACAGGATCACAGAGGAGAGAGGAGATGGGAAGGAGACATGGAGTCGACGTGTGGACGTTGGCAGAGGGGTGGAAGGTACTTTTGATTTTGGGATTTGGACTAAAGCACAAGTCTGCTGTTTATGTGGGAGGCTCATTTGGGACCTGGGCCTCTGTTCGGGTCTTTCCCCGGGCCTTGGCTCTGGACGGTGTGGGGTTGTTGATGCTCTGGTGTCTGCGTCTGTGTGTCCTTACCTGCGTCAGTCTAGCTTGCAGTGCCGTGTGAGGGAGGCTGGCTCGTGCTGGTGCCTTCAAAGCTCGACCTGAGCTTTTATACTCTGGCAAAGGCCAAACGTAGAAGCTCGCAGCACAATAGAAAGCCTCTCGTCATCACAGTTGGCCACTGCCAAAGCCACCGGGTCATCGCATAGCCCAGAAACGCGGCCGGCCCCTCTGGCCTGCCCGTAAGCGTTTTGCTGTCAAAGGAAAACACTGACTGAGGCGTTTTCCCCACGCGTTGGGCCGGTGGGCTGGAGGCTATAGTTCCATGTTGAGAGGAGGAATGCAAAAGGTCCGGAGGACACAAAGAGATAATCCTCTCTGTCACCAACAGACACACAAACACAACAGATTTTCCAACTGTGGGCCTGAAAAAGACCCCAAACTTTAAATAGTTCTTCACTCATATGTCACATCTTGGTTTTGATGAAGCACAATAAAAATGACACACCTCAACATTAAGACTGTCTAATATAACATTTAAAACACAGCGCTGATTTATTTCACTAACAGGAAAGCTAAGATAACGTCCGCCATTTTGGATTCTGATTTGCTGGTTTTTAACAGCGAAGTATGAACAACAACGTTCAGCAGGCTACGAAAAATAATTATAATTATTAATAATGAATCTTTTCTTAAATGACATATAAACATTCTGTGTCCTCTAAAGAGGCATAGATGAAAAAGAAAATATACCTTTATAGTTTGTTAAGACTAACACAGCTTCCTCTAAAGGCACAGACTGTTTGCTTCTCTTATGCTAAGCTAGGCTAATAGCTTCCTGCCTCCATTTTAACACACAGGTATGATTTATTGTGAATGTTTTTTGATGAGTAAAACTGATCAGGAGCTAAATCCAGACGACCTTTAATCCCTCTGAGCTCTGTCTTTTGAAAACAGAATATTTTACAGTCAAATGTCTCCCTCTAAATTTGTTTTCTTCTATAACTGAAAGTTAAAGTTTTGTGTTCACAGCACTGATAGACATGAAATCCCTCCTCCTGCTGCTGCTGCTGATGATGATAATTCTTGGATTACAGATGGATTATGTCTGGATTATATTACCACAAATGTGTTTATTTCCACGGGATTAAATTGTGTTTGATATGTGCAGATTAGGTGTGAACTAATTTTGCTGTGTAATCCGTGTGGGCATCAAACCTCCTGCTGTGGTGTTGAATGAACGTAGAACGTAGCAGTTTGACCTTTTTATGGAAACAGAAAGCTGGTTTTCTTCTCATCGATATCACAGCTCAGACTGCAGTCAGGAAATATACTTTATATTTTTAAAGAAATGACCCTTAAACCAACAATAATCGCCGGTCGAACATGTTTAAATTCTATCTGAAAGTAACTGAAATTCAGATTGTGTGCTGAAGTTCCTTTGGGCTCACAGGAAATAGAGCTGTTGTTTAGAAAGTCCAGCTGCCCATACAGTCCTCCGCTCTGTTGTTTACAAGTGACTGATTATGTAAGCAGTCTCTCTCACACACACACACACACACACAGCTGGTGATACTTGTATTATCCTCTACAGCCTCTTGGTTAAATCTGTTTAAACATGGCTGACTTTTATCATTTATATTTTATGATCAGGACAATTATGTGTGACTTTCATTTGGGAAAATTGGTGGCAATAAAGGGAAACTTTCATAATAAAAACCTTGTGGTTGCTTAATCTTCCAGACACTCGCAGTACATAAACTTATTTCCTCGTTCACATTTAGACAGAGATGGTCTCTGAGGATTCTCACTTTAATAGCTCTTCACAGAGTCAGGGGAGGTTTTCCTACGCAGACTTCCTCTGATACCTGAGCAGGTGAGAGCACACAGACACTTCATTGGAGATGGAGATAATTCAATCCATGTTTGACACTTTTAGGTAGTTTGTGATGAGATTATCAGATTTCTTCTGTGACTGAGGACCTTTTGGTTTTTGGACATGAGAAACTGACGTTAACTAAAGAAGGAAACTTCTCCTGTCTCCGTCCTCGTCTTCATGTCCTTCTTCAGCGTCTCACTCTGGATCTTGACTCTTATATTCCAGCGTCCCGAGGTGATAATGTGGTGTCTGCACTTCTGTCCCATCCACAGATTAACCATGCTTTTGTCAGGGGGGGACAAAGAAAGGCCCCTCCCTGCTGCTGAGCCGGGGCTTTCAGCATGGCCCCTTGCCAGGGGAGGCTTTAAAAGGGTGGGGGCGCGTGGCTCCTCTCACTCTCACGGCAGGACAACCCAAGGGCATCAAAGCAAGGTGAGTCCCCGTCCCTGGCCCAGCATGGCACAGGGCAGACTGGCCCCCGTACTCACACACAAATACCCCACAGCACAGCAGCCAGCCGAGCTCCAGCCGCCACCCCTGCTCCAACCCCAGGGGTGAGATAAACGGTGGCGAGGGGGGAGGAAATAGGTAGAGAGGGAGATAAAGAGATGGAGAAGGAGCCAGTGGAGCCTGGATGAGGCCCCCGGCTCCTCTAACACTCTTCATTTTTGTGTAGGAACTAAAAATAGATGCGTTCAGGTTCAGGAATGATGCATTCAGGCTGATCCTGGAATCCAGGCCACCTCTCTTCAGCTCACACTGAAGCTTCTGCACAGACTGTTTCAGTTCACAACAGTTTTTTGGGGGGGATTTCCAGCAGAGTTCAGGACGTGCTTGGCTATAAAGTTAACGTTTAATAGCTTGATCTCTGCAGCTCATACATGTTTTTCTTACTCCCTTTCAGACAAAATGACTCACCACTGCACCAAGTTCTCCGGCCACTGGAAGGTGAGTTTGCAGATGGAGGAACAGATTCATCCATCACCCCGCTAGAAGTCCTTCCAACCTACACGCTCACTGTCTGCTTCCAGTAAAACTCCTCCAGGAGAGAGCTGCTGTTTCTTTCACAAGCAGGAAGCAGAATAAACGCAGCTTCTGCACCGTGTCAGGATGTCAAGGTGCATTAGGGGGGCATCAGGGGGCATTTCTTGGTGTTTATGTGTGCTGATTTTCTCCTCATCAGATCATTGTCTTCGACGAGGAGTGCTTCCAGGGCCGCCGCCATGAGTTCACCTCTGAGTGCTGCAACGTGATGGAGTTTGGCTTCGAGACCGTGCGCTCCCTCAGAGTGGAGAGCGGAGCGTGAGTACACACCCAACCACAGGCAGCTAGGGGTCACACTGAATGATGTGGGGGGGGTAAACCGGGTACAGCATTTCATCATTTACACCATGTTACAGCAGCAACAGAGTCGACAACTAAATATGAACTTTACACAACACTGAAAGTTTTACACAACTCGCAACGTGACCTGTGCTTCACTCCTGTTTCCTGATTTTGGTGGATGAACGTTTGAAGGCCACACTTCCTTTCTGGGTTTGAGTCAAGGCTCATCAGCATCATGGGAAACAGAGATGTCGATTCTTACCCACATTTAACGGCCAGTTCTTTCATTTAAACGTCGTTTGGAAGATGTGTCTTCAATCTATTCACTTCCAAATCTCCTCCAGAGACAGGGGAAATGGACGGGAAAGTAAATGATCCACTTCATTCCGCCATCCCTGTGGTTGCTCGCTTTTCCCGCTCCACTCCAGCGGGAGTTTAAAAAAAGTCAACCTGTAATGGTCTTTAGATAGACGGCAGATTTCACCTGTCAGGTATCTTTGTCCATTTTTATAGACAGTTTATGATGATCAGTAAATGAACACGAACACTCAGGCACTGGGACAATTAATGGAAGTCCATGTCTCCAGGTTTGTGCCGTCCCTGCACAGATCCACTGTCATGGGACGCTTTGACAGGCATGTCCTAACTTTGTCTCCCCAGCTGGGTGGGCTACGAGCACGCCTCCTACCAGGGACAGCAGTTTGTCCTGGAGAGGGGGGAGTACCCCCAGTGTGATGCTTTTGGCGGCAGCAATGCCTACCATGTTGAGAGACTGACCTCCTTCAGACCTATTGCCTGTGCTGTAAGTTCAACGCTTCTTGTGTTTTGTTGGCACTTTTGCTTCACAGATGTCGACATCTCTCTCTTGTGTGCGTCTGTCGGATCATTACAACGGACTTGACTGACTGGAAAAACAACTTATATGCATCCTTTGTTCTTTTCTCTTTCTGTTCGCCCTCCAGAACCACAGAGAGTGTCGTATGACTGTCTACGAGCGTGAGAACTTCCTGGGCCGCAAGGGCGAGCTGAGTGACGATTATCCCTCCCTCCAGGCCATGGGCTGGTGCAACAATGAAGTTGGCTCTCTCAGGATCCAGTCTGGAGCGTGAGTGTCCTCCTCTGCTCCCTCCATGTTTTTACCCAACTATTTGTCTCTCCAGCTTCCCTCCAGCAGTTCAAAAATAATCCTGGCTGCACTTTCACAACAACGATCTGTTGCAACATCTCATGTGTTCTTCCTCCCTGGTCTCTCTCTGATTTCTCAACAGCTTTGTGTGCTACCAGTACCCTGGTTATCGTGGATACCAGTATATCATGGAGTGTGATCGTCACTGTGGGGAGTACAAACACTTCAGGGAGTTTGGCTCCCACTGCCAGACCCCTCAGATCCAGTCCATCCGCCGTATTCAGCAGTAACTACTGACTCCAGACCCCCTTTTCCCCATCTGACCCTTCACCTTTGACCCCTGCTGCTTCCCAGTGCTGAATAAACTGTCTTTCTTAAACCTTACCGACTTCCACCATGTATCTGCTTCTCATCGGATCAAAAGATGGACAGACAGATAGATAGAAACTGAGAACCTGCTCTTATTTGAGTTCATATAAAGAAAAAATTTTAAATATATGACATACATTTTTTTTACATTTGCAATAATTTCTAAATCTACTTTTGCATATGAGCTGTTTTCACTATTATTTATAAATCATAAGCAGCAGTCTTGTTGGTCTGGTTGAGACCGTTTTACTTTAGGCACAGTTGGATTCTCTCACTTTAATTTATATGGTTATATAGATCAAATCAAATCAAGTCAGAGATATTAAAAAAGCATAAAATGGAGGTAAAAAGTATCATAAGGGAGCAGTATAAAAACTGATTATAAAACATATAATATTTAATTGAAGAGAGATTAAAATGTTAAATGGAGGCAGATTTCACCTTCTTTTTAAGTCACGTTACAGTTCAGATCTGGTCTCAGTTTAGATTAAACTCTAGACTCCACTATCTGACCAGCTCCTGCAGGTCAGATTCATATACAGCGAACATTTGACAAATACATTTTGGCTTCAGACCATTTAGTGTCAACAAAAAGTAAAACTTTGAATTCAGGTCTGCGTTTGACTTGAAGTCAAACCTGGACTGATGTGGTCCTTTTGTCTTATTGTTAACGTTAAAAAACGTTAAATAAAGTTTAAAAAAATGTTTTTCGTTTGTCTACGTTCTGTTGGATCTCACTTTGTATTTGGATGCAGGCGTCTGTTCTTCATGCATTAGTGAGGACTAGCAGAGCTACAGCAGCGTGTGAAGTTGCTTCAGTTCTTCTCTTTGGAGTGTTTTGCATTAGCGGGCCATTTGCATTCAGACCACTGACACCAGCTTGTGTTTCAGATGTAAATTATTGACTATTATTAGAGTTTGTGCTTACTGAAATTTACATTAGGATTTAAAATTCACAAAGGATGATGTGATAAATGATGATGATGTACTTTTTGATGTGGTCCACACCAAACAAGCATGTTATCTTCTATGTGGAGAAGATGATTTTAGGCCAAGAGCATCTCTGTGGCACCAAAATACTTTATTTATAATATGATGATATGATTTCCACCATATCCTTTTAATCGTGCAGCCCTAATTTACACAAACCTGATATAACTGTGAGCTGCAGTACATTTATGACACTGTGATGCTAAAGTGTCCACGTAAAGCATCAAATGGAAAACTTGTGCTTTTCTTGGGAGCCAAATATTTGGTCTGGGGGCCTCTGTTTGCCTTGCACTGCCACATTGCCCCCCCCCCCCGCACTGCTGTACAGGAGGAGCACTACCAGCAGTGGCCAGGAAACGGCACTGCGTGCCCACCAAGACTGCACACCGGGTTCAGAGGAAGGCTATCACTGTGCTGTAATATGAATTATTGCAACCATGCAATCAATGGGAAAACAAGTGGTTTAATGCAGAAACACACTTAAAAGAGGGAGGGAGGGAGGGGGGGTTAATATGGCCTGTTTGTATGTTAAATATTCTGCAGCTCACACATCTTTTTTTTTTTAGGGGCTCTGTGAAAAAACCCCAAAATGGAAAAATGGAAAAATAACTTAATAAGTAAATAAAGTGTTGGTTTTTTTTTTATCTGATTTGAGTAAAAATGCAAAAGACAGAAAATGTGTAAGATACTGTAGTTGTCCCTGTGCAGACGCCCTCCGCAGTCCAGCCCCGGCCGGAGGTGACCCGCTCCGGGTTTTACAGCCTCCCTCCGCCGCAGTGGGAGGAAGTGGAAGCACGGAGCGAGCGGAGCCTCCGAGCCGGGACAGAAACACCCGATAAAAGACAGAATAACCCCGAAAAACACCGCGGACCTGGGACTCAGCGGAGACATGCGCCGGCCCGGAGCCCAGGAACCGACAGCTTGATCCAGAAGCAGCGGACCGAAGCGCTCTGCCCACGGCCAGCCGGCAAGCCCGAGGACGGACGGACGGACGGACGGACGGAGCGCGTAGCCGAGGAAGGATTCCCTCAGCACGGATAGCGGCGGAGCACAGGAGCCGCTCAGCGGGGAAGGAGAGGGGGGGGGGCTTCGCTGTCGGAGCTACTCGGCTTTTTATTTATTTATCAGAGAGGAGAGGAAGAGGAGGGGGGGGGGCGAACTGAGTCCCCTTCGGTTATTAAATCACAAGTTTACGGCTGGAGGCTGGAGGAGGAGGTGGAGGGGGGGTGGCAGAGGGAGAAAGTTATCGGTTAACAAGCTGCGAGCTACCGCCGGCCAGCGCCCCCCACCCCGCCTCCCCATCCAGCGGCGTCACCAGCAGCTCCAGCCCATAGTCAGTAGCTCTCCGCTGGGTCTCCAGGCGAGGAGGAGCGCCCCCCCCCCCCACCTCTTCTGCCTCCTCACACACACACCCATCGGTCGGGGTACCCCCCCTCCCCCCAGCAGCTATGGATTATTTTGTGACACTTTGTCGTTATTTTTGACTCTTATTTGTGTGTGTTTTTTTCACCGAGGCTGGCAGCCGTTAGCCGTTAGGTCCACCGCTGCCTGAAGCCGAGCCAGTGTCTCCGTCTCTCCCCACCACCACCACCACCGCCACCACGTCCCCCCCACCTCCCCCACCTTCGTTAGTGCCAGCTGGTTGACCGTGTTTGCTTGCTGGTAATGGGGGTATTTTTTTTCCTCGGCGTCTCCGTCGAGCCGAAAATTTATTTTTTACAAATATGAACGCGAAGTTCCTTTTTTTAGGTTCCCTTTAAAAAAAAAACACTTCGCCAGTTAGCTCGCTGGCTAGCAGGTTTCATTTAGCTAGCTAGCGCGGTGGCTAACTAGCGGAATATCGATATCGCCATCGGGGCTAAAAGCAGCTAGCTTTCGGGCGTGAGGATTTCGGAGCCGGTGGATTAGCCGACCACATTTGGATTTGGTGCTAAACCGCTTAAGGTGTTTAACCACAACCTATTTTTGTTTTATTATTTTTACTTTCTTCCTTCTCGGGCGACATTTTTGTGTGATTGATGAGCCGATAAGGAGGAACGTTGCAGCCGAACACAGGAAGCCAGCAGCAGCAGCAGCAGCAGCGGCGGCGGCGGCGGCACAAACAACAGCGGTGTGTGGATGTTTTAATTTTCATTTCATTCTTCATTTTTCCAGGGGAATGCAGATCGTCGGTAGCCCGTACTGTTGTGCTCGTTTTATCCGTGCCAAATCTCGGCTGACAGACTTTGCGTTTGCCGGAAAATCATCCAGGACCCCGCCGGTGAACACTTGAACCTGTCGCCTCATGAATTCCCATTTTTTTCGGGCTCGGTGACTGAAGCCGTCGCCCTCCTTGGAGGAAGAGAAGCAGCCGCCAAACGTGTTTTTATCTTTTAATGTGCAGAAACTTAAAAATCAGGACGTTTTAATTTCTCTCTCTCTCTCTTTCGACTGCACAGTGTTTACATTTAGAGGAAAATCCTCCCCCCACCGCCACCCCCTCCAAACACATGCCGCACTGGAGACAAACCAGTCACATTTCCATCCAGAGACCGGAGAAGTCCCCGGAGTCCCGTCTGCTTTGACAGCTGTCTCCAAGATCCAGCATCCGATCCGGAGCAGCTCCCCATCTCATACCGCATCGGGGCAAAGCGAGAGAACCGGATCGGACCGTCGCTCTCATTTTGAAACCTGCAGCTTTTTTATTATTATCATTATTATTATTAATACTTTTTTTTTTTTGCACCTAAATGGGATTACAAGGACGGTGATCTGGCGGCCATTTCTTGACTAACCTGCCTCCCAAATGTCTTCCCTCTTGAATTTCCTATTTTCTTGTACAATGACGGTAGTTTGAGGCGAGGTGAGCCAGCAGCCGGAGACAGCCGCACGGCTCCCAGTCGATGGTCAGCCCCCCCGCACCCCCCGGCCCCGTCACGCACCTCGGCCCTGGATGGTGGTCACATCTGGTGCAGGACATTATTGTTTTTTTAATTCTTTAAGAACAGAACCCCCCTCCCTCCCCAGACCCCCTGAAAAAGCCCCGGTTATTTTATTGATTTGCTCGTCCCAGGGTCGAAAGATGGCGGACCTCGAAGCGGTGCTCGCCGATGTCAGTTATCTGATGGCGATGGAGAAGAGCAAGTCTACTCCGGCGGCCCGGGCGAGTAAGAAAATCATCCTGCCTGAGCCCAGGTAAGCACATTTATCCGGGCTCCAGCTCTGTTTGTGTGTTTGGCAGACGGATTATTCTTTTCCTTTTTTATGTGCATGCTATGCAGCCATATAGGGAGATGGAGGCAGTGCTTCCTCTCAAACCTCTGACTGTGTCCTAAAGACGCCAAGTGAAATATGACTGTGGAGGCTGACATTTCTTCATGTCACTAAAACGACCAAACCGTGCAGTGACTGAATCTCACCGAGAAGCTGAACAGAAAATTTGATGTGTTGAGTGTTTGTTAGTTTTTCCAGGTCTTGTTGTGTCCTTTCAGTTGCATCTTCATGCAGACAGCCTCCACAGCCTGCTCTTAAATGTGTTTTGTGCAGCCTGTGTGCTGCTGTCAGCCCTTTGATGCAGTTGCACTACCAGTGCATGCAGCTCTTGATCTGAAACTCCTGCTCATCCATGCTGTTTGCAAGTTACCCCGAGCAAATAGGCCACCAGACTACAGCTAAAATCCGACTTAAATAATATAGCCCCCAGCCCCAGCCCCCTCTTCCTCCTCCTCCTCTCAACTCAACCAACACCATTTACATCTACACATAATTGCACATCCTTTTGTCCCTGCTATGCAGCTTGTCAGAGACATGAAGATGTCGGCTCAGACCTGGTTTTTCGTCATGTAGTCACTTCATTGTGGAGGATGTGGTTAAAATTTGTTTATTGACATGCTTCTTTTTTGCAAACAGTTTTTAAATATACCGGTGTTATTCCAGCTCAGTGAAACCATACCGACCATGTGAACTGTAGCTCTGCGGTGTAGAGCTCAGAAATCTCCACCAGCCTGTTTCAGGTTACTTTCGCGTGCATAGTGTTTATGTTTTACGTCCTTGTGCTTCAATTTAGTTAATCACAAACTGAAAACTATTAGACACACCCACATGTGTGTAAACTTAGTGGGTGTACATGGTGATTTCACAGTGCTGATGCGACTTAAACAAGGATAATATTTAAACCAAGAGTTCTTTTTTTTTTTTTTGGTACCCCTTTTGCAGATAGTCAGCTATTTTAGTTACTTGCTGACTTGTCTTGGCAGATGAGCTGAAAGTGCACTGATCCAGACGGTGTCTTTACACACAGCAATTAATATATAGCCTGTTGATCTTTTCAGCTGAAATTAGTTAATGAAAGGGACATTCTTCAATAAATAATTAAACATGCCAGCTTAGGTCAATTGCCATTTATATTTTTTGGAGGAAATAAACCATTCATTACCCCCTATACCTCATTTATCCATCTATCTATCATGAGAAGTGGACCTGCCCTGCCCTTCTGGCAGGTCTAGAAAATTTATTTCACATCCAGGCTCTCGGGATTTTTAATGAACCCCCCCCCCCGGCACTTCCTGACAACAGCAGCTGAGAGCAGACGGTGATGTTTAACTGACAACTGTCAAGCTCAACATAGTACCATGCTTTAATCTGATATATTAATATTTATATTAATACTAATATTTCTCAGTGTGTCTGTGAGATATTCAAAGGTTCCTGACATATTTAAGCTTCAGTTGGCATGCACCTAGCTGATAAGTGCTAACCTTTATGCAATAGTTTCTAAGTTGATAAATGTGGGTTTCCTTCCTTTGGACTGGTATTGGTTTCCTTTTATGTCCGACTGGTATGAAAATGAACTTGCAAAAACACAAAACTTTACACAGCCAATCCATCACAGTAAACAGTCGCATTTGTTAATCAACCATACAAAATGCTGTTAATGTTGCATAGTAGCACCGTGCGGTGTAATCAGCCACCACGTTCCTGAACCCTGTGGTAAATGTGACAATTGCTCATCTTTCAATATAGATGCATAAAATTATGATTGACTGACTCCAAATTCCAGTAAAAGCACCACAGGGATGATTTTTGATTCCAAACCAGGTTGAGTTCAGCAGGATTCTCTTCAGCACTTAGCACAGCCTGGATACAGTCAGCAGCAATAAAAGCCAATGTTAGGCTGTAAACCCACATCATCCAGGCCACATGACTTCAATATCACCATCATTAAACTTCTATACTAACGCTTCCACAGAAGCTTTTCCTCTGACAGACTCAGTGTCAGGTTGTAGAAATACAACCAGGCTGTATAGGTGGACTGATGAGTTGATCATTTCAACGTTTAAAGTCCCGACAACCTCTGTCGTATCTTTTAGACACTAGTTAGCAACAGATGGAGAAGCTTCAAGAATCAGGACTGGGGTATTGACTGAGGGGTCTCAGTCTTCCAACCATAAACCCAGAGACCTCAAGACCAGGACGTGCTCCAGTGCAACTTTCCATGTATTAGGACTTATTCCTCCAGGACTCTTATTTTTCAACCCTCTAGTGACTCAGTTTGAGCATTGTGAATGTGGGGGCAGGTCTGTCGGTCCAAAACAAGTGTCATCTCAGGAGGATTAGCACGGTTGCTAATGTGCCCTTTAGATTCTTTAAGCAGTACTTTAAAGGTGTTTTACAAATCCAACACCAGCAGGCAAAGCTGTATCACATGAAAAAACAAAGCCATATATATAAATCATAATTTTGGTGGATAGTTGGGACATATACTCCAAAAGTGGCCTTTTAACTTTAACTTTTATTGCTGTGAAAATGTGACACTCTTTAAACTGTTGTGAGTAGAGAGTTTACAGAGACGTGTTTCAGAACTTCCTCTCAGTAGTTGGTGTGAAAATTTCCCAGATCTATTGTGACCAAAGGTTAATGTTTCAGTACTGAGACAATATACTTCACTGACAGGAAATCTTTCTTGGTATTTTACCACATGGTGGAATTAGTTTTCAGCTATTGACTCAAATCAAAATTATGGACACAACAAAACAAAGAGTTGTGTTCAAAGCCAGCTGGTACAGCAGGTCAGAATAGAAATAACCTGGTTTCATTACTGACATTGATGAGTGTGATGTCGTATCGATGGTAAAGACCCAGGATGTGAGAATATGTCAGATACATTTTATTTCTGTTCAGACCAGTTTGAACAGTTTTGACATGTTTGTGGACAGGAACTTTGTTGTGTTCTGAATAGCTTTTTGCTCAGCCTTAGCTTACCCTTCACTTTATTAGCATAAAGTGAAAGATCAAAAGCAAACAGAAAACCCCCCCAGCTCTGTTGTTCTCTTCCCTTGTAATTCAGTTGACCCCAACTTGTTTTGTGGTGTTTTGTAGCTGTGTTCTGTCATAGAGCTCCAGATGTAAATCGGTTTCCTTCATGTTTCAACAATTTAGAACTAATCAATAAATGAATGGCCTCTAAAATCAGTCACCACAGGCTCTTCTCAAGGCAATAGATACTTGAATCAATGAAAGCAAAGTCTTTAAAATCAAATATAACGCAGTAGCATCGCTCAGTATGACTGCTCTTTTGTCAGCATATTAAGCGCCATCGTTTCGTGCTAATTTAGACGCACGCTGTAAGAAAGCAGGTTGAACCATTGGGTGTTCAAAGTAGAGGAACAAGACCAGTAAATGTCTGTTTGATTTAAGAATATGTGCTGTGAACACAGTCACTCGAGTCTACTGTGGCCTTGTTTGGTTAATTTATTTTTAGCAGGCCTGTATCACGATTTCTTTAACTTCTTTAAGTTTATAGGAAACCACTCCCCCCACCTCCCCCACGGTGAAATGATCCCCAAATAATTACAACTCAACCTTTAATGTGGCAAAATTGTCACACTAAGTCATCTTTCACAGGTTCCCTGATTCTCGTGCATCAACAGTTAGTTAACAGGCAATGTCGGTTATCATTATTACAGTAAAAGGTAGAACACTTGATGATATGGAAGTATGCATTAAGGGGTTAAAGGATGTGGCTGACTCTAAATGATAAATGTATGAAAATACAAATATTTAAATGTGTTCCATTTGGGGGAAAGTGTTAAAATCCATAAGAAGACATTCATGTTGTTTTTTTGCAATCAAAAACTGGGAAAGTCCTGACGGCTGGTTTTAAGGCTCAGTTTCTAAATCCAGGCTGAGAGCATTTCTCTGTGGACTGGATACTTTCACTGGATTAATGTAGAAGCTAGACCTGATTTATAATCAAAGACCACATGGAGGTCTGCCTTTAGACTGTATGAGAATTTTAAATTGCCTAATAAACCTAAAGCTTCTGTGCTCAGTAGTTTCCTCAAACAGCTGTTTTTATCAAATGAGGAAGTGATTTTTGTTAGGGACTATTTTCATCCACATTTGTTTTTCTCATCAGGATTTGGGGTAGCAGGACAGTACGTATTTGTTAGATTGCAACTAAATAAAACACAGTGTTTATGGTACTGAAGGAACATATCACCAGGTTCAACAGTGAGACTGACTGATGTGTTGTAATAGTTTGTGGAAACAGTGGAGCTCCAGATGAAGAAAAACAAATAAATGGAGCACCCATTTTATTGGATCAGCAGTACTTTCATTGAATCAATAAATCTGTATGAAATCCTGCTGCAGAGGCGTTTGGACAACTTATTGATCAATATTGACCATGTTGACTTCTACAGGATGATGCTATTGGAGTTTAAAAACAGCTCTCCTTCATACGCAGTGTGTTATCTGATAGCACTAAGAGAACCTGATGTGGGCCAGCTTGTTCAATGGTGTAACCGTATGCTACGCTAATTGAGTTCGCTGCTCCTCATTAGATGTTCGTTCCAGAATCCATATTGTGAAACATTGACTTTAGAAGTTAATCCAAGGATTGGCAACCATGTGCTGCTGAGGCCCTTGAGGGTCACTGGGGTTCCTGCTAAGGTAAAACCATTTGACTGATTAGCACATTATCAAGGACAGAAAGAGGTGATCAGGGAGATCAGCTAATGTGTAGTTACTGACGTTTGTGTTGTTTCTGTGCAGACAAACTCAAAAATGCTGGTTTATTCAGTCATTCTCTGTTTGACATTTTGTTATTTATTGCAGCAGATAAGAGTCTCAGCTAATGGACTCGGGAGTGTTATTATTACTGCTGCTGTGGTAATCAATTAGTAAAGCACAACTTTTAGTAGTGGGGACAAATATTTAAACCGTGTCGCTTTTGTCATTACTATTATTATTACTAGTATTATTACAGTCATGATAATCCGTCCAACACAACTGGATGAACTTGTTGTGTTATGTCTCCTCCAAGGAGCCGTTATCACACTTATTTTTGTTGTGCTCGACTGCTTCAGACCGCTTTAGAGGAGTTCCTTTAATTTGGGCTGAACTCTAAAAGATCTGCAGTTAACAGGAGGGAGGGACATTATCTGAGAATTTGGTTCCTGAAAATAGCAGAAGTAGATAAAACGTATGCCCAGGGTTTAGCAGTGGTGGCGCATGTGTGAGGCTTTCAGCCACATGCTTATTTAGGGGGGTGGTGGGGGCAGTTAAATGTGGCACTTTTGAGATAGTGTGGTGCTGCCACATTCTCGGCGGGCCACGGCTATGTCCTCTGGCAGAGAGGTGAGACTTTGACAGCAACACTGGAGGCAGTTGAGATGGGGGGCGGTGGGGGGGGGGGGCAGACGGACGACTCGGCGTGAGAGAGGAATCCATATCAGAGACGAGACGTGACGAAAGTTACAGGAGTCGGAGATGTTAGCTGTTTGAATCTCAGTGTCCCGTCACTACACCCTCCCCGATCGTTCTCTTTTTTTAGATTTTATCAGTAGTAGTAATTAACGGAAATGTCACATCTGAACAGTCCTTTGAAATGTGGCAATGAAAAATCTTGAATTTTAAAATTTACTACACTTCTAATGTCAGATTATAAAGGTTGTCAAGTGGGGTCAACACAGGTTTCTGACTTCTTTTAGTTCAAATGAATCATTTTTTTCCTTGCAGCCTGATTGTTTTAAAACATGACGCACTTAAAGATCCCATGAATATGAATGTGGACGTCCATGAGCCTTAAAACCAGCCAACAGGAAGTTAAGAACTTTGTGATGTCACAATAAAGCAGTCCCCTCCCTCAGCCACGACACTAACTACTATAGGTCTCCTATAGTCTGAAGGTAGACCTCCATGAGGTCATAATTATATATATTGTACATTATATAATGTGTGATATCCTCAGTTTAATTTAGCAGAAAATTGCCATAATTTCCATAGGTGGAAAAACAAGATGGTGGCTAAACCAAACATAGCAATAAAGTCACTGATTAGGAAGTTTGGAAGCTGACAAAAGTATTTTAAAAGGGCTCTGTTTAGCTCTGGTCAAACAGCTTGTATGATCTTACTGTTCATATGATCTGCAAACCAAAGTGATGTAGATTTCTGGACGTTTTCATATTAGTTAGGAGCTCAGTGGGTTGGTGTGTATGTATGTGTGTGGGGGAGGTGGCGGGTGGTTGTAGTCTCCGTTTAGCTCATGACTGCCTTGGATGGAACAGTGAGTCACTACCAAAGGCCTAATGGCTCCATTTGACCCCCCTCCAACACAATTCTTCCTCAAACACTGGAAGCAGTGTTACACACAATACACAGACACACACTAATGTACATACATACACTTTTCCAGCAGGCCATTGTCACACTTGAGTCATCATGGTTTCCTGTGTTGTCCTGTGAATGCCTGTTGCTCAGTGTTTGAACTGATGTCGGTATTCCACCGACTTGATTTTGATTTTATTTTGTTTCCCTTTTAAATATAATCTGCAGACCTGTGTTGTACTTTTCAGGATTTCCTTTCGTGTTGGAAACGGGACATCAGATCAGCATGGTGTCGGCGGCTTTTGAGTTTACCCTTTCCTAATTATATTCCGTGTAATTGCAAGATGTCCGCAGTGGACGTCCTCACATATAAGGCCATTCTGTTGTGGCAGTGAATGGGGACAGCCCAGGATTCTTTTTGTTCTTTGCTGTTGGGCTGAAAACCAACGTGGACGGTGCCATCTTGTTATAATCACACAAGGTGCTAAATCCTGAAACTAACATTGCTACTACTGCAGCTGCTTTTCAGCCAACGCTCAGTGAACATTTGTCTGGGGTGAAAAAACACTACAGTGATTTCACAATTATAAATATAGCTAAACTGAAACTAAAACTAAGACTGAATCTTTTCAGTGCCTCTGTGAATTAATTGCTCAATTGTTTTGTTCATTCGAAGGCAGCAGCCGGAAAAACAGGTTTAAGTGTAACTAGTTTTCCTGGTAAAGTGAGTAATTACATGTCCAGGGGCTTAAATAAGCTGAAATATGTCCCTCCCGCTCAGCTTGTCTTTTTGTATGAACTGAACTTGTTGTGACTCACAATGTGATTTAAAGGACAATTAAGAGAGTAACAGGTCCGATCCTCCACGCTCAGTCCTGTGTGCGCCATTATCAACACAGTTCAATTACATGCTCGCAGACCCAGCTGCAGAAATGTCTTACATCCTGTTCACATGTTAAATATTTACACATTTGCATACCTGCTGTAGAATGACAGGGTCAGTAAAACAATGCTGTCACAGTGCTAGTGTACAGATCAGCAGCTAATGAAAACAGAACGTTTGTTTAGTTCCATTCAGTGGAGCTGCTGCTCTTCAAACTTCATTTTCCTCCTAAAGATAGACCCTGAAGACCCAGAGAGAAACCAGCAGTTAACCTAGTTTGGATCCTTTACACAGCCTGAACCCTGACCTTTTACTGCTGCACTAAAGCCGGCTCAGCCCCGTAGTACACACACATAACTTACGTGGGTTTTGAAAGCTTTGTCGCCCACCTGGAGATTCACTACACTTCAGTTCAGACAAAGGAGATTTTGTGTGAGTGTAGCCTGAGCTGCTGTGGTTCCTCCAGACATGTTTTAAAAATCTTCTGCTATCTTTCACCTTTCACTCAACCCATTTACAGCCACATTAAGGCTTGTTCTTATTAAGCTGTCATTTTTAAAAATGTCGACACATCTCCACAAACTCAGAATCCAGTCAACCTCAGCTAATTATACATACCACTCAATAAAGACTCATAAAACAAGGAGGAAAAAAAACAAAACAACAGACATTGAATTTTTCCTTATTTTTCTGAAAGTTAAATAACCGCAAGTGTCAAACTTCCATGGGCTTATTGATGAGAATGAGATATTTGATGACATTGCCAAAAAAGTAACTGAAAGGATAATTAGAAAATTGAAAACACTTGCCAAATAATTTTAATTGGCTAATTGTGCAGTAAAGGGTGTTTATGGATATTTATGATGAGGTCAGATCACAGTGGATTGGTCTCTCATTTTCACCAATTTACCAATTTATTGTCACAACAGTGGTTTTTTGGATTTAGAGAAGGTCACAGGAGACATGAGAGGGATGCTTTTAGTAGCATAACAGAAGTAATTCTGCTGGCGAGGTGAGCACATTCTCATCTCACTGCGGGAACAGCTGCTTCATGCTGGAACAGATGTAATGGAGGCGAAATTACATAACTGCGGCCAAAAGGAAGGTGCAGTGTGTGTGTTGTAATGGACCTTGTGTATATCTAGCCACACATTCAGCACAGAGCAGGTACCAGGATGCAGCAGCTTCATCACACCCCAACAGTGGGAACAAAACGTCTTGCTCAAGGACGCCTCAGCTCCACTGACCCCGAGTTTGTGGCTGTGTTGCTGGTTTCTACTGGCTTAACAAAACTGGAGGCTTGAAAACAGCAGCTCACATACCGAAAAGTGATGTTGAGACTAATTCATGGACAGACAAACGTCAGACTGATGTTGCAGTGCTGCGTTCAACGAAAAGGCTCTTGTTGAAAAAATACAGAAGTATCTGGAGGGGGAGGGGAACAGCTGAACGAGTGACCGTGTCTGGAGTGAATGACTGTTTGTTGGCACATGTGACTCTTCACTGTTGTGGATCATTGTTTGGCCTCAGTTTACCGTCTGAGTGAAAACACCAACAATATTGATATGCTGCTGAGAGCCCACCACTGCAGGCCCCTGTAGATAATAATGTATCACCGGCTAGAGCTGTTTGATCCCCGCTCCGGTCATCTGCTGCCGTGAGCTGGTGCTGATGGGTGAAACCACTGCTGCCACTGAAGTTTGCTTTGGTAAAAAAGAAAGCCTGGTAATAACGGGGTCTGTGTGTCAAACAGAAACAGGGGTGTTGTTATCGGAGAGAAGAAATTGCAGTTGAGGTTTGAAGATGGTGTTTTCTCACAATGCTTTGAGAAGCACAAAGAAGATAGTGATTTAATGCACCTGCCGTCACTCACAGCTACAGTGTTCGATCGTTGAGGTCAAAGTCGGAAACGATGTCTGTTCAGACAGCAGCAGCCTTTGCTCTCATGTGTATGTTCGTTTATGCCCAAAAATCCCAAAACCTTTACAGTAAATATTACCAGTGGCGTCTGGAGTGGCGAGGTTTCATACAAATAGTCCACAGTCAGCTGCCGATGATTCAGCCGGGGCTCACAAACAGGCCACCGCTAAAAGAGGAAGTGTTTACTTCCTAGGTTCTTGTTCCTGTAGGCGCATCCACTGCTCGTTCCCACCGCAGGGTTACAGTGGGAGCACTGGTCTGCAGGGGCTTTAGCAGATAGTCCCAGTTTGGACTCGGTGAAGTGATATTTTTGTTGGATAAAGAAAATAAAACTGTAGTGGTTTTTATATACAGGCCACCAAAGCATTTTCAACATAGTTAACCATTTAGGTTAAAAGACATTTAATTATATCAACACCTTTAAATGTTCCCAAACAAAATGACCTTTACAAACATTGGATACTCTAAGACAAATATATATATATATATATATATATAGTTATACAGTTTGTTATTATTGTTATTAGTCACTGATCAAAACTTGAACGTTGTCAAGTTGGATCGATGGAGTGATGTCACTCAAACAGGAAAGAAAAACTGAGTTACCTTTGTTCTTGATTATCATTAAAATAACAGGCATTATACAGTCTTTGTGTTGTTACAGTGACCACTGACGTTTTTAAGAATTGAACGTTAGTTTGAAGTTGGAGACCTAACGCAGACGTGTTTAAAGATACGATTCACTCCCATTGTATCAATGGCTCAGCTAATATGACTGAAAGTCAATTGATGCCTTATGGCCAAACGTATGACCTGACCAGGAGGATCCAGGGCTTCTCCTCGCCGCACATGCTCAGTGTGATCCAGCAGAGGTGAAGCCCGGCTACTTTCCTCATGAGCTCTGCGTCAGTGCTGCTGTGGTGTTAATGGGCCCATGGAGGGGGTGTTAATTGATTCATTCTCCCCGCTCTTGTTCCCATTAACACCTGTTCCCAGGGTGGCGTGTATCTCTCTACAGACTCCACCCTGCTCCCCCAGAGCCTCCCATGTGTCCCTGTTCCCTTCCTGCTGTTTGACACCATCGGAGGACAGGTGGCAGGGAGAGTCCCAAACCGAGGCCAGGATCACATGGAGGCTGGAGGTTGCATGTGAGTGAGCTGAGAATAATCTTGTATATTAATCCACATCTTCCCTTCCACCTTGTGTTCACAGCATTCGCAGTGTGATGCAGAAATACCTCGAGGAGAGAGACGAACTGACGTTTGACAAAATTTTCAACCAGAGAATTGGTAAGTCTCAACTTTTGTTTTACATTTTAGGACCAGTACAAGAGCTGCAGACACAGTAATAGCATTACACCAATGTGGAGGACAAACCGCCGCCACACTGACTCAATAACACGACATCTGAAATCTGAACGATTTGAATATGATCATATTACCTCTGTCCTACTGAAGACAAACACTCAGTTTAGACAAAAGGTCAAAGAAATGATCTTAATCATGGTCCCCATCTGTGCCATACGATCATCTGTCTGTGTTGTGTTAGTGAGCAGGATGTTTGTGTAGCTGTACCTCAGTGGTTGTGAATCAAGACCTTCAATAATTGGAGGATGTAGCTTGTACCATAATGTGTCAGATTCAACTAGACTGAGTCCAGATGACTTTGATTAATTGGACTCAGGATTGATAAAGTGCTGCCTGGTGCATTATGGCTCCATAAGTGGAATTTATGCTGTGCCAACAACCTTCATCTGGAGTTCTCAATGCACAACATTGATTGGCTGTGAAGTGAAGTGTTAACTCTGCTGTTATCGGTCTCTCTGGAGTTCATGGTTGCTGCTGGTGGTCCATCCAGACCTGCAAAAGCTCAGAAGACAAAAAGCCATCGATCGCAAACTTGCCGCTTTCTAGAACTCCACCTCGTGAACGCTTTCATCCTGATGTCTGCAGTCACTTCTCCCCGTGTGGTTGTTGGCTGCGGCCGTTGTTGTGGGCCAGCTCTGTTTGTGTTAGTGTCGGCGCTGTTGATGCAGAGGCTCAGCGCGCAGCGTCACGTTTCCTGCTTCTTCCTGCCCTCCAGTCAGCAGCAGTGCCTCTGTGCTGGCTCCTCCGAGTGTTTCCATTCTGAGCAGACGGGCGTAGTGCCAGAAGTTGTGGCGTACCAGGGGACCACAGCTGCCCCGCAGGCTCCTACTTGGTTTACTTACTGTTCTAGGTCTCAGCCCCCCTCTGAGAATAGACTGCGTTAATTCTCCCTTCCTCCTCCTCCTCTTTGTCTTCAGCCCTCCCTCTGTCAGACTGGTGCTCTCCGTCTTTCTCGTCATCTCTCATGTTCACTATCATCGCCTCATCCTTCTTCTCCTGCACTGTCTGTGCACGTGAGTGTGTGTGTGTGTGTGTGTGTGTTTGGGAGCGTGCACATGCCAGACAACCCAATGACACCCACCTCTCCAATATTGTTTTAACACATTTATTTTTACTTTTCGACTCTTAGTCAGTTTTTCAACAATTTGGATCCACAATTCACCTCATATATATTTTCATGAATGATAAACCTGTAAATTAAACCTTTTAGAGCAGCATTAAGGCTTTTCCATTTTCATACTTTGGTCTTTCCTTACAAAGATGTCATTTTTAAAAAAGGTAATCAAGTCACAAACCTGGTTATCTGTCTGCTCTTTGTCCTCAAAACACAGCTGCCAATAATTTCAATGTAACCGATTGGTTAGTTTGTTAAATATCTGTCATCAGTTCATTTTCTTTCTGGATAGTGTTTTCTGTTACTGCCCCCCCCCCCTCCCCCAGCCCCTCCCTCCAATTGCTGCTGGTCATTAAGTCCAACTCTCAGGTCTCATCATCTTGTCTCCCAGAAAACACTTGGACAATCACCGTGCCCTCGGGGCCTCTGGGATGTTTACAGTCCAGGTAATCAACAGGCAGTTGTCGTCGTCTTCACTTCCTGTGATGTCACAGTCGGTTGGTTTCACTGGAGCTGAGTAGGCGGTTCCAGCTTTTAGTTGTCTGGTGTACTCATCGACGCTGCTGATGCATGTTCATCAGTATAATTATATGGGAAACGTTTTATTATTAGTGAAAACTGACTACGTTAACTGTTGTGCAGTGTTCTGAATGAGATGCAGAAAACAACATTGTGATTCATTTTGACACTCATCAGTATTTCATGTTGGGGGGAAAAAAAAACAAAAAACCTTAAAGACATGGATGTGATTTTTCTGCTGGTGTCTGCCCCTGTGCAACAGTACAATATGATAACCAGGCTCACGTGGCCATATTGTGGTTTCCATAATATTTAGATGAATTTTACAAGTTTAATGGTTTGACAGGTTTAACAGCTTCTCTGATTTTAATTTAACCATTTTAAGGCAGCAGTATGACTCTCTAAATTAGATTATTGCATTTTCGCTTACATTTTTACTCTAATAACACATACATGTGTGGAAATGTAGTGAAATTACGTTTTCATTTGGAAGTGTTATATTTTTGTTTTATATAGTTGCCTCCAGGCTTCTGTTGAGCGTTAATGGGAGGACTCAGTCCCGTGCTTGGTGCAGGGAGATGCCCATCAGCTCAACATTGTGTAATTGCTGATTCCTTTTGCTTTTCTTTCTCAGTTCATTAGTAGAACAGAGATCTGAGAGAAACTGAGGCCGCCTGGGTGCAGCACACATTTGAATGGCAAATGCCTTTGTATGTCAGTAACAACAGATAACTGTCGAGCTCCCTGTAGGTTCCTCTGACAGAAGTTTCAAATTCACATGAAGTTTCACACATTTTCACTCAGAAACTGACCTGAAGCTCTTCTGTGAGATTCAGGGGTCAGTCCTGACTGAAATCCGCAGTCTTTGATCTCACCAGGAGACTTGTTGAAATGTGATCCAGTTTTTGTACCTTTAATGTCTCATCAGATTCTGCTATTCTAAAATAATAACTTAGTTACTTCATATCACTGATGCTGAGTTGCCATAAATAAAGGGGCTGGTGTGTTTGTTAGCTTGTAAATGGCAGTGGCTGGTGTTAGCAGTTGTGCTAAGGCTAACTCTGACTGTTTGTACTGACACGCCGACAGGATCGGTTCTTTAACTACATAAACGCTGAGCGTCATTTTAGAGACAGGCCTTAACTTTGCATCACATTTCAATAATGTGAGCTGATTTATTTGAATAACATTTCCAGAGTCAGACCTTTCCTTCTTCAATGGGACTGACACAGACTCATTCATGCTTTAATAATCCAGCTGCTTCTGTTATTGCTGTGCGCGCTTCAGCTCATTTCAGTGCTGCATTTGTGTGTTTGATTTCAGATATAACAATAGACCACAACACACCTGTCACAAACAGACAGACGCTGATTGGGGATCCTGTTATTTTAGTGAGGATTGTGGCTTGTGCCACATCCAGTGTGTGACTAAAATGTAATTTGTCAAGTTGTTGTGGCAGAAAAGTGTTGAACACGTCCATGGAGCATTAGCTTGTGTTGCATTAAGAGAGGTTGAACTGAGGCACAGGAAAACGGCCTCAAATCATTTTCAATCTACCGAATCTGTGCAGGAATACACAAGTCCAGGTAGTTTACCTGTGTTGAATCTCCTTCCCAGTGGAAAGGGGCTGGTTATGCATTAAACACGCTGCTCATTGTCAGCTGATTCCGTTGGTTGTAGCGGTGGAAAATTGAAAGTCGATTTCGATCAACAATTGTCAAGAGCTCTTCTCTGACTTTGCTTTTGATTGTAGTTCTCATAATACACTTTGTTGTCAAGCTGAACATGTATTGTTAGCTGTCATGACAACCAAGGTCAGGAAGAAAACACTGCAGCACTGCTAAAATGTTAATCCTCTAATGCAGAGGCAGATTGTTAACTCATCAGTTCTGTAGTTTGGAGAGCAGTTTTTAAACTTGATTTCATCTTTTCCAAAACGTGGACATACAAGCCAGGAGGCATCACAACCGGACTACAAAACTGTTAGCTTCAGTCACATTTCCTCTGTAATGCCTGATCTATGGCAAACACTGGAGAATCAACACGGAGAGCTTCTGAGCAACACAAAGAGTTAAAGGCAGATGGATGAACTCTCCTCAAAAAGAAAAACTGAGCTTCCTCTGTATTCAGTTCATTAAAATAAAAGAAAGGCATCATTTGGCCTCGGAATTGTTACAGGGTTGGACGTGGGCCGCCAACATTTTTCAGATTTTGAAGTGGGCCATGAGATGGAAAAGGTTGGTCTAGCGAGTGCCCTTTACTGCTGTTGACCGTCCGTGAACTCAGCTGCTCTGAGTCCTGAGGGACAACAGTCAGAGGTTTTTTCTTTTTTTGTGTTGTCACAAAGCGGAGCGGATCCGCGTATCCAGACCTTAGCCCGGCCATGACTGGATCCCTCCGTGTGAAGTTCACTGCTGTAGCCAAAATCAGCGTCAGAAGGATGAGCATTATGTAATGGACACGCTGTACGACTCTAAATATAGCCAGCTGACTGGACACTACTTCACCTTGAACACTTAGAAGAAATATATGGTTTTCTACAGTAACCGCTGCTTTGAGAGATTCAGCCACTTCACCAGTGTTTATTTAAATTTTCTGTGTGTTTTGCCGTGAAGAGTTGTCAGTCCTTGTTGGCCGGAGGATCATCACTTGTAGTACAGTGTTTTTGTTATAGACAAATTGAGAAACCGCCTGGTGACTGTAGTGGGTCAATTTTGCCCTGAAAAAGTGGTCCTATGAATTCTTCTGAAGTCTTTCCAGCAACGCTTTTTTACCACCACCTCCCGGGTAATCCCTCCAATGAGTTCTGGGTCTACCCTGAGGTCTACCCAAAGGAAGGCACCCAGCGCTTGACTCCGAGCTCCTAACGTCTGAGCTCCTCGCCCCTAACTCTTAGACCGGGCCCAGACCCCCCCATGGCGAAAGCCCGTTTCTTTCTATCTATTTTTTATGTTAATGCATCAAGTTAATTCTGTTTAAGGAGAGTGAAGGTGTGGAAAGCTGGCCTTTAATCGTTCCAGTAGTAAAAAATGACAGAATCAACAAGAAAATTGAAATCTTTGTTAATCATTTTGTGATGACCTCATCATGTCTTGTGACACACAGGAAGTCAACGTTGCAGGAATGCAGTCATTCATTCAAAAAAGAAGAGATTAATAATCAAACACAGTAAAATAGTAACAAATGGAGTTTGTAGAGATGAGCCTCACTGATTTTTGGAACCAGTTTTTTTTTTTTTTTTCCTTAGATTGCATCATCCACGCCTCTCTGCCGCACAGCTTGTCCTCTGTTTTCATTCTTTAGCCATTTCTTCTTCTTCTCCTTCATTCTTTCCAAACACCCGACACCTCCCCTCCTCTCTCTCTCTCTCTCTATCGTCTTTCTCTTGGCATTCTCCCCCCTCCATCTGTCCGACTTCTGGAATGGATGATGGAGAGTTGTGTGTTGCTTAGCAACTGCAGTTGCCATGGGAACCCGACCAGAACTGCTGCATTTTGCTCCTCGACGGGGGAGAAATGAAAATGATTAAAGAAGGAATAAAATGGGTGATGAGAATTGGAGAGAGGAAATAAAGAGGATGACTTAAAAAAAGGAGGGGGGGGGGTGGTTAAGGAATTAAAAGACCTGAGGACCATTTCTCTCTTCTTTTCCAAGAATGCAGCTTTTTCCTCCTACAGGCCAGGATGTGTATGTGAACAGACTGTCCACGCCTCCACTCTTCCTCACGTCTGTCCCTTTTATTCATCCATCATGCTTCACACCATCCTCACATCAAAGCAGTCTGATTGCAGTCAGTTGCTGGACACTACAAACTGCATAATACAGTAACTGCGCAATGATAAAGCAACGCAGCTCAAATATTTTCTTGTATTAAGGTCAACAAGCTCTGCAGCCAGATGACTTTGAATTATTTTCTATATAGCAAGAAATGAATATGCTGCTCCTTAATTCTAACTCTAAACTTCATCATCCAACAAAAAGCAGCTCAACATGTTTCACAGAGTGAATTCAAACAACAGTTACTTTTCAAAGACAATCCAAATATGAATGTTGATACTGGCTGAATAATCAGTCAGTGCTCAGCACAGTAATAACAGCTTCAAGTCGTTTCAACACCATTCTAATCTAATGTGTCTCACACCTCCAGCTTGTTTCTGTCACTGATCAACACACAGTGACGATGTAACACTGGTCACTTCTGTCCGGTGACAATTCTGACGCAGTTTGTTTGAACTAAAATGGCTGCGTCCTCACTGTTGAGACAAAGAGAGAAAGTCGGCATCAGGTGCGCATGAAAAAGGACGACAAGAGAATCATAATGAGCTGCAGATGATGTTTTTAGTTTTCTATCCGAGCTCACGCTCGGAGTTTAAGACTGTAGACAAAAACAAGCCTTCAACCCTGGTTTATTGAAGTCTATAGGAAAATGTCCTTCCTTCTCCTTTGTTTTATTAGCTCAGTAAACCTTTACTTATTCAGAGTATGGTCTCAGGCTATTGTGTTAAACAAACCAGTGGTTGATGTTATGATGGGTTTAAAGCTCAGGGTGACAAAATCCCAACTCCTGTCAAATCCAAAAATATGCAAATAAACGGTGAGTATGGAGCTGAAGCCTTAATACATAACTTTAATCCTTAAAAAAATATAAATAGGTGTGTAACAAACATTCTCCTGGTACAGTTGTCATGAAGGGGGAAATTAGCTCCAGAGACCAGAACTCTTCTGTACCAGACTCATTCTGCTCAGTTTGGACATTTTAACATGGAGTCTGTGGAACTGACTGACGGCTGAAGCTGGACTCTGGTGGTCTGAGGAGGAACTGCAGGTTTTAGCTTCATGGTTGATGCTGGCTCGATGTTGTTGTATATTTGAGCTTCATCTGCTCAAACTGCGGCATTTCAGCTCATCCAACAACCCACTCGTTAATCATTCAGGTTTCTGCTCTCTGCTCAGCTCAGATGCAGACTTTGCCCTTTCACTTTTTTGCCCGCTTTCTACTCTTTCCTTGATTCCGTTCTCCCATCTCTCCAGACTTAATATGTTTGTCTGGCAGGGAGTCTTTGTGTCTGTCTTACTTGTTTGTTTGAACAACTTGCTGACGCGCCCTCTGTCTGTTGATGACTTCATCTCTTACATCCAGCGTGTCGTGTCTGATGGTGATGGGGCTTGAGGTGGAGCGAGCTTGGATGTGATAAAGACGATTGAATGAAACACAGCAAGCAGGCCTGCGGTCCTGTTAGCCTGTTGGCGTGTATCTAACCCGAGTGTGAGTAAATCCATCAGCAGGGCCTGGTTGAGTGTGTGTGGGCATCCTCACCTCTTTCAGCTCCAGGTGTGTTTAATTTGATGAAGCTGATCGAGTTAGCACAGCAAGTTGAGTGTGTTTTCAGCTGTGGATGAGCTTTACATATTCAGCTCTGTCAACACTCTGAGTTGTTCCAGGATGAGACATCCTCTCTGAAATTTCAGCTCTCCAAACACTCCCGTGGTCATGAAGTCAGGAAAACTGCATGAGTCAATACCATCTCATTATCATTAGAATAATGGCAGGCTGGTGATCTCCTGTTGCAGACGTTTCATCATGGTTTCCTATGTTGACTTAAAATTAAGATGAACTTGTCTGACACTTCCAGTACTTAATATTAAACCTGATATTAAAACAATTATCTGAACAATTGGCCGATCAACAGAAGAGAAGGTGGATCTGACCCGCTCTGTGCTCTATCCTGGTTAGGTGGTACAGTGTGTCAGTCACACAGAAACTGCACCCCAACCCCTCCCCCTCTTCCTGGTCTGTTTTCATTTTCCCATAGACCTCAATACAAACTGACTTCTGACTACAACCGGTGGAGTTGCCCCCTGATGGTCAGTAGATAGAACGAAGGCTCGTCAGCATTGACTCTGCTCTCATTTGTAGTTAAGGATGATCTTCTTTGTCACCGTGACCTCACAAAACATTTTTAGCCGAAACCAGAGAAGTCGTCTGCTGATTATGACAAAACACTGTTAAATTCCCTCAGACTTACTCTGGACGGATTTAAAGATACAAACCTTTCTGGTTTTCCAGGGCAACAGTTCCAGTCTGGTGTTGGTCTGTGTAATCCCTGGGGGAGCTGCAGGATCCGGAGAATACTTAAAACTGTTTGCTAATCGTGATGTTGTACTTGAATGAATGTGTTACATTGTGCAGTACATGCACACACAGACACACACGGTGCTGGCTCAGTTTCCACCAGTTAAAGGTCAGTGTATGTATAATGCAACACAGTCAAGTCATCCCCTGACTCACCTGACCCCCCTCCCCACATTAGAACAATCCATGAATTCAGTTGTAACATAATTTTAAAAAAATCATTGTCACAGAGCCTGGAAAGATAAATTGAAGCTGAGTGACTGAGTCATGGAGGGAAAGAATTCAAGTCTCCACCACGTTCTTATTTAATAATGGATGTTTGCACTGGACGTGATGTCGACTCGACACATTTCTGATTGAAAGAAAGGGCAGTAAAAGCGTGGTTAGCTGTGGACTTCCTGAACATTAACACTGAAAGGAACAGAACGAAAGTGAAAAGACGAAGCAAAATATAACATGAGTGAAACGTGTAGAGAAGTCTGATGGCGTCGGCTTCACATGCACGCTGGAAGCTGTGCATGTTATCCTGCTGCTGTCAAATCAATTTATTACAGAATCTGACTCTCATTTGTCTGACGTTTGAAGCAGCTTCATCTGTGTGTGTTGGCGTGAGAAACACACAACATGTAGATTAGACTTTTAACTTCCTTCAGACATATTTGAATCAGGAAACTCTATTGAACCCCAGAGGGAAATAAGGTAATGTTACAGAAACAGAACAGCCAGAAAGAGTCAAGAATATGAAATGAGATTAATTACAAATATCCACATTCAAGATAAAGACAAAACAATAATGATAATGTGGACATAAAATAATAATTCCATCCTTCCTCCAGTTTCACGTTGCCACAGCTTCAGAGAGCATCTTCAGTATCTTTCTCCTAAAAGAAGAGGTGACTATGGCCCTTTTAAAAATCAAAAGGATGGTTAGAGAAGGAAACATCACAGACTCAGATCAGAGACTAGCGGTTAGCATAGCTAGTGTTGTGTATTTATTATTATTAGTTTGCAAGCAGCTGATACAGTGTGCGTACGGGATCGGCTCACGAGGTTTAACAGACTGCCGTTTCACTGCATTTCAAGGTGAAACTCATTTATTATCTTGATTATTGATCAGTCTGCCCATGATTTCACTCACTGATCAGGGTGTGGAGAAAGCTTCACCTGCTCAGGGCAGAGAGGGCAACTGTTGCTGCTGATGATGGAAGGCAGAGGCAGTTAGACAGAACAAGCCAGCTCGGTATTTTTAGACAGTTCAGGTGATCTCACTAATGAGACAAAGCTCAGAGGAACTCATGTCTGATTTGAGCTAGGTGTGTGTGTGTGTGTGTGTGTGTGTGTCCCCTGGAAGAGGCCATTTGTTGAATTAGCTGGGCAGTGTTGAAGTGCTCAGCGATTAAGGTTAATCCTTCAGTCTTGGTGATGTAAGAACTGTCGTTTTCACTCCCTCTCTCTCTCTTAATACCTCTCTGGCACGTTTCGGCCTTGCTGTTGAAAACCTGTTTGTGTGTCTGTGCTTATGTGTTTGGGAAGGGTGAGGGTGTGGGGTTGTCAGTAGCGCCCATTCTGCAAACAAGGATGCCCTGTGCGCTCAGCTGTGAACGTACACCATGTGTGGATGCATGTGAGCCTGGATGTTGCTGTTGCAGCGGAGGGGAAATGATGCGTCACGTCTGGAGGAGAGATAAAGCCGAGGAAAGGAAGACGTGAGAACGGATGATAGTAGATGCCAGGCCCGAAAACAAATGGCGTCTGCTCTGAGCTGAATCAGGGAGGCCACTAAACAGAAGTAAACGCTGCCCCGTTTCTCTGTGCGGTGTTCATCTGGTTCTGTAACTGAACATCTGTAAATTTGAGCTCCGAAACACGAAACTGTTCAAACAGAGGTCATCTGTAATTTCCTCTTTTTTAGGAGCTCATTTGATCACATTTTAATAGGAACTGTTTAAATTGGCTCCTGATCAGGGCTGCAGTTCCGGAGCATTTCCATTACTTACCAGTTACTTTATTGATTAAACCAGTAAGAACCTGCAGGCCAGGTTGTCACAATTCCTGTTCGGTGAACCAACAATTAATGTCAAAGACAAAATACTTTTGAAATAAACTCTGTTTGACATTTTTAATCAAATATTGAATAAAACGATATATATATTTTTTCATTCTGTCTAACGACCCTCAGGGGGCGACTCCACCAGCTGTAAAACAAAGTCAGATTGTATTGAAGATTATGGGAAAATGTCCCTACATTTCACTTGATTTATTAGCTCAGTAAAGTCTTTCCCAATAACTTTGTGGTCTCAGTCTAATCATGGAAGACAACCAACAACAAACTGGAGGCTTCAAAATGGCCACTCACAAACCAAACTGACTTCCTGTCCACTTACAGCTTCACTTCCTGGATTACTATCTTGCCTGACAATGAAAATGGACGTGTTCTCGAGCTAGGATAACTTATTAGGTGAATTTTTTTCAAACATAGCTTTTACCTTACTCCACAGGAGGAATCATTTGAATGGAGGCTGCTTTGTTTAAGAATTTGTGACATTTTTGTCTCCTCACGTTGTCGGGACCGTTCTGGTTGACCTTGAGGCATCGGACACGATGTCCTGCAGGGCAGTTAGGAAGGTTAATGCGTCCGACAAGACTCGTGGTCTGTCCCAGGAATGAGATCTTGTTAGCCGGGTTTTTCTGCTAACACCTGATGCTAATCAGGTAAAGCCACAGAGAAGCAGGATCCCAGCACGCGCCGACATGCAGCCTGTGCACACGTGTCTCTTGTCTCCATTGTGTCTGTCCTTTTGATCTCTGTCTCTGTCTTCGTTTCTCCACATCAATGCCACTGCATGGTAGTCATGGTGGCAATTTCCATGGCGATGGAGCATCTCATCTCTGCAAGCAATGCGAATGTGATATTAACCCCCTTCAAACCCCCCCTCCAATCCTGTCCCCCGTCCTGTCCCCTCCTCGTCCTCAGATAATGCGAGTGTAGATTTGACAACATGTTGTGAGATTTTCATCCGTTTCATCCGGTGCATTTAAGAATGACACTGAGTGTCATCTTTAGCTAATAAAGCCCTGTGCCATTTTCTGTAATTATGTGTGTGTTTGTGTGTGTGTGTGCGTGCTGCTGTAGCAGTCTTAATAAAAACAACACAACCGCAATCTGCTGTGAAGGCTAAAACAGAAAATGCAGCTGCCCTTCTTTCATGTTTGAGTATGTGTTCCACTTGTTTACTTCAGTGTGTGTGGTGAACACACTTCAACAGTGTCGCATCACCTTCTGGTGGCTTCATTAATCTGTCACCGAAGATTGAGTTTTCCTGCTGAAAATAGTGCAGCTCTTTCATCCATCAAAAATTAGTTGGACCCCCTTTTTTAATCATGTTTAAAAACCCTCTTATAAGTGTTAACCAGGTCTATTTCATTTGTTCCTTTGAGTGGCTTTGCTTCTAACTTCACACATCACTGACTGACAGTTAAACTGCCTTGAATATGAACCTTGGATCTCCACCAGATTCCAGTGGGAATCGGTCCAACGGTTTTCAAAGTGTTTCAGTCTGGACCAGAGTGTTGGACCAGCAGCTTCACCGTCGGTGCCAGCTCCTCCTACAGAACAACAGATTTTATCTCTGGTGTTGAGCTCACTGTTGAACCAGCAGTGAGAGTTTGTAAAACAACAACAACACTGAGTAGTTTGTGTCATCTCCTCACTATGTCTTCTCCTCTCTGTGTCCTCCAGGCTTCCTGCTCTTCAAGGACTTCTGCATGAACGAGATCGACGAGGCCGTGCCACAGCTCAAGTTCTACGAAGAGGTAAATCCCAAATGTCCGGCGCATGAATCAGATTAGGCGGCATCATGGGATTAGACCTGTAATCTCGTTCATTCAGATTTAGACCTCACAGGAAGTGCTTTGCCTCGTTTTGGTGACCTTGTGTTGTGTTTGTGTGTGTTTTTAGATTAAGGACTACGAGAAGCTGGACTCTGAGGAGGAGCGGTTGAGCCGCAGTCGGCAGATTTACGACGGCTACATCATGAAGGAGCTCCTGTCCTGTTCACATGTGAGGATGACTCTCTCAGATCCACAGTGTGTCACTAATGCATTCTGGGTCGAGCACACACAAAGACACAGAACAAACACCTGGTGGGGGGAGGCCGGAGGGTCACGAGATAAAACGAGGGTTGTGACACGGTGAACAGAACAAACACGCTGCTGCTGTCGTTTCTCTACACGTCAGAACGTCGTGAAAAAACATCCATCACCGTCCAAGATGACGTCATTAAATTATACATTTGGTCGGAGGGGCTGTGTAAAGCCTAAAGATATTCACTTTACAATGATATAAAACTTTTTTAGGCTTCAAACCCTATAAAAGGACACGAAAACAACTCACACCACCTGATGGTGGCTGATGGCAGCCCTCTATGAGCCCGGTTCTGCCCGAGGTTTCTGCCTCTTAAAGGAAGCTTTCCCCTCTTCTGTGTCCTGTTTGCTCTAGGAGGGATATGTTTGGTACCTTAAACAATTCCATAAAGAGTTTGGTCTGGACCTGCTCTATGTGTAAAGATCCTCGATGTAACTTGTTCATGAATTGGCATTATATAGATAAATTTGATTTGATTTGATTCTGACTCCTAAACATCCCAAAAACCGCCCAGGCTATCACCTCAGGAGTGTTGTGGTGAGGCTGTGTGGAAGATTTTGGCGTCTTCGTTGGATTTGACAGTGACGAAGCAGGAACTGTGGAATAAAGGAGTCGAACCCTGGTCTCAAAATTACAAACCATGCACCTTTTCCTCTGGTCTAGATATTTACCTAAACAGCATGCAGAGATTTTGTCTCAAAGCGTAACAGGGGCCGTCACACTTCCCAGAAGTCACTAAACATAGCACCAGTCTCAGTCATGGTGACGACACAGCACAACGCATCACTTCCTGTTGCATCCATTGTGTCTGTGGTTTCAGTTGATAGTCTTAACTAACTTGATCTTCAGGCTGCAGTCAGTGATTGTCTGTTGTCAGCGTTTGATAGTTAACCTGCTGGTGACTGGAGACATTTAGCTCAGGCTAACCCTTAGCTAACTAGCACCTTCATACACATTTCCTCTCTCAGATGATCATTTGATGAAGCTTTGAGAGAAGACAGCGTCACAAAATGGTCGCTAACAGTGTTTTAATTTGAGCTAATATCGAAATAACATGCACTTGAACTTCTCAGTAGCTCTGTGGTCACTGACAGTTTGAGAAACATTTAACAGGAAATTTTGACTCATGCAATGTTGATATTTTAACTTCTCCAGTGGCTGATTTCACAGCCGATCAGAGCGTCTCATTCAGAGTCTCTGGATCAGTCCTGTATGTTTCTGAGTTTATTGTGTTGACAGAATAAAGACAATCAGATATTTAGAGCATTAGAGGCTTTGGAGCTGAATGAGCAGAACTCCTGATCAGATAAACATAGAAACTTCAGATCAGCTCTAGAACAACACAAACGCATAAGAGGAACTTTTCCCTGGTTATTATGTTTTACACAGTTTTTATCAGGAAAAGAAGGAAACATTCAGAGTGTGTGGTCTTAGTTTCTTCTTGTTTTCTGAGCTATTGATTACAGTGAACAATGTCTTTATTGAGTCACAGATAGCTAGCTGAGGTTGAGCTGATTCTGAATTTGTGGAGACATTTTTATAAAATTATAAGGAAAAAGGCATGATAAAAAATTATGGCTCCTCAAGGGTGAATTACAGCCATAGAGACTGTAAATGTATTGGAATATAAAACAGTCATGGGAAATCCTTGCTCTGTGTGTGTGTCCGTGTGTGTCCGTGTGTGTCCCATCCCCAACAACTCTGCTCTGTCTTCCAGAAAGAGCTGGAACGAGTCCACCATCCAAACTCACCACAAACAACACACACAGTGCAGCTTTTGTCCTCCTGCAGGGCAACAGTTTTGTATGTAAAGCAAAGTTAGTGCTGCCGTCTGAGGAGAGGAAGTCATTGAACACACCACCCACACACATAGATATCGGCCGCCTGGTGTCCTAGTCGTGTCACAGTTGGGGACGTTCACAGAAAGACATGAGAAGTGAAATTGCTGTTGAAGCAGTGTTGTTTTTTTGTTTTTTTTTTTGTTTTTTAATGACCCTTCATTTCTTTTCTGCCTGTTTCAGCCGTTCTCCAAGAAGGCGGTGGAACATGTGCAGAGTCACTTGGCAAAGAAACAGGTTCCCCCAACTCTTTTTCAGGTAAGAGAGCCATCAACACGTTCAGTGAATGAGTTCAGCCATGGCTGTTGTTATTTCCCCCTGAGCGTTTCCCGTGGTGATGATGACAGGTCAGGAACAATATAAATAGATTGTAATCTCCAATCTGGGCGTGTAAATTACACACACAGACACACAATCATATGCAGATTGGATTTTATCTGCACCATCACATCACTTAGAGTCATTCAACAGACTTTTAATTTTCACTTAAAATCAAAACTCCCCTGCTGGGCGAAAATAAAAGCAGTGCTACGGTGGCCCTGAGAGCTCAACGCACTACAGCTTCAGATAAAACTTCTCCCTCAGTTCAGCAACACAGGTGCTGCTGAAAATGATCACAACACAACAGGAGCTGTGACGAACCTGCTGGACGCACTTGTTGTTCAATGATTTGTGAAGTTTGAAGCTAAAAGCATTAAACACACGTGATGAACATGGTTGTATAATAACGTTCTGTAACACATGTTTTATACACACTATTTTTTAGAGCACGTGTTACAGTATGTGTCATTACACATTTACTACAAAATAGTTGTCTCATAATTCACGTGTTATACTACATGTATTACAGTAGATGTGGTGTAACGTATTATAAAGGATGCGCTGTCCTCTAACACATGCACGATTTTGCATCTTATAAAACACATTCATGTGTCTCAGCCTCGTTCATCGCTTTCTTGTTTTGTTTTGGTAGCTCATGTGTTGTCAGATTGATAAAGATTTTTTATTTTTTCTGTGTATTGAGCTCTCTGGGCCACTGTGGAAAGCTGCAAACAGCAATAAGTTGACAGCAAAATAAAAACTTTAAAAGATTAAAACTAATCTAACGGCAGAAAAATGTCCCCATGCAGTCAGATGTCTTTAAGTTGCTTCATTCTTCCTCTAATTGGCGCTTTAACATTTACACAGCAGTTCTTTATCTTTATGTTCTTGATTTGCTGGTTTTTGTGGCCTGCAAATCTTGTCTGTTTGACACCAGAGCACCACATGCTTTCTTCCTGTGCTTCCATTGGCTGCTGTCACGCCGTCTAGCAACGTAAAAATCACCAAGGAAGAGTTTTATGTTTTCAGCAGTACTTTTAAACCCCACAGTTTCAGATTGATCCTGCAGGTAATTCTGGCAGGCCAGCAAAAAACTGTACAGTATAGAGAAGGAAATTCAAGAGGCGTCTTTATTCAGCGGTAAATATAATCTAATCAACAATATGCTCTTAAAGTACAGCATGGCTCTTTTCTGGTTATAATATTATCCCCAGTGGCTGTTTGTCACTCTTTCTTTCACCTCATCAAAACACAAAAACATGAATGTTTACTTTCTGTCAGACAAAAAAAACGCAACAGAGGCTTTTAACAACACTGAACAGAGACTCACGAGGGGAGTGCAGCGCAGTCCTCATAACAATGCACGGGAGATTTATTCATGTACATTTGTAAAGAATTTTTATTACGTAGTTACTGAGGCGCCAGAGAAACGCTGGACCTAAGCTGCTGTTTATGTGTCTGCCCCCCCCGCAGCCATACATAGTGGAGATCTGTGACAGTTTGAGAGGGAAGATCTTCCAGAAGTTCATCGAGAGGTGAGATGGAGGATATGGAGTCCATTGACTGTTTCTTCCAACACATCACCAGCGAGTTCACATTTTCTCACCTCCCTTCTTCTCCCTCAGTGATAAATTCACCCGTTTCTGCCAGTGGAAGAACGTGGAGCTCAACATCCATGTGAGTACACGCTTTAAAGCCACTTTCACACCCGTAAGCCGGCTCCAGACCAGGGTTTACAAAGGGGCCCCCCTTTGAGACAAATAAAACACAAAGGCGTCATTTGGATTTCAACGTCCTTGTTTCACATTAAAGAACCTTGTTTTATATTTAACTCCACCTTTAGACGGATGGACCTTCATGTACACTGATTTTGTTTGGAAAAACTTTCGATCAGATTTGGTTCAGTTGTTGTGAGGAAAAACTCTTTAAGTAATCGCTGATGGACGTATTATGTTGCCATGGTTACCAAGTGATGGCTACAACTCACATTGTCAGCGGACAGTTCAAGTAAATCAAAGTCCAAAGCTATCGCTTTTTTAAAGAGCTTTCAAGAGTGTATCATGCTCTTCATCAGCAGACGTCTGTCAAATCAGTTTTTATTTTTATAGCACAACAGCAAATGTTTTCTCAGGGCGCTTTTCAAATAGAGCAGGTCAAGATCTTTGCTTTATCATTTTATTGATAGAGACACAACAGTTCACACCAACATGGTGACAGTGGCAGGAAAGAATCCCTTTACGATGCAGAACCAGACACACAGTTTGTATGTTTTCTCTGTGTGGGTGTCATGAACACAACTCATGAGCATCGCCTGTTGATAAAGTTTATCAGGTTACACAAACACAGCAGTTGCTGATAAAGATCAAAAGAAGTAATTTTTTTCTGGCTGACCTTGATCTTCAATCTTTGAATTTCTCCTACAATCTAATGTCTCACAGTCCTGCTTCACTCACACACAACAAATGAAGCAGACCAGAGTTTGCTTGGAACGTGATCCACCTCCTCAAGTGGTCTTGATCCGATTGCTTTATTTATTTGACACAGCCGCCCCCCTCCTACCCCCAGGGCTCTAAACAAACTGAACCAAACAAGCTCTAAAAGTCTCCGCTGCTTTCTCCTCCTCCAGCTGACCATGAACGACTTCAGCGTACATCGGATCATCGGCAGGGGCGGCTTCGGAGAAGTGTACGGCTGCAGGAAGGCCGACACAGGAAAGATGTAAGGAAAACCACACAAACGGCCGAAGCTGTGAGAGAGGTGAAGATGGAGGAGAAAACCGAAATCATCCTGTGACTGTCCCTGTTGTTTTCATGTCAGGTATGCCATGAAGTGTTTGGACAAGAAGAGGATCAAGATGAAGCAGGGGGAGACTCTAGCACTCAATGAGAGAATCATGCTGTCGTTAGTCAGCACAGGGGTGAGTGACAGCTACCATCATAATGTAAAATAACTAAATACCTGTTCTAAAAATACAGTGTAATTATTTATTATACAAAACTGAATAATAACTTACATACATGTGTTTTATGTTATTAGAAATATATATTTAAAAAACAGTGTCATAAAATGTCATATTTGGGTTAAACTGGACAAAATATGAAATGTCTTACTTTCCAAACCTCTGAGGTTCCTGTTCTCCCCTCTAAGCTACTCAGGTTGTACTTTACAGATGTTATATAATACCTACATAATAATACCTTTTTAACTTTTTTGTATTCTGAATGAATGAATTATAATTGCAGTAGAGTATTTTTATTTTTATTGTGTCATTAAAGGATCTGAATACTTTCAGACACCAGCATCATCATTTCTCTGTGTCTCTGCAGGACTGCCCATTCATTGTGTGTATGACGTACGCCTTCCACACCCCCGACAAGCTCTGCTTCATCCTGGACCTCATGAATGGTAAGGTCACCCCCCCCTCCCCCCCATTCCATCAGTCAACTCTGAGACAGAGAGATTGGATTACCCAGCCTGTCTCCAGCCAGTTGGGCCAATCCCTCCCCCAGAGAATCAAGAGTTGATGGGACTTTACTTTGCATCACAGTCATCTGCCCTGTCTCCCCCTCCCCACCACCTGCCCCCTCTCCACCTCCTCGCCTGTCTCCTCCAAAGGAATGGCCTTTTTCGAAGCCCCAATCAGAGGCTGCACTCAGCAACTTCGCACCGTCTCACAATCAAAGCCTGAGTCACCTTTTAAAGTCAACGCAGTCATCATCACTCAGTGTGAAGTGTGAAGCTGTAGAAGCTTCAGTCGGGTTATAAATACAGTCGGTCGATACACACTGAGACCAAGACGGAGAGAGTCATGGAAGGCCTCCCATCGACTCCCATTTTCTTCCCCGAGAAGATTACCACAACTTATTGATGGATATTGATTGAGAGATGAGGTGTTATGACGTCATGCTGACGTGGTGTGTGTGTGTGTGTGTGTGTGTGTTTTCAGGTGGCGACCTGCACTACCACCTGTCTCAGCACGGCGTTTTCAGTGAGAAAGAGATGCGTTTCTATGCGGCTGAAATCATCCTGGGTCTGGAGCACATGCACAACCGCTTCGTGGTGTACAGAGACCTCAAGGTACCCCCCCCCCCCTTCTCTGACCCACAGTGTTCAATTTTCATATAGTCAACAAGGGATATCGTCAAGATGGCTCCTCGCTGTTGGAAAAGCTGTTTGCTTGATGAAGGTCTAGCACCGAAGTGTGTAAAATAAATTTGTGTTTTTCAAGTTTGATATTGTGCTGGATTGTTCCGATTGTCACTTTGAATCCAGCGATTCTGCTCCTACACACCTGCCTCAACGGATCGATTTTTTATTTTATTTTTTTCCCCCCTGTGTCTTGTTGAAGGTTAAAAACATTCTGACAGCAGTGAAGCGACAGCGATTCTGTTTGTGCTTCAGTCCACTGGTCCAGAACAACACCTCCACAAATACTGCAGATTAGTGTCAGCCGTGTTTTCGGCGTCCTCTGTTTTTTCTCCCATTCCTCCTGTTTGGACCGGTTGCCATAATAATAGATATATTTTGTTGGAAGTCAGGAAAAAGTTTTAGGGCTTTAATAAACAGTGCAGCACAATGCAGATAATACTCTGAGGCTGAGTGTTGGAGGGAAAAGGAGAGCGAGTGAGTCACCGTTTTTGCCAAACAGTGGAGGATAACCAGGACAGGAGACTTTCACTTATTGTATCCACACTCAACTTTCTCCTGCTGAGAGGAAATTGTTACTTAAGCTGTGAATTAGTGGGATGTCCAATATTGTTTCCAATACTTATGATTTTATCTGTCCGCCAGTATCACTCTCTCTGTGTGTGTCGTCCTCAGCCAGCCAATATCCTGCTGGATGAGCACGGCCACGTTCGTATCTCCGACCTTGGCCTGGCCTGTGACTTCTCCAAGAAGAAACCCCACGCCAGTGTGTGAGTGCACCTTCCTGTGTTAACCTGCTCTCCTGTTCCTGCTCATAATCAGTGCTCACACAATGCTAGATAAATCCATGTTGGAAAATATTAAACATGGAGCTGCCTTTGATCATCAGAGGGAATTTTCTATCCTGAGAAATGACTAATTATTAATATGTAAACAAAGGAAACAGAGATCCAAAGTCAGTTTCATTGACTGTCTGTAAAAGTGGACGTATGAAGATGTTTATGTGTTTGGATAGCTGCTAATTTCCTGAAAAAACAAAAGGAGCTCTGACCCAAAATGATCTGACAGATGTAAAATCTGGAATGAAGAGCAGAAGTACCAATAATAAAAATGATTATAAGTCCATCGGTGATTAAGGTCACATGGTTTCCTGCAGCCAATCATTAAGCAGCCTCTTTAATTTTCCAGCTTCTATTACCAGGGGAACTGCTTTACCCCCCTGCTGCTGCTCTGATATGAATCCTGTCCAAATGACCCTGCAGAGTGTGATTCTGATGAGAAGTAATGAGTGTGTGTTTGACTTGTGTGTGTGTGTGTGTGTGTGTGTGTGTGTTGCTGCAGCGGCACTCATGGTTACATGGCTCCGGAGGTTCTCCAGAAGGGGACGGCGTACGACAGCAGTGCCGACTGGTTCTCCTTAGGCTGCATGCTCTTCAAACTGCTCCGAGGGTAAACACTTCACCTCCTCTTACCCCTCTTACCCCCCCCCCCCCCCCATCATCTTCTCCTCCTCCTCTGTGCTCTTTACTCCCACCACACTCTTGACTTCCTGTCTGTTGTCAGACTTCCTCAGCTGCTCCGTGTAAACCTTTGAATCTTCTCTCCCCGTCTCGCATCTGCTTGTTCATCTGGGTGTTTGATCTTGTTTGTGTGTGGGAGTGAGTGTGTGAGTGTGTGTGTGTGTGTGTGTGTGTTTGTTTGATCTGGAGTGTGTAAATGCCAGAGGTCTAGGCCCAGTAGGTCACGAATCAGGTAAAAGGGGGGATGTGTCTTTGTGAGGGTTGCCAGGTCTGAGCAAGCGGAAGAAGAGAGGTGTGTGTGTGTGTGTGTGTGTGTGTGTGTGTGTGTGTGTGTGTGTGTGTGTGTGTGTGTGTGTGTGTGTGTGTGTGTGTGATTTGTCTTTTCATTGATGTTTGGATCTGTGTTTGAACACTTTAAAGAGGAGTGTGTTGGTCTTTGGTGAAAGGTTGGCTTCGCTCAAATCCTCTGAAAGGGTTCAAGAGCAAAACGAATGTAGAATAATTTTTCTGTAAAGGTTGGACCAACTTCAGTCACAATGAATCTCAGGAAGCGCTCAACATCCCATTAACTCTGCAGTCAGGGCACGGTTAGCCTCGCTTGGCTCCTCCCAGCTCGCTGAAGACAGGAAGTGCAGAGCGCACAGTCTCTTCAGCGTCTGGTGTTCCGAAGAGTTTCCAGGATGTAACTCTCCCTAAAACCGCAGTTCTTCTAAACAAACGGGATGATGTGATACTCATAAAGACTCTTTGATTTTGATTTTGATTTTTTTCACATTTATTGACAAATATTCCAAAATCATGACCCATCCTGGTAACAAATTAGATGTCACATGATCTAGATCCTGAACTCCCTCTGTAAGTGAGAGGAGACGGATGGCTGGACATTTTAGAGACATTTACCAACAATAATAAATCAGAAGATTAGCCAAAATGAGGACAAATTGAACACTCAGGCATCCAGAAAACTGTATGTGAAGAGACTGAGCTGCAGCAGCAGACAATGATCACATCCAACAGGAAGTCCTCACTTCCCCTCTGCTCTTTTAGCTCAGTGTTTAGCCTCCACCAGCTCCTCAGGGAAACATCTACTGATGGTGTTTGCTGCTCAACAGGAAGTGGAAAGTTTTTTTTGGAGCTAAAAAATCCAAATCAAAGGCCTGAAAAGCTAAAACGCTCCTCATTCAGCTCGACCCCGTTCACATTACACACAGCTGTTGGTGAACTTTAACACACAAATGCAAAACACTTTGAGGAAATAAAGATTTTCCTCCTCATGTGGATCTGCTCCTTTAAGACTGGATCAGGTTTGTTTCCTAACAGGCTGATAATGATCCTCACGTGATAGCTGATAGTTTTTGATTATTTTACCTGTAGATTGATTCCCATTTAAATCAGATAACACAGTGTTTTCAGATATAAACCTCCTGAAGGTTTCTTCCCCTCAGAGATCAGGCCATCTGAGCCCCTTCAGGGTCTCTCACTGTTTTTCTTTTCAAGTGTTCCCAGAGTCGAGGTCTGGTGACTGGAGTTAGAGTCATGTGAGGTCAGCGCTCCTTCGCTCCTCCATCAACTTCAGACCGTCCTGCAGGAACAAGAATCTGGCCGCCATGTTTGCATACAGATACATTCACAGTGATCCTGGGACGAGTTTAGACTCCACCGGACTGTTTCCCGTCCGTCTGTTCCTCAAAGCTCCGGCTGCAGAATCTGATTTAGTGAAACGTGGCTTTGAAGCCGCTCGTCGCTCATTAAAGCTGCTGTGTGATCGCTGATCACTGAGCAGACCACGCAGTAGACGCTGTTCTCTGTGATGGATTTGTTTGCTCGATGTTCGGCCCTCTGAGGGAAGGGGAGCTCTCCGCAGAAGGGGGGGCATTGCTTTCAGATCAGGACTGGATCTGTTGTAAATTATAAATTCTTCAGTTCCTTTACAAATTTCTAATTAAGCTGCTGTGATCATTTTCTCAGCTTCCAGATCAACAGTTTGCTCCAGACTTGCCTCCTGACCTTGTGAACACTGAAGGACTGAAGGACGGGAGAGATGAAGTTAAAGGGCCACCAGTTCAGCCTTTCATTGTGCTGAACACAACATTTTTGTTCTTTAGTTCATATTTTCCAGACACTTTGATGGCTACAAGACCAACAACAATTTAATTTTGTTTCCAGTGGATAGAAAACTTTAAACTTTGAATGACACAGTAAGAAGAACAGTAATAAAATAAGAAAGTATTATTAATACTATATACAAAAACAATGCATGTCATACTAATATATAATGAATGCAGTCTAAAAAAAGTTACATCCCCTTTTATAAACAGTCTGTGGAGTCTGTCCAAATTTCAACTGATGAAAAATGGGAACAAAAACAAGCGTTCATATTTTTGCTCAGTGGCACATTTCTGTTCTGCTCTTGTGAAATGTAACGGTAAGAGGAGGCTGATGAAATGGTCAGTGTAGCTGCAGTTTAAGTACGTGGAGTTTTAAAAGGTGTGATTGGCGGCGTGTGTTTGCGCTTTGTCTTGTTCTCGCTTGTCCATCCTCTTTCTCTAACCCTCCATTTTCCTGTCATCTTCAGCGTCTCTCGTTCTGCTCTCTCCTCTTCAGGCACAGTCCCTTCAGGCAGCACAAGACCAAAGACAAACATGAGATTGACCGCATGACGCTCACCATGGTAAGATATCTGCAGACTACATGCTTCCTAAAAGGCAGCTGGATGGCTGATGTATCTATAGCAAGGCGTGTCTGTGCAAACATACTGTAAAGTCTTTACTCAACCCTGAGCACATGGGTCCGTGTTTAACTTAGTTAATACCGAAAGCACACAGGTGTCTATATCCCCATGCATACTGTGCTGTGTGAGCAAACACTGTAGAGATGCCTGACGCACACGAGTTGGAGAGCAGAGATGTACACTTTACTCAGAGACTTGCAGCACAGGCTTGACAGAGACGACGTCTCTGTTGTGCAGCTCATCCTTCAGTGTATTGTCTTTTTACTCTGCTTACTCTCACAAGAAGATGCAGGAGATGAAGCATATGACGGAAACGGAGCCAGCAGCCAGGCTGGAAAGTTATAAGCTCCCTGGGTCAGATGGGTTTGTAGTCTCATCCAGCTCAGGTGGAGTCAGTCCGAGTTCTGGGAGAGAAAACGCTTTCAGAAATCTCATCAGAGCTTTTAATGCTGTATGACAGTTAGAGCTGTTTTTTTCCTCCTTAAACTGGAGAATCAGCTCTTTATAACAGCCCTGATTTGTCGTGTCTTCTTCAAAATAACACGTATTTAAGTAGAAATAAACCACAACAGTCCTGGCATTGTGTAGTTGAGCCCTTTGATGTCATTGGTCACATCCAACACTCGGGATAAATGGCTTCCATTGAGCCCACCCAGTGCCACATCAGCTCTCACCCACCTCTTGTTCTTCTTCACGTGTTTGAGCTCAGACACGTTGACGGTGACAAACTGTGAAGAGACTCTCAGTCTCAGTGTTTTCTCACTCGCTCGTCCTCAGCTGTCCATCACAGCGGACGGCGTCCAAATCTGTGTCTGTTTACAGGTTTTATCGGGACATGGAGTGTTTGAGAATGATAACTGCTCACACACACACACACAGAAAACAAACACAGGCGCTGTTTGGTTGAGCAGGACCTCTAAACAGAGAAAGCACGATCGTTCATATCATAATAAATCCAGATTAGGATTTTAATCCAGCTATTTAATCTGGTTGATCCCCTTAATCCTCGTTTGTGTGTGAGAGAAAGAGAGAGAGAGGGACAGTGAGGGGGGGGCTGCCCCGATGAAGCTAAAAATATGACTCTATATGTCTTAGTGTTTATTAAACATGATGAATGGTCTCATTAAATAAACACTGAGGACTGAGCCGCCAAGCCTGGAGGATGGATTGGGGGGGGGGGGGGGCGGGGTCCCGATGTATGGCACTGACGTTGGACTCTTAAACGTGTCCAAGGAGTCAGCGAGGAGGGGTCACTTGTCCTTTCTTCACAGTCTGGTTAGCACACTTTGATTCTTCAGTGTGACCTCCTGCTGAAGGAATTATCTCCATCACAACCTGCTCCTCCTCTTTACTGCAGAACCTGCCTGAGATTTATCCCGTTTTTCACTTTTCTGCAGCATTCATTCATTCATCCATCTTCCGCCTCTGATCCGTTTCTGGGTCACGGGGGGGTTCTGGAGCCAATCCCAGCTCACTCTGTGAGGGCGGGGTCACCCTGGACAGGTCTCCAGTCCATCACAGAGACAGACAGACCTACGGACAGTTTAGAGTCACCAATGAACCCAAACATGATGTCTTTGGAGACTCCTCACAGAAAGGCCCCAGGCCGGGACCCGAACAGAGCTAACCACTATGTTGCCGTTTTGTGCAGCGTCACAGTGATAATTCTGCTGCAAACAGGAAGTGCTAACGGCTAATTCAGCATACTTGATGTTTAATATGTAAATGATATTGGCTGGGAGGAAAAAATGTAAAGAAGAAGCTATCGCCATGGCAACATTCTACAACGTCTGAGCCCCCCTGAGGGTTTGAAAGTGTAGTTCTTAAAGTTGGATGATGATTATTCTGCTGGTTGGTAACTGTACCGTCAGTATTAAACAGGTTCAGGCTGTCCCTTTAATTTTTACAGTCTCACATTCAGACGTTTGTTTCCCCCCCCCCCCACTCCTGCAGAATGTGGAGCTGCCAGATTCTTTCACTGCAGAGCTCAAAGATCTGCTGGAGGGGCTGCTACAGAGAGACGTGTCCAAGAGGCTGGGCTGCCAGGGCCGAGGGTACGAGACACACACACACACAAAGTTCATATTAACCCCCCCCCCCCCCACCAACACCACAGTTCATGCCCACAGGATGAGAGCCATCTCATCAATCAGACACTTGGCTGGATGTGCGTTGAGGCTGAACGCTCTGGGTGGTGTCACAGACGGACACCGACTGATCTGACAGAAAAAGAAATGTTCATAACTAATTTCATCTGCATCAGTCAACATGAAGCTCAGTGACAGATCAGAGAGTTTGGACCAACAGCAGCATCAGAGCAGTGAGGTGGCAAACACCGCCACCTAGTGGGACGACCAGAACTAACACATTAACGACCCTCCCTCTCTCTCTCTCTCTCTCTCTCTCTCTCTCTCTCTCAGAGCCCCGGAGGTGAAGGAGCATCAGTTTTTCAAAGGCATTGATTGGCAGCAGGTTTACCTGCAGAAGGTGAGTGATCTCTGCTCTTTAAGGTTCCTGGTTCAGATGTGCACACAAACACACACACAGATGTGATCTACAGCACAGTGTAACACAAAATGCTCTAAAGACTTGATGTGATTTTAAAAAAAAAAAAAAAAAAAAAAAAAAGCAGTTCCTCCCCTCATAACTGCAAACACACAACGCAATTCACACATATACAACTCAGTGATAAGAACACAACAATAACAGGAAGTGAAGGGACATCAAAGGCTGGAAGGCAAAAATCATAAAGACAAAGCAGTAAAGATAAACTGATAAAATTATAAAATGCTTAAAGAGAGAAGATGTTTGGGAAAGAAAAACTCCAGACATAAAAGTTAAAGTAATGTTAGTATAAATAACCAGAAATGATAAAGATTAAAAATGTAGTTCTAAACTTATTCTGGATGACTTAATAACTTTTTACGATGAGACGCAGAGTGTTTGTTCATATGAATTCCAGTCTGAGGTTAAACTCTTCTGAAGAGCAGGTGATGAGTTAACATGACTGATATTTGCCACACGGCCCGGGCAGGAAATAACATCTTACTTTCAGAGGAAGTGTCCGCCGTCAGTCACAGCTGTGTTAATCAGCCTCCTGCTGATTCAGCTTTACTCCGCTGTGACAGGAAGCAGCGGCGGCGCTAAGCCTCCCTTCGTTTTTAGCTTCCATCGCCAACCCCCAGATTCACAGCTGCTGTAAACTCTATAGTGACATCATCACTGGTCCAGTGACCTGAGGAGTCTGAGGGCCTGTGGTGGTTCAACATCCACCCAACACTAGAGCCTCCGATACATGAGTTAGACTCTAATGATGACGACAGCACCTTTAAATCGTCGGGAGAAGATGCTGTGGTTTATTAGTGCGACAGATCAGGTGGAGTCGCGGCTCCACCAGTCATTAGTCCACTCCAGTCACAGTTGCTATGGTTACCTCATCACTTCAGGGAAGCGCTGCTGTGGGACTGAAGTCGAGTTGTTTTGCTCACTCTGCCCTGTTTCTCCTCCCTCCCTCCCCCCTCAGTACTCCCCTCCTTTAATCCCTCCCAGAGGGGAGGTGAACGCCGCCGACGCCTTTGACATTGGCTCTTTTGATGAGGAGGACACGAAGGGCATCAAGGTAAAAAACATTAACTGCTGAGACTCCACATGTGTCCTGTCTCCATTTCAAATGACAGAGGGTGCTCACTTGGGGGGCGGCTAATTACTGCAGTGTCTTCATTACATTTATAAAGGACTGTCTTTAAGGAGAACTTACAGCTGCAGTTTTTACTAGTTTTCTCTGTCAAGGTTTCAGGTATTTTCTGGGCTGATACTTTGTGTGTATCTACAGTGAGGCTCCTAAAGCCTGAGGTCACAATTTCACCTGTTTGTTTGTTCTTATTTCATTTTATTGTTATTATATTATGAAGTTATTTTGGTCATTTCAGTCAGACACTGTTTAGTTTCATAGTTACAGTTTATGCTCTTTAATCTACAACAGAGAGGAAATGTGGGTGAAACCAACAGTGTCTCCGTTGGCAGGACTTTTTTCTTTTCTAATCTCTTTCCCGTTTCTTATTCGATAAAGATTGCTGATATAGAAAAAAACCCTTTGCTATCTTTGGGAGTTGGGTGGTCAGTGAGTTTTATTATAGTAACCACAATAATCAGCCATTTATTGGTGCACCAGTTGGTGGTTTCAGGCTCTGGATGGAAACTGGTCAACACTCTGTAGAAATATTATTTATCAGCCGCAGTCTCTGGTTTGTGGTTTTCTCTGTGATACATTTTTCATCCACTCTGAAGCTCAAACTGACACCAGATCAGAGTTAAATGTTTAAAAGTTGTCAGATGTTGTAACGTAGACAAAGTGAATCGGACGAGCTGCTGATTTCCCTTCGAATGAAGACAGAAAACCAGATCCAAACTCTAACCACCATCACAAATGAATCGCTCAGAACGCACTGAGGCATCAAGGTCATAGAAGGACGTTTTAGTTTACTCTGTTCTGATTCAGGGGCAGGGAGGACAGTTTTTAATCATCTCGCTGCAGGTGCAGCTTCAGATCGGGAAACAAAAGGCCAGTTTGAAATAGAGCGATTCAAAGCATCATGTCGCCTTGGTTCCCTTTGTCCTCCTGCAACAGCAGCTTCCTCCTTTATTAACGTTAATGTGGCCTCACTAACACTTACTCATCTTCTGACACTTTAGAGGAATCAAAGACAGAAACCAATTGTTTACATTCGCTCAGAGTCAGCCGGTCATTAATGCAGGAGCAATAATGTAAATAAGCTGTGCGGAAGATGGAGGACGATGGCAGCTGCAGTCCCCTGATGTTAATCTAGTCGCAGCAAAATTACTTTCTGTCTGCAATTCAACAAACACACAAGAGTTTCTTAAAGGGACAGTAAAGGTGGTGGTCCGACAGACTGGTTGTCTTGGTTACTCTGCCCCTCTAGATATGATGGGATGTACAAAAGCAGGATTTCCTGCAGGATTTGAAGTAAAGATTTAGTAACTTAAAGTAAATAAAAGTCAGATTAAAGACGAGCCATGGTAGTGATCTGATCTGTAAGAAGAACTAAAGCTGCTGTCCCTCCGTCTGTCCTCAGCTGTTGGACAGCGACCAGGAGCTCTATAAGAACTTCCCTCTGGTCATATCGGAGCGCTGGCAGCAGGAGGTGGCAGAGACGGTCTACGAGGCGGTCAACTCGGACACAGACAAGAGTGAGGCTCGCAAGAGGGCCAAGAACAAGCAGCTGGGCCACGAGGAGGGTAAAGACACAAAGACAGGCTGCGAACACAGTCCAGTCCAGCACACGTTCTGACCCTGTCTCTCTGCGCAGACTACGCCCTGGGGAAGGACTGCATCATGCACGGATACATGCTGAAGCTGGGGAACCCGTTCCTGACTCAGTGGCAGCGCCGCTACTTTTATCTCTTCCCCAACCGCGTGGAATGGAGGGGGGAGGGCGAGTCGCGGGTGAGTTCAAAGGACGAGGACGCGCCTCGGATCCATTTCTGCTTCCATGTCCAAGTGTCAGGTTGATGTCTCGTCTGTCTCGGTGTTCTGCTGTTCATCTGTCTGTCTGTCTGTCTGTCTGTCCGTCCTGACTCCACACTGAAGGAGAAGTGGCTAAAACATTTTAAAAAAGAGAGAGACGGGGTGAGTGTTAAGACCAGGTCCAGGTCCCTGCTGAGGTCTAGAGTGTAGTCCACCTCCCTGCTTCAGACAGTAGCGTGGTCCAGCCTCCTCCGCTGCTGTAGATGAAGTACAGGCTGATCCACCCCGAGCTGCTCGAGTCCTGGACCTCTGCTCAACTCAGAGTCTTTTTGGGGACGAGTCTGAGTCTTAAAAAACAAAATCCGAGTCAGTGTTAACCCTTTGAACCCTGACTGAGATCACTCCCCTTCTTCTCAGTGTCACAACTAATGCAGCATAACTTCTTCCAATCAGTTGATGTGAATTATTGGAGCTCTGCATCTGATTTGCTGCTGCTTCAGACTCACTGTTTCATCATGTTTCGCTTATTGTCTGTCTAAATTGCTCTGAGTGAACGCCACACGATCCCCATGTTTGATATGTTAATGTTCTTCTTCTTCTTCTGTTTCAGTTAACATCAATCCCATCAACATGGTTCACATATTTTCAGGGCTCTGAGTCATTTTATCTTGATCGCCAGGTAAACTGTAGAAACACCTCATTCATGTCACTCAGTAATCCACCGGGAACATAACGCTTGTTTATATCGAGGCAATCCGTCTGAAGACTGCAATGCTCGGCCACGCCCACTTCATGTGATGTCATGCTGCGGTGGGCTACTTACAGTTGTGCCCTCTGACAGTTGTGCGCTCCCTTGCAGTCTGCAGACGGATCCCTCTCAATTCATTGGCCGCATCAGATGACATTGTGTTGCGGCTCCCTAACCAGAGCGCTCTGCTCCTGAACGTGGCCTCGGGCCTGCAGTTATTCTGCTGTGAGCCTGAGAGTCAGGGAGCGAAACCTTCAAAGGGTTCAAAGGGTTTACAGGTCTGAAGGTCCGGAGATGGGACCTGAAGTTCCCAGATCATTTTTAATGTGCCAGGATTTTTCCAGATGTGTCTTTGTCGCCTCTGCAGTGACTCTGGAGCCATAGTCCTTCAGCCTCAGCCCTCATGCATCATGATCTGTGTTCAGCCGGCGCGCTTCACCTCTGCTCATTTTTCATTGGTCGATTTTGTTCGCAGCAAAACCTGCTGACGATGGAGCAGATAGTGACGGTGGAGGAGACGCAGATTAAAGACAAGAAGTGCATCCTGCTGCGCATCAAAGGAGGGAAGCAGTTTGTGCTGCAGTGTGAGGTAACGCTGCCGCTTCGCTTCTCAACGCCGCCGAAGATAAAAACACAAACAGCTGATCACTGTTTCTGTGTCTGTTCTGCAGAGCGACCCGGAGTTCGTGCAATGGAAGAAGGAGCTGACGGAAGCGTTCACAGAAGCCCAGAAGCTTCTGCGCCGCGCCCCCAAAGTCATCGGGAAGGGACGGGCCGGTGTGGTGGAGCTCTCCAAACCCCCCCTCACACACCGCAATAGCAACGGCCTGTGAATGCACACACATTACATATACATATATACACAACACAAACACATCGTCACCTCACGCTCACACACACACACACACACACACACACCACAACCCACCTCCCCCCTCCTCATCAGCTGATGGACATTTGCTCTGACACCCCCACCACCCTCGACACCTGGCAGTGTGTTCCCACATCTCCCACCAGCCTCTTACTGAACACACACACTCCCAACATGACGACCAATCAGAAGCGCAATGTAGTTTTGTTTCTTTCTGCCGTTGGACCTCATCGTCACAGAGAGGAAGCGAGGACGGCGGGATGAGGAATGACACATTTGTGATGCCGAAGCATGTGAAGATCTCTGCATGGATGTGACGAGGACTGACCCCCCCACCCTCCGAGTCCTTGTCTCTATTTGTCTTTACTCCCCCCCAGGGCGATTCTGGACCTGGACCCTCAGAGATCTGGTTTCTGTTGGCGAGCAAATTCTTTTCATCCCCCCGTTACTGAAGTGCTATAAGTGCCAACATCATTACTTACCTGAGGACCGGGAGGGACCCCCCTCAGAGGCAGCAGGTGTTCACGGTGAGGGAGGGGGGCATTTATCATTCCAAAAACAAGGAAAACCGGAAGTACGACGAGCACAGACTCTTTCATATTGGCTCCTGTACAGCCGGTTACCATGGAGACTGACGATTCGTTGGCTGGCGAGACAGCAGCCGGTTGCTATGGGAATCATGGAGACTAGTATACCTGGGTATTGGTAACCAGGGACAACAGTGTAACTATTGTGTATGAAGGCTACACTTGCAGAAAGACAAACGATCAGTGGGGGGGGGGTTAACTCTGAGTGTATATAAACAGCCCTTTCTCTGTGCATCTCCAGTGTTTTAGTGTTTGCATTATCTGGGACTTCTGTCTGCCTGTTTGTGAATCTGTTCTGGCTTATAAGGAAGAAGAGGAGGCTCGTATTCTGTTGGGGGGGTGACGGACAGGAGCGTGACGGCTTTACCTCAGTCGGACTGCGTGCGTTGAATACGCGAGGACGAGGAGCGCCACGCATCGTCACCTCACGCTCACACACACACACACACACACACACACACACTCCTGTGGGTCTACACGGAGGAAGATGACGACGATGAGCTGAAACTATTTAAAGGAAACAACAAACTTTCAGAGTTGAGCTCAGACGTTCGAAGCGTCAGGCGTTTTGTCTGCTCACTCGTTCAGTCCTGTTGCTGCTGGAGTTGGCCTACATTTCCCAGAATGCTTTTGGACATTCAGTTGCATGTTGCCACGCAAAAATTAAACAACATTAACACAAATTAACAGTTATTATTGGTTCCTCAGTTGACTTCCTGTTGCAGCGCTGCATGCTGGGAACTTGGTCCAGGTACAGGCCTGAGGCAGCGGACTCAGTCTGCACCAGCACCAAACCAGATCCCCCTGATACGTAGCCACGCCTGCACGCCACTCAGCCAAAGCTGTGATGTCACTTCCTGTTTATGACCTTGCCTGAAGGCTTTCTTCTTCTCTGAAAAGTCAGATGAGCGACAGCGCTTCCTGTAAAAGAAGCTCGTGCTCTTTGACTGTAAAATAAAAAGTTGACATTTGTCAGCGCTGGCGGCGTCGGCGGTTCGTTGGTGTGACGTCAGGAAAAAGGAAAACGTACGAACATCAGCGGCGTCTGTTTCAGGGAGTCTTTTTATGATGATGTTCGTTTCTGCATCGCCTCCAACCTCGTCGAAGTTTGTACTTCAAAGGGCGGAAACGTGAACAATCGTCTGTTCAAAAGGAGGAACAGGAACCAATTTACATTCGTCGATTTCAGGGTTTTATTTTCATGCAGTTCGGCGTCTCGGTCTGTGACAAAGTCTGCACATTTCCACCAGGAGGGAAAAGGTCGACTCGGGTGCGTCAGGATTGTGGGGTTTTTTATTTGTTTGGTTTTTTTCTCCTTCTTTTCCGTCTTTGTAGCCTTTAAGCATTGGGGGGGAGAAATTATGATCTTATAAAGAAATTGTCACCTCTAATGGTGTCTTTTATTTTTGTAAACCAAAATGGTTTTTATTGTTTCCATTGAAATTTATGTTTTTGCACCTTTTTAGCCTGATGTGTTTCTTAATGGTTGTTAAATGTGCCAAATAACTGTTGCTGATATAGTGGAACCAATGGGAAGCCTCCTTTTCTGAACTTTGACCTTTGTCACTACCGACTCGGCAACAGCCAAAATACAAACAACAACAACAGACACACACACACACACACACACACACTTGAACTTCTGCAGTGGAAATTTTGAAAGCTACAAAACTGTGACCAAACATTTCTGTATAAGTGTGTGTGTTGTGTTTGTGTTAGCTGAACACACACACACACACTCCCCCCCCCCCCCCCCCCCCCCCCCCCCCACACACACTGTATGTGTGTCACTTGGGTGTGTGTGAACATACGTTTGCTTCATTCTCGCTTTGTATGTTCATCCTGTGGACTCTTTTCTTTTTGTCGCACACATTCAAAAACTCCCCACACAAGAAAATTTAAAAAGGACGGCAAATAGGAAAAAAAAATCCAACTATATATAAATATATGTGTATATGAAAATGCTTTAGGTTTATTTAAAAGAATTAATGTAGAAAAACAAGATGAAATTGTTCCGGGGGGGTTTTGATGTGAGTATAATTGTTTGTGGTGAAGACAGTCCGCTCAAATCTTGCACATAAAGACTTTAGATATTGTACCTGCGAGTTCCAGATAATTATTTTTGTTTAAATATCGGACTCTTTGCTCTTTCATATTTATTGCGTGCGGGGGGAAGTCTCTCGCTCCGTCTCTCCTCCACGTGTCCAAGCTCGGCCGAGGGCTCGCTGTAGAAAATCCTCCGATTTCCACCATCAGAAACTCTCTTCTGTTCTTCATACGCCACAAACAGACACCAATACTACTGGCTTTGGGTTGTTATTATTACCATTAAGGTTATGATAATACTGATATATAATAACATTATTCAATGATTATTAGTAAATTTATTTTATTTCAATGATTTTTTCTGTTGTTTTTATTATTTTTTGTTTTTGAGACAGGTAGGACGTTGCGTGTTGGACTGCTTGTACAAACAGTTCATGAATAAAAATCCTTTTTCCGTGTTGCCTCGTGTCTCCTTCGATGTGATTCTTCTGACTGTCGATCAGTCAAGTTCACTTTTCTCTCTTCAGACTCTTCAGGCAGTCGAAGGGTTACAGTGAGACCTGTTTCAGAATGGTTTTTCTTGATTGTGTTTTTTGAATGGGAGGTCCAGGTGGGCTGGGTTTAGGGGCGGGGCCTGCTTAGTTATGACATCATAAAGTCCCAGAAGTCCTGACGGCTGGTTTCAAGGCTCAGTTCTGAATCCAGACTGTGAGGGTTTCTCGGAGGACTGAGACTTTAATATAGAATCTGGACCTGATTCAGGATCAGGTGGCGTCCATTAAAACTACATTCCACGTCTGAACTTGTTGCCTTTTTACAGTCTGAGAAACAAGCCGCCTTAATGTAGCCTGAACTGATGGATTTGTTCAGGTGTCTGTTTTGAACAGGACGGACTGGATTGATTAACTCTTCGTCTCATCTCATTAAAGGGTTGGGGGGGCTCGGGGCTCTTTTCTTGTTTAAAGCACCTGAAGAGGCTTTAACAGATTAGCGGTAAAGGTAAAGTATTGTTCACAGTTTGTGTGTCGACCTAATCGGCTAAGTTGTGTTTCTGTTGTGTGTTACAGCAATGAAGCCTCCAGATTCTTCTGCTGCTGGTTTCTATGAATATGTTTGTTTTTGTCCATTTTCAGGAGCTCTGAGCAGAATTTACTGTTTTAGTGTTGAGACAATGACACACAAAAGAAACTGTGTCCTAATGCATGAAGACCCCACAATCCATTTTCCCATAGACTTCAACACAGTCTGACTTCTTTTTACAGCCGGTGGAGTCACCAGCTGGAGGTTTGAGGTCCAGGTTTAGAGACGGACATTGGACAAACACCAGTTGTCTCGCTGTGATGTCATAAACGTCTGAGTGAGGTGTCATGGCGTCCAGCCTGGACTGACCGACATTCTGGATCATAAAAACTTCATTAGAAACCAGCAGGCTCCTCCCCCCCGTCCCCTCCCCTCCCCCACCTGCAGCTGTCAGTCAAACTGGACAGCTGATGCGGGGCAGATCTGCACATGTGCAGTGGTGTCCTCTGTCCGGACCCCCCCCCCCCCAAACACCACCGCCACGTCACACACTTTGAGAAAACAACTTTTAGATTCTGCTATAAACACAAACTTCACCGGAGATTCCACCTCTTTTATATTCCCCCCCCCCACCTCACTGCTCAGTATCATCAAAGAGGGTCACCCCCCCCCAAACTCACCTCCCTCCCCCGTCCTCCCATGAGCCTGCAGATATTTATAGAGGACTCGTCTGTCAGTGCTGTCCTGCTGCTTATCTGTGTGTGTGTTTTCTATTTCTGCCCCCATTGCTAAATGCCCCCTCAGTCTGTGTTGCCCAGAGTGTGTGTGAGTTGTGGTGTTTGTGTAGCGGTGGGACTCTAAGGATTCGACAATAACCGTCTGGACCTTAATCCTTTTTTTTTTTTTTACCAATTATTTGAAGGTATGCTGCCCTGTGTGTGTGTGTGTGTGTGTGTGTGTGTGTGTGTGTGTGTGTGTGTTTGTGTGTGTGTGTGTGTGTGAGTTCAGGTTAACTGCAGGTTTTATTTTTAGATGCTTTCCACTCGGGCCTGATGAGGCCTGAGCTGAAGTCTGACTTTGGTTTGTTAATTCCAGCTCCTTACTGGTTCGCTGCTTTTTATCTTTTTATTGGCTGAATGGAAAAAGTGTCCGAAGACTCTTCACGTCTGTTCATGTTCGAGCTTCACTCTCTAAAAGCTGCCGCATGTTTAAAGAATGGGCTGAAATTTAAATATAAACCTGCTGGATCTGAGTTCTGTTTCTGTCTGTGTGCTGTAGACGGTCCACCTCTTTGGCAAAGTGCCTCCTCCTGCAGAAAGTAGTCGTCGAGTTGTTTACAGCAAAATGACACAACCGACGGTCTAATGTGACGCTTCCATGAAAAAGTCCAGCTCAGAACAATCTGTTGAAGTTGTAATAAGAGCCGGTTGATTTCTGAGTGAGTCCAGAAAGAAACGATTCAGGATTTTTATTCCTGAAATCAAAGAAACTTCGTCCTGTTACAGAAATACTTCTGTTCAGAAAAGGGAAATTAAAAAGAGGCAGATTTAATCTTGTTTATTTTTCAGATCTGTCCTCCTTCTCATTCTCTCTCTCTCTCTCTCTCCCTCTCCATTGTCAGGGTGTGTCTCTCTCTCTCTCTCTCTCTGCAGGCCACCTTAATGTAACCTGAACTGATGGATTTGTTCAGGTGTCTGTTTTGAACAGGACGGACTGGATTGATTAACTCTTCGTCTCATCTCATTAAAGGGTTGGGGGGGCTCGGGGCTCTTTTCCTGTTTAAAGCACCTGAAGAGGCTTTAACAGATTACTGTTTAATTCCCTTTTCAGTCTGACAGCCGACGTTGTTCTCTCATCGTTTCAAACCTGAAGACCAGATTCCTCCAAACTTCAGCTGCTGCCAGCTCAAAGGTAAAGTTTGTGTGTCGACCTAACCAGCTGAGTTGTGTTTCTGTTGTGTGTTACAGCAGTGAAGCCTCCAGATTCTTCTGCTGCTGGTTTCTATGAATATGTTTGTTTTTGTCCATTTTCAGGAGCTCTGAGCAGAATTTACTGTTTTAGTGTTGAGACAATAACACATAAAAGAAACTGTGTCCTAATGCATGAAGACCCCACAATCCATTTTCCCATAGACTTCAACACAGTCTGACTTCTTTTTACAGCCGGTGGAGTCACCAGCTGCCGACCGATCTCTGCACAAACACCGCCACCTCCACTCTGACATCCCTCTCCGCTCACTGCCGCCCCCCACACCTGCAGCAGCACTTCACCCCCTCACCACCACCCACCCTCCACCCCCGTCCTGTGCATCATGGCGTTGTCGTCACGTTTAAAACTGTGGGAGCAGAAGGGAGGTGCAGGTTCATCAAACATAATCAGCCCTGACTGCATGCGTGTGTCTGTGTGTTGTGTTGTGTGGTTACAAACTGAATGAACCCTGAATCATCACGACGTGTCACTGCAGAGTTACTCACCCTCTCTTCGGCCTGATAAAAGCATTTTGTGGCGCTCTTTTGTGGATCCTGGTCTAAACTGGGCATCATAAAACAGACTCTCATCGACCGTGTGAGGAGTTTCCAGCTCAGCATTAACAAAGTTTAATTTCCAGCCTGATAACCACCCAACGTGTTATAATTAGACCTTATTCTGCCCGTTCCTGATTTCACGTTGTGTTTCGTCTCAGAATGTGAAACGTCCGTCCCACTGACCTTTCTGACAGTCCCCATTGTGTCAGCAGGTGATATCTAATAGTTAAATGTCAAGCCCCGGGCCGCCTCTCCGTCAGGCACATGTCGTCTCATGATGCTCGTCACAGCTGCTCACACACAGACAGACACACAAAGACACACACTGGAAAATGTTTTAATTTACACTGAAATACAGACGGAGCATCGATTGATGATTTATCCAAATTATAAAACACTTCTGGTTGTCTCAGAGAGCTTTTAACACATCTGCCTGGACATTTGTCTTCAGGTGTTCGAGGATGATAACATTGGTTGGTTTATTATTTTAGAAAGTGAAAATGAAAAAAGAAACAATGGCTGAAGCTCTTCTAGCAGCTAATGCTAATAGTAGAAATGAGTGTTTATTAAAAAGCTGTTAGAGCAGCGACACGTTTCTGAAGATAAGATGTTAAAGGTGTGTTCAGCATTTTGTCGTTGACCAATTAACTTCATTTAATGACATCATCATCAGCTCTTTGATGAATTTAGTGCTAATTAGCACTGATGGTAATATAATGAGGATGTCAGTGTATTTACTGTGAGGTCATTACTAACCGTCTTTGTGTGTCTGTTGTGTGTCCATTTTTGCTCTTATTTAGTATCAACATTGTTTATTTGTGTATTGGTCTGAAACTTGAAAAAGAGGATTCTAACCTCAGTGGGATCATCTGATTAAATACAGGTTGAATAAATTTTAATTAAATGTCAGACGGTAAAATGGAGTCTCTGTCTTGTTTAATGGAATTTTGGAGCATCACAGCTGAATTATATTTATCTCCACCGATATCTGAGCCGAAAGAGCTGACTCATAATTCACTGATATGAATTTTAAAACTGATCACAGTCTATAAAATGTGAGCGTTCTGTTTGAGGTGTGAGAGGTAAAAGGTTCAGTGAACATGATGTGAATCTGTCATTTAGAAATGAGTCTGGATGTCTTTGGGCTCTAAAACACTCAGCATGCGGTGTTACTAAATGTTTAGTGGTGTTTGTGTCTTTCACTGATGTTTCTGTCTAATTTTACCTGATTGATCCGTCGACCTACAGATAAAGGAGGAGAACAAGCCGGTGGCCACGGCCATCCCGCCGCCGCCGCTGTCGGTGCTGCCCGGCGGCTTCCTCAAACAGCTGGTCAGAGAAACGGAGAAGGAAACCAAACACAAAGAGCCGGAGGCCAAAGAGGACAAACCAGTGAGTGTGTCCAGCCGGGCATGATGGGAAATACAGCGTGGAGACGTAGCTTAGCAGGAAACAAAGAAACAAAACCTCATTAGCAGAGTCACCACATTTTATCTCACAGCGTTCAAAAGTTAAATCTAGTTTTTTAGATCATTGGCTATAAAAAGAAGCTAAATGAACTCTGAACACAATAAACCGACCAACGACACCAAAAGGTCGACCGTGACGTCACTGATCCAAAAATATTAAACTGCATGTGTGACAAGCGTTGATACATACAGATAATATTCAATTAGCACGTTCATTTTTTAAGGAATGACACTGACTCTTGTACTTTTGACTCCTGCAGCCGAGCAAACTGAGCGACAACCTGGTGCAGCAGTTCCTGGTCCCGGATCAGACTCCTCCGATCCTCGAGGCCGAGATGTCCCTCCGAGCCGAGCAGCTGATCGGCAGCAGCAGACAAGGATGCAGCTCGGCTCAGTCTGACGGCAGGTCCTCGTCCCTGAGGCTCATCGTGTCTCCTGACCCCGGAGGCCAACAGACCACCACACAGGAAGTGACGTCAGAGAAGAAGAGCGGGAAGACGCCACGGGCCGAGCTGGAGAGGGAGGAGGAGGAGGAGGTGAAGAAGGAGGTGAAAGAGGAAGTGATGGAGGAGAGACAGGAACCAGAAGGAAGACAGACGGAAACATCTGTAACAGAGCTGAACAGGAGAGAGGTAAAAGATTTACTGCCAACAATTCAACAAAAAAGACATTCCGATCATTATTAAAGAAGTCAGAAGCTGTTCTGTTGAAGTTCAGCTAACCCGCCACTGAATCCTAAATAAACTCACATATAATCAGCAACAACAAAGAAGCAAAAGTGACAGCAAACTTTAATGATACGCAAGAAGATAAAAAAACAAACACACAAACTATGAAATGTGATTAAAAATAAAACACATGGGGAGAAATCGGATATTTGACGTCGACTACTTTTATCGGTGGATGAATCCTTATTAGGGGCAATGTGCAAGAGTTAGTCATTGTTTCCGAAATGACAATGACTTAAATTTATTTAGCTTAATATTGAAAATGTAATTAATGCAGAATGATTTTTATCTGTGAATGTTTTCATCATTTGCACCAGAACGACACTCAGAGATGAAGTTACAAGTTGTGTTGCTGTTGTGTTTGTGTGTCTCTCAGGTGAGGGATGTGTGGTATGAAGCTGGAACTGTGTGGTGCGTCCAGAAGGACGGTTTCACTCGGGGTGAGAAAACGACACACACACACACACACACTAAATAATACAGAACACGTTATATTTTCATGTTGTTTTATCCAACAACCAAAAAATACTCAGCGAACCGTGAAGCAGCACAAAAATTTAACCAATAAAAAAAGGATTTTTGTGTTAATGTTCCGACAGTCGCTCTGATTGGGCCACAATGTGTGTTTGGATTAGTGTGAGTCTGAATTAATCGTTTTACTAATCAACCGCAGAGACGACGATGCTGCTGCTGACCAAATGTTCCTGCTCCGTATCCATCTGTTCCCTCCGTCATCCATCCATCCATTCATTCATTCATTCATTCATCTGGCCACTTACTACACTACCCTAATCCCATTAGCCTCCATATTCCCACATGACCCCTGACCCCTGACCTCTGACCCCTGACCTCTTTAATATGAAGGAATTAGAGAATACAGATTACATCTGACTCAGACGGACCCACCTGACGGTTCCAACACGTGTTTGATGTGATAACGAGAGTCGTTCTCTTGTTGCAGCCACTCAGCTGAAGCCCGACGAAGGCACACCCGAACTCCCAGAAGGCCGAGTGAGAGTCCGCCTGCAGACGGACGGCTCGCTGCACGACGTCAGCGAGTATGAAATCGAGAAGGTAACAACTCCAGCAATGTCACGTTGGCCGTCCAGTCTGTCACAGCACACGGAGCAGAGTCACGTGACTGTTGGCTGAGAGGAGCAGAAGACAAAAAGTTATTTATAAATAAATACATTTAATATCAATAAGAGTTAAAGAGAAAATATATGATCAGAAGAATTCAGACTGGGATTGTGAATCAAATCAATGTGAGATTTATTCTAGTTTTCTTTTAAAGGTCCGTACGCTCTGAAGGTCCAGGTTCTGCAGAGAAACACTAAATCCTGCAAACAGCATTTTTTTTTAACATCCAGACTTTGTCGTATTCCTGATCGGAGCCACACTAACCTTCTGTATGAATACGTGTTGGCCCTTTAACCCTGGTGTGCCCCCCCCCACAGTGTAACCCGTCTGAGCTGGATCTGTGTGAGGACCTGAGCGACCTGCAGAGTGTGAATGAATGTGGAGTTCTACACACTCTGACCAGCCGAGCGAAGGCCAGCATGCCGCTCACACACGCAGGACCGAACCTCGTCAACTTCTGGCCTCCGTTACAGACCCACAGCAAGGTGAGACCGGACCTCCTCCAGGTCCTCCTAATCCTTCATCCATCTGCTCAGCGGGTCTCTGATTCGTCCGTCAGCCGCTTCAGGACCTGCAGAGACGTCTGCTGTGATACTGTAACTACAGGAAGTACTTTTACTTCGGGGATCAGCTGAACTTGAGGATTTTTGATCCAAATGGATGTTTGATAGTCGATTTGTTTACAGATTAATGAGACATTTTCATTCCAGACGCCAAAGTCGCGGCGAGGAGAGTCATTGTGGGAGGCCCCTCCCGCTCTGGCGGCGCTGGTCAAACGGGTGTACGTGTCCATGGTGGGCAGCAGGAGGGACCACAGTGTGTGTGCGGTGGGACGCAGCGGGACAGGAAAGACCACGGCCTGCCAGGCCTTCACCCACACCCTCCTCCGACAGGCGGGCACGACTGGAGACAACATCAGCGGTGAGCACGGAGGGGCGGCGCTGACGACCGGGGTATCCGTGCTCTGCAGGGGGGGGTTCATCCATTTTGTGTGTCTGTCCCCAGTGGAGCGTGTCCAGGCCATGTTCACCGTCCTCAGGTCCTTCGGCTGCGTGAGCTCCCAGCACAGCGACGCCTCGTCCCGATTTGCCACCGTCTTCTCGTTGGACTTTAACCACGCCGGACAGGCCGCCGCCGGACACCTGCAGGTACACCACACACAGACACACACAGACACACACACCTGTAACACACTGAGGTCCTGACTGTCTGCTGTCCGTCTCTCCATCAGACCATGATGTTGGACAAATGGAGAGTTTGTCAGAAGACGCCGGGGGAGAGTAACTTCCTGGTCTTCTCTCAGATGTTGGCGGGACTCAGCACAGAGATGAGGTGATGAGGAGATTCGCTTTTTATAGATTCACTCAAGATGTGAAATAACACACACAAAGATTTAAACCGGCTGCTTCCAACACTTCAAATGTTTCATGATGTTATTTCTTACTGTTCAGGGAGAAAAAGGATCAAATTATTCAGTAATAATTTTATTCTTCTTCCTTCCTGCTCCTCCATGATGATGATGTCACTCTTGTTTCTTCATCAGGACGGAGCTGCAGCTTCATCAGCTGCCGGAAACCAACAGCTTTGGTATCATCCATCCCACCAAGGTAAGGACGGAGTGTGTGTGTGTGTGTGTGTGTGTGTGTGTGAGACAGTAACACACAGCTGTGTGTCCTTCAGTCAGACGTTTTTGAGACAACATTAGAAGAAACTTAACAAGAAAGACAAAAGGAAATGAAGGAAGAAGGAAAGTAAGAAAAAAGGAGAGAAAGAAAGAAAGGAAGGAAGAAGAGAAGGAGAGGAGTGAGTTTGATGTTTGAAGTGAAATCTGATCGTGAAAAGATTTCCTTCTTTATGAGGTCACTGATGTTCAGACAACAGACAGATCCTTCCTCTCCTCCTCTCCTCCTCCCTTCCTCCCCTCCTCCCCTCCTCCCCTCCTTCCCTCTTCCCCTCCTCCCCTCCTCCCTTCCTCCCCTCCTTCCCTCCTTTCCTCCCCTCCTCCCCTCCTCCCCTCCTTCCCTCCTTCCCTCTTCCCCTCCTTTCCTCCCTTCCTCCCCTCCTTCCCTCCTTCCCTCTTCCCCTCCTCCCCTCCTCCCCTCCTTCCCTCCTTCCCTCTTCCCCTCCTCCCTTCCTCCCCTCCTTCCCTCCTTCCCTCTTCCCCTCCTTTCCTCCCTTCCTCCCCTCCTTCCCTCCTTCCCTCTTCCCCTCCTCCCCTCCTCCCCTCCTTCCCCCCTTCCCTCCTTCCCTCCTTCCCTCTTCCCCTCCTTTCCTCCCCTCCTCCCCTCCTCCCCTCCTTCCCTCCTTCCCTCTTCCCCTCCTTTCCTCCCTTCCTCCCCTCCTTCCCTCCTTCCCTCTTCCCCTCCTCCCTTCCTCCCCTCCTTCCCTCCTTCCCTCCTTTCCTCCTTTCCTCCCTTCCTTCCCTCTTCCCCTCCTTTCCTCCCTTCCTCCCCTCCTTCCCTCCTTCCCTCCTCCCCTCTTCCCCTCCTTCCCTCCTTTCCTCCCCTCCTTCCCTCCTTCCCTCCTTCCCTCTTCCCCTCCTTCCCTCCTTCCCTCCTTCCCTCCTGCCCTCCTTCCCTCTTCCCCTCTTCCCCTCCTTTCCTCCCTTCCTCCCCTCCTTCCCTCCTTCCCTCCTTCCCTCCTCCCCTCTTCCCCTCCTTCCCTCCTTTCCTCCCCTCCTTCCCTCCTTCCCTCCTTCCCTCTTCCCCTCCTTCCCTCCTTCCCTCCTTCCCTCCTGCCCTCCTTCCCTCCTCCCCTCCTTCCCTCCTTCCCTCTTCCCCTCCTTCCCTCCTTCCCTCCTTCCCTCCTGCCCTCCTTCCCTCTTCCCCTCTTCCCCTCCTTTCCTCCCTTCCTCCCCTCCTTCCCTCCTTCCCTCCTCCCCTCCTCCCCTCTTCCCCTCCTTCCCTCCTTTCCTCCCCTCCTTCCCTCCTTCCCTCTTCCCCTCCTTCCCTCCTTCCCTCCTTCCCTCCTTCCCTCTTCCCCTCCTTCCCTCCTTCCCTCTTCCCCTCCTTCCCTCCTTCCCTCCTTCCCTCCTGCCCTCCTTCCCTCTTCCCCTCTTCCCCTCCTTTCCTCCCTTCCTCCCCTCCTTCCCTCCTCCCCTCCTCCCCTCTTCCCCTCCTTCCCTCCTTTCCTCCCCTCCTTCCCTCCTGCCCTCCTTCCCTCTTCCCCTCTTCCCCTCCTTTCCTCCCTTCCTCCCCTCCTTCCCTCCTTCCTTCCTGCCCTCTTCCCCTCCTTTCCTCCCTTCCTTCCCTCTTCCCCTCCTTTCCTCCCTTCCTCCCCTCCCTCCCTCCTTCCCTCCTCCCCTCTTCCCCTCCTTTCCTCCCTTCCTTCCCTCTTCCCCTCCTTTCCTCCCTTCCTCCCCTCCTCCCCTCCTTCCCTCCTTCCCTCCTCCCCTCTTCCCCTCCTTCCCTCCTTTCCTCCCCTCCTTCCCTCCTTCCCTCCTTCCCTCTTCCCCACCTTCCCTCCTTCCCTCCTTCCCTCCTGCCCTCCTTCCCTCTTCCCCTCTTCCCCTCCTTTCCTCCCTTCCTCCCCTCCTTCCCTCCTTCCCTCCTCCCCTCCTTCCCTCCTTCCCTCCTTCCCTCCTGCCCTCCTTCCCTCTTCCCCTCTTCCCCTCCTTTCCTCCCTTCCTCCCCTCCTTCCCTCCTTCCCTCCTCCCCTCCTTCCCTCTTCCCCTCCTTCCCTCCTTCCCTCCTCCCCTCCTCCCCTCCTTCCCTCCTTCCCTCTTCCCCTCCTTTCCTCCCTTCCTCCCCTCCTTCCCCCCTTCCCTCTTCCCCTCCTTTCCTCCCTTCCTCCCCTCTTCCCCTCCTCCCCTCCTTCCCTCAGGTTGAGGAGAAGCAGCGAGCGTCTGTCGCCTTCACGAAGCTGCTGGCTGCCATGGAAACGCTCGGCTTCTCGGCCGGCGAGCAGAAGGCGATCTGGCATGTCCTGGCAGGAATCTACCATCTGGGAGCTGCTGGGGCCTGTAAAGGTAACACAGCATCTTCATCATCTTCGTCTTCATCGCCATCAGTCCCATCTCTACACACACACTCACACACAGAATCTTTGAACACACTCATCCTTGTTTTAGTGTATCTGGGGGAACCGTTGTCCCTGTCTCCTGTTGCCATGGAAACTGACATCAATTCAAACCCACCAGTTTTTGGGTGCAGCACAGTCCCCACAAAGCTGTTAGACCCCCATAACACCAAACACTTGTCCTCTGTCCTCTCTCCTCTCTCCTCCATCCTCCATCCTCCATTCTCTCGCTCTCTCCTCTCTCCTTTGTCCTCTGTCCTCTCTCCTCTCTCCTCCGTCCTCCATCCTCCATCCTCTCGCTCTCTCCTTTGTCCTTTGTCCTCTGTCCTCCATCCTCCATCCTTCATCCTCCATCCTCTCGCTCTCTCCTCTGTCCTCTGTCCTCTGTCCTCTCTCCTCCGTCCTCCATCCTCCATCCTCTTGCTCTCTCCTCTGTCCTCTGTCCTCTGTCCTCCATCCTCTCGCTCTCTCCTCTGTCCTTTGTCCTCTGTCCTCTGTCCTCCATCCTCCATCCTCTCGCTCTCTCCTCTGTCCTCTGTCCTCCATCCAGTGGGTAGGAGACAGTTTGTGAACTTCGACAGCGCTCAGGCGTCCAGCAGCGTCCTCGGCTGTGAGGGGGAGGAGTTTCAAACCGCCATCTTCAAACATCACCTTCGCCAGCTGCTGCAGAAAGCCACCGGGGGCAGCAGGGAGAGGGGGGCGGAGTCTGAGGACGGTGAGAGGACACACACACTGATGAACACAGACACCGGCCGGTGGGGACGAGACCGTCAACAACAAGGAAGGAAAGGAGGGAAAATGAATGAATTTCCTTCCTGACACACAGACCTGAGACCTGAACCTGAACCAGGTCTTTGTCGTCTGTCCCGGTCTCTGCAGGTCCCAGGTTGTCCGCAGTTCAGTGTGTGGAGGGAATGGCTGCCGGACTCTACGAAGAACTCTTCACCGCCATCGTCTCCCTCATCAACAGGTACACAACTGGCACACACACAGACTCACACAGACTCACTCAGTGTTTGTGAGCGTTGCGGTCTCTCCTCAGGGCTCTGAGCGGCCCCCAGCTGACCTTGGCCTCAGTGATGGTGGTGGACTCTCCCGGTCTCAGGAACCCCAGACACTCAGCGGAGGAGCGAGCGGCCGGCTGGTCCGAACTCTGTCACAACTACCTTCAGGAGAGGCTGCTGGAGCACCAACACACACACACCTTCAGACACACACTGGACAGATACACACAGGTAACGACACAACAACACACAACTCACCTCATCTAAAGCAGTTTCATGTCAGTGTGTCAACTATTTTAACACAACAACACAACAACACATTGTAAAAGCTGTGGTGTTGTGTTATTGTTGTGTTCCAGGAGAAGATCCCGGTGCAGTTTGAGTGTCCGGAGAGCAGCCCGACTGAAGTCGTATCAGCCATAGATCAGCCGCCTCCTCAGGTACCGGAGAGTCTGAAACTTCAGAAAATATTTACCTGATGTGTTGATCTCTAAACCTGTGTGTGTCTGTGTGTGTGCTTCAGGTCCGTGCAGCAGATGGGGACCCCCGGGGTTTACTGTGGATTCTGGATGAGGAGATGGTGACACCCGCCGCCAGTGAGAACGGCGCCCTGGAGAGAGTCTGCCAGTATTACAGCAACGTTGGTACGACGGACAGTGTGTGTGTGTGTGTGTGTGTGTGTGTGTGTGTGTGTGAGAGAGCTCTGTTAAACACAGTGTGTGTGTCCTTGCAGTGCGTCAGTGCGAGCAGCCGCTGCAGTGTGAGGTCAACCACCTGATGGGCTGCGACCCGGTCCGCTACGACCTGACCAGCTGGTTCAGTCTGATCCAGAACAACCCGTCAGCTCTGAACGCCACCTGTCTGCTCCAGAACTCCTCCGTGTGAGTGTGTGTGTGTGTGTGTGTGTGTGTGTGTGTGTGCGTTAGAAACACACAAAAGGACCAAATGAATGCGGACAGCCTGTCTATTCTGGAGTTCCCATGATGCTCTTGGATCGACCTTTTTCAGGCGTCTCTGATAAAATCTTGATGTGCGTCTGTTCGTCAGGCCGGCGGTGAAGGCCATGTTCACCCCCAGAGTCTCCGTGCCCCCCCTGTGTCGAGGCCTGGGGGGTCTTGAGGGCAGCAGCCAACGTTCCCTGCAGAGGAACGGCACCATCAGGAAGACGCTCAGCGGGGGGATGGCGGCCATTCGCAGACACTCGCAGTGCATCGCAGTGAAGCTGCAGGCAGTGAGTGGACGATCAGCTGACCCGGTGTCCGCAGTCCCCCCCACACTCAGCGTCTCTGTCTCTGTTTGCTCCGCCCACGCAGGACGCTCTGGTCAACCTGATTCGTCGAGCCCGGCCCGTCTTCCTGCAGTGCGTGAGCGCCAAGAACGACGGCGGAACCTTCGACGTCCCGTCTCTGAGAGTCCAGCTTCAGTCCACACAGATCCTGTCGGCCCTGCAGCTTTACCGCACGGGTCAGCAGCAAACGCACAATCAGTTCACAATCAGTACACAACACCTACAGAGTCCCACAGGGGCCAAATTAGAGCTTTATTCAATATGTGTGGACAGAAATGAAGACCTAAGTGATGTGGGAATACATAAACTTCCAGAAGCTCTAAAAGGAAAGGTATTTTTTCAGGATGACTTTCTTTTAAGTTTTAGTACTCGGAGAAAATTGACTTTTTAAAAATATATATCTTTTCCCCACACAGTTTTTAAAATGATTATTTTAATATGATATAATAGATATAATACATTGTCATGAATATAATTTATAAATGAGTTAATAATATAGTAAATAAAAAGGATATTTTCTATATTTTTAAAGATATCAAGATTACACTTATTATTTATGCTTCTTATGATTATCTTCACAAATAAATGTACACTTAAATGCTCCAATATTCTACTTCCTGCAGTATTATGGTGTTGTAGTTATGATTATATCCTTGATTTATATGCATGTTGCTGAAAATGCTGAATTTGGAGTTTTGAACAAATGAAAAGTTTACGAAGAATAAAACAAACTTCAGACTTTAAATACAGAAGCTGATTCATAAACTCTTTGGAAGTGGAAATTAAACTCCGTCACCTGAGGAGCTCCGTCTGCCGAGGTTTATGTCCACACTCGACTTTTCTTTATAAATTCTGTCTATTTTAATCAGAACTTGCTCAGCGATTCAGCAGAAACACAAATTATTCCAAATGAAGCACAGCCTGAATTTAATAGATTACAGGATTAAAGTTGGAGCGGTGCTGCTGATCTGAGACCAGCTCTCCGTTTATCTAAATTTAGAATGAAAAAGTCGGATCCTGTCAGGAGATGAAGCTGCAGCTGCGTCCAAAAACCATTCAGGACCTGAAGCCTCTCAAATGAAACTCACAGACCTTCGAACTCTTTCGTCTGCATGTTCAGGAAATCTTCCTTTAATTCGTTTTCTCAGGGATCAATAATGAGAAGTTTGTTTTATTTAGAAAACAAACTTCAGCCTCAACTCTGATCTGCGTCTCCCTCTCAGGTTATCCGGAGCACATGACTCTGAGTGACTTCAGGTGTCACTTCCAGGCGTTGTCTCCGCCCATCATGAAACGCTACGCCTCCATGTTTGTCAGCCACGACGAGAGAAAGGTCAGAGGTCACAGCAGCTCTCACACGCAAACAGCACGTCTGTGATCTTCAGAGCCAATGAGCTGTTTTCCCTCCCTTTGTCTCAGGCGGTGGAGGAGCTGTTGGCCGAGCTGGATCTGGACAAAAAGAGCGTGGTTGTGGGCGCCAGTCAGGTGAGCGCTCGTTTGAACTCCTCCAATCGAACGGCAGAGCTTGAATCAGCTGACGTGACTCAGGGATCTTCTTCCATTCCGTGTCAGGTGTTCATGAAGAGAGGCGTGCTGCGTTACCTGGAGCAGCGGAGAGACCAGCAGGTCACCGGCTGGTTGGTCCACATGCAGGCCGCCTGCATGGGACACCTGGCCCGCCAGAGATACCGCAAGCTCAAGGTCAGTCAGTCGGGTTTCCTGTGTGTGGACCGGACTGTAGCAGAGCTGGTCCATCCAGGACCTGCTGCTAGTAAAAAACTAAAAGAGTTCAGGTGAACAGCTGACTGTTAAAACCGATGGATGAAGGCTGATGATGCAAAATAAAAGTCTGGATGCTGCTGGCATGGAAGAAGCTTCAAATTCGCATTGCTAACTGCAGGGCCCCCTTTTCCTCTGTGGGGCCTCGATGATCCAGATTGATCTGCAGATCATTTCAGCATTTAATCAGTTTCTCAGATCTGAAAGTCAAAATCTTTCTTGTTGCATCTGAAAAGTTTAAAAGATTATATTCATACTGTTATTTAACATTTAACAACTGAAATGATTAATGAGCAGCTCTATTTATCCAGCTTTTAAAGACAAATGAATTGATTTGAAAATAGACAACTAAAGTTGGAGTTAAATGATCATTTGTGTTGTTTCACAGAAATTAGCCCTCATTTTAAAAATTAAAGCCACCGTGATCGTAGAAGATTTAAAATTCATGTAAGGGCGTAAAAAGCACAATTGTTGCACGATTAGTGGCTCAGTGTGTTACCGGGCTGACTCACGGCCGTCGTCTCCCTGCAGCTGTAAGGAAATCTAATAAAAAGACCAAACCGTCGCTGTGTGTGTGTGTCCAGGTGCAGCAGATGGCGGTCAGCTGTCTGCAGAGGAACCTTCGCGCTCTCAGAGTCGTGGCCAAGTGGAGCTGGTGGAAACTTTTCTGCCGAGTTCGTCCTCTGCTCGACGTCAACATGGACAACGAGAGGATCCGGGCCAAAGAGGTGCGCGCACACACACGCACACACACACAGACACACAATCAGTTTCAGTTAAAGAACAGCTGTGGACCTGATAGTTGTGTAGTTAGGGTGCAGCGTCAGTGCTTCCATTCCCGTCTCAGCCAGGCTCCTCTGCCCGTCACGATATTATCATGAATATGCTGATTTTGAGACTTTTGGAGAGCGATTAGAGACGCAGCCGGAGCTGCAGCAGATAAACACCGAAACACAAACAGACGATCGGTGAGTGAGAGCGATGGGAGTTGAGTCAGCTGTGCGGCATCTGAGTCCGCTGTCAGGTCTGCCAGCAACAGGTCGGACTCTCGCCGCCATATGAGATCAGAAAACAAATGTTGTGAGACGTGACTTCGAGGCGACGCTCTCCCTCTTCTCCGTCAGGACGAGGTTTCAGCTCTGAGACGACGCCTGGAGAAATCAGAGAAGGAGAGAAATGAGCTGAGGCAGACGGCCGACAGCCTGGAGACCAAGGTCTGTGCTGCAACGCACGCACACACACACACACACACACAAGAGACACACACACGTGTTGTTCATGCTGTGATCTCTGCCTGCAGGTTACAGCCGTGACATCTGAGCTAAGTGATGAGCGTTTCCGTGGCGATGCGGTGGGACAGGCTCTGGATGTGGAGAGGGCAGAGAGGCTTCGACTGAGCCGGGAGAACAAAGACCTGCAGGTACAAAAGTGATCGATTACTTCCTCTAACGTGACGCACTCGTCGTACCCGAAGCTGCTGCCAACGGCTCTTCTGCTCCAACACCAGGCTCGTCTGGACCAGTGCAGGGTCGCCATGGAAACGCTGGAGAAGCAGCTGGAGGAGGAGAAACAGAAAACTCAGATGGCCGAGAGTCAGAGAGGAGCGTGGACAGGTAAAGACCACGGGCTGACGTCACACTGTGGGCCGCCCCCTACCCTCCTGCTGACCCAAATATGGGCAAAGGGGAGGAGCTGAGCATGAGAGTTTGCATACACTCGCCCACCTGTCAGTCAAAGAGGCCACACCCCCAATTCTCCATCTTTATTAGAATGGACGACCGAGTCTAAGAGCTAGTTAACAAGCTAAGCTAACAAGTGAGATGTACAAAAGCCTTAAATCTACTTTCCCTCGACTGACCATCAGGGGGCGACTCCCAGCTGTAGTCACAAGTCAGACTGTGATGAAGTCTATGGGTAAATGTCCCTCCTCCTCCTTTATGTTGAAGTCTATGGGAAAATGTCCCTCCTCCTCCTTTATGTTGAAGTCTATGGGAAAATGTCCCTCCTCCTCCTTTATATTGAAGTCTATGGGAAAATGTCCCTCCTCCTCCTCTATATTGAAGTCTATGGGAAAATGTCCCTCCTCCTCCTTTATGTTGAAGTCTATGGGAAAATGTCCCTCCTCCTCCTCCCTTATATTGAAGTCAATGGTAAAATGTCCCTCCTACTCCTTTATATTGGAGTCTATGGGAAAATGTCCCTCCTCCTTTATATTGAAGTCTATGGGAAAATGTCCCTCTTCCTCCCTGATATTGAAGTCTATTGGAAAATGTCCCTCCTCCTCCCTTATGTTGAAGTCTATGGGAAAATGTCCCTCCTCCTCCTTTATGTTGAAGTCTATGGGAAAATGTCCCTCCTCCTCCTTTATATTGAAGTCTATGGGAAAATGCCCTTCCTCCTCCCTTATATTGAAGTCAATGGGAAAATGTCCCTCCTCCTCCTTTATGTTGAAGTCTATGGGAAAATGTCCCTCCTCCTCCTTTATATTGAAGTCTGTGGGAAAATGTCCCTCCTCCTCCTTTATATTGAAGGCTATGGGAAAATGTCCCTCCTCCTCCTCAGTAAACGTTTTCCTGATGAGTTTATGGTCTCAGTCTCTAGTTTACAGTCTTCAACACAACATGATGTTCATTTTTTAAATGATGCTCCATTTAGAGGAAGGAGGGGAGGGGTTAGGGGGCGTGGCTACTGTGTGACATCACAGTGAGTCGATGTTTGGGTTTCTTACTTGTTCAGTGATTGGTAGAGAGTTTGTTTCACCATCCAAATGTCCGACATCAAGAGGTCACTGTTTGGTTAAAGATTCTGGGCTTCTTTGGGACGTAATTAGAGATTAAAAAAAAAAAAACAAAGTCACCAGACTTAAAGTGACCCTGACCTGATAAAGTCACCTCCACCTCGCCCCCCCACACAGACAGCGAGCTGGCCATGCAGCTGGAGTGCTGCCAGACAGAGGTCGAGTTTGTCCGCAGACGACTGAAGCAGACGGAGGAAAAACTGGAGGCGGAGAGACAGACGCGACAACAGCTCGATACCAAGGTGAGACGGGTCGATCCCGACGTGCAGGGCAGCACGGACAGGAGATTAAATGTCTGGAGACACCAACACTGTGTGTGTCTGTGTGTGTAGGTGGCGATAATGCAGGCCCAGCTGGAACAGTCCAGGAGGAGTGTGACAGAACTGAAGCGTCACTGTCGCCGCGTGACCTCTGACCTTCAGGATGCCCGAGTCCTCACCGACTGCCTGCAGAGCCGCATGCACGAGCTGGACCGCAAACAGAGAAGGTCTGTGTCGTCGAGGTGCACCATCTTTCCTTCTCCCACACACGGCTTTTATTTAAATGGACGGAAGTTTAACTAGGATGTCATATTTTAAAAAACTGGTTCGATTCCAGAACTTTTTCCTGCTTTTTCTCTCCAATCTTTCATTTTCACCGTCCTGTCCATCATCATAATGCACAAAAATGCCTAAAATTTTCATGATTTTTTCCACACAAGTGGAAGTGAAGCTGAAAAATAACTGAATCTCTGCTAATTATAAAAAATAAAAAAGTGACAGTCAAAAGGAGCTAAAAGTTGCTCCAGCAACAACATTAATATTCTGCTCATGAGACTTGAAATAATAATGCAGCGTGGAATTTCTGCTGTTAAAACATTCACGTTTTCCTTGAATGCAGGACTTTGACTTTAGTAAATGATGAGCTTCCTCTCTGGCTGCAGTCTTATTTTTGTTATTTGAAGCCATATATGAGTGAGGAACAATAATATCTCACATATCAGGTCTCAGTGGGTCTGCGTTCTCTCTCTGCCTGTTCAATGAAGCTATGCTGAAGCACTCGTTCTGTTTTACATGCAGCATTTCACCTAAAGCATCTGCGCACTCCTTCTGTTTGTGTGTATCCTCGTGTGTTTATTCAGGTTTGACAATGAGTTGACTCAAGCTCTGGAGGAAGCCGACAACGAGAGAGAGCAGAAGGACAAAGCCTTTCAGGAGAACACGGCTCTGGGGGCGGAGATTTACACGCTGCGCCGCGACCTACAGGTTCGTTCGGGTTCGTCTTCACACCTTCACATTGAAGCATGTGACGCTTCATCTGTCGGCGTTGCAGGCTGGGGGTGTGGTTTGATGGATAGTGCGGGAAAGATGACAAGCACATAACCATTGAGTTAATGACGCGTAGATACGGAGTTCATGAATCATAGGCTGTTATTTCTGCTCTGTTTCCCTCCGAATGGAGCATCATTTAAAAAATGAACATCATTCACTGTCAAAACCTCCAAAGTCTCCAGAGGCAGGAAAAGAACTGGAGGACGAACACAACCTAACGCACACTGTTTGTGTTCGTGTGTTTGTGTGCAGGAGAGCCAGTCCGAAGTGGATCGTCTGCAGAAGCAGAAGGAGGAGTTGTGTGCTCAGATCCGAGACCTCAGCCTGCCCGTCGATCTGGCCTCCGACTCGCTGCCTGACCTCAAGAAACAGCTTCGCCTGCTGGAGAGCCAGGCCAGCGAGCGGGCGGAGGAAATCAACAAACTCACCGCCAAAATCCAGCAGCAGCAGCAGGTGCTCACACACAAACACACAAACACACACACACAACAAACTCGCACATCCACTGCTGCCTAAACTCACCGGGTCTCCTCCCTGAGCTCAGATCCACATGAGGTTCGAGATGGAGATGGAGCGGATGAAGCAGATCCACCAGAAGGAGCTGGAGGATAAAGAGGAGGAGTTAGAGGATGTGCACAAGTCCTCGCAGAGGCGGGTGAGCGTAACACAATCCGACAAATACACAACCACAAGAATCATTTCGAACTGAGTTCCTACAAACTTCTGAAGAACCCAGTTATCTTGTTCTGTGGAGGAGCCGGATCTTCTCCTTCAGCTTTTAGACATTTAGCCCAACAGCAGGTCAAACACAACAGAAGTGCGGTTTGTTTGTTGTGTTGTTGTTGGTGTGCGTGTGAGTGATTTTAAAGCCTCTGGGAAAGAAGCTGCTCAAAAGAGGTAAACAAGCCAAACAAACAACAAACTGAGACTTTGAACTAACCACGAAAACGTTTACTTAGCTAATAAATTAGGGGAGAAGTGGATCCACTTTCCCATAGACTTCAATACAATCTGTATTCCTTGTGTCCCCTGATGGATGTAACCAGTCAGAGTTCTCCGTTTTTATTTTTCACTGTTTATGTCGACACTCACAGATGAGGATGTTTTTATTTGTCGTTACGCTTCCTGCTGCAGCTAAAACTTCCTGTCAGGGACAATAAAAACTCATCCATCTTCCTTTTGTGTGTCTGTGTGTGTGTGTGTGTGTGTGTGTGTGTAGCTGAGGCAGTTGGAGATGCAGTTGGAGCAGGAATATGAGGAGAAACAGATGGTGATTCATGAGAAACACGACTTGGAAGGACTCATCGCAACTCTGTGTGACCAGGTACACAACAAACACACAAACACACACATATTAAAATCTTCTGTTCATCTTTATGTTGTTGTAGCTCCAGTGTGTGTGTGTGTGTGTCCAGACACTGTACTCCGTGTCGTACATCATCGGTTCTGTGAGTTAATGTTCTCCAGCTGATGAATATGTCACATTACAGGCACCACAAAACAAGCATATGCTGCAAAGAGGCCGCAGTTAATTTTCTCTCCGTCACTTTGAGGATGTAATTACGCTGCTGACGAGGACAGCTGGTCTGTGGCCAAACTGGCAAACTGCTCAAGTTCAAACCTTTTCAAGAGTTTACACTGAAGCGTGTGTTTTCATTTAGTTTCACTGTGATCACACAGATTTCACGCAAATGTCCGAGACTGTGCTTGTTAACAAAAGCAGCAGAGAGTTCAGGAGACTGAGAATCAAACCGGGTTGTCAGGATCGATGTTTCAGGTCGAGCCGTCTAAAATATGGAGTGCTCTCCTTCTGGATCCGGTCCAGCCTCTGTCAGTCTTTTATGGACGGGTTGGTCTAAGCTCTCCGGTCCTGCAGGTGGGACACAGAGACTTCGATGTGGAGAAGAAGCTGAGGAGAGACCTGAAGAGGACTCACGCCCTTTTGGCCGACGCCCAGCTGCTCCTCGCCACCGTCGACAGCTCCGGACAGAACGTTCCCAACGGCAGCAAAGAGCAGATCGAGCGTCTGCACTATCAGGTACGTCCAGTTTCTACCGATTCACCGTCTGCTCCGTTTGACAAACATTCACTCTCTCTTTGTCTTTCTGTCTCTGATCAGCTGGAGGAGAGCGAGGCGAGGCGTCTGGAGGCCGAGAGCGTTCAGACGACTCTCTCCCAGGAGCTGGACAACACCCAGATCGAGCTGGAGAACATCTGCAAACAGAAGAGCATCGTAAGTGTCTGTTTTTTTTTTACAGGTTGGTGACAGAAGAAAGGAAACGGCGTGACACGTCCACGTCCTGTCTTTGTCCAGGTGGACGAGCAGTTAGCCCTGCTGCAGCACGAGAAGGTGGACCTGCTGAAGAGGCTGGAGGAGGACCAGGAAGACCTGAATGAGCTCATGAAGAAACACAAGGCGCTCATCGCACAGGTGATTGGCTCGTTTGTGTCTCTCTCCCTCCGTTAATCATCCTGAAAGTAAATCTCACTCTCTGTCGTCTTCAGTCCTCCAGCGACATCTCTCAGATCAGGGAGCTGCAGGCCGAACTGGAGGAGGCGAAGAAACAGAGACACTCTCTCCAGGAAGAGGTAATCTTCGTCCCACAGTCAGAAGATCAGTGACGCTCTGAGAGGGTTATAAACCCAAATGAGGTTTTTATGGATTTCTGGGTCATTTGAGCTGCTTGTTTCTCAGCTCTATATAACCAGAAGCTTCAGGTGGAGCAATGTCACACTCACTGATCTGTGGGTGTATCGTTTGCCTCTCTGGTGCAGCTCCAGCAGTCCGTGTCCAAGCTGCAGTTCCTGGAGTCGTCCACTGTGGGGCGTAGCATCGTCAGTAAACAGGAGGCGCGAGTGTGTGACCTGGAGAACAAGCTGGAGTTCCAGAGAGGGCAGGTTAAGAGGTTTGAGGTGAGGCAGGAGGGCGTCCCTTCACAAACCATCATATCACACCCACATGCGTGATGTTCGCTTCACCACCCCCACCCCCACCCCTCCCCGTCTGTAGGTGCTGGTGTTGCGTTTAAGGGACAGCGTGGTCCGTCTGGGGGAGGAGCTGGAGCAGAGCGCCCAGGCCGAGGCTCGGGAGAGGGACAACGCCCGCTACTACCAGCAGCGGCTGCAGGACATGAGGCTGGAGATGGAGGATCTGACTCAGAGGGAGGAGGACAGCAGCCGCAGACGGATGGAGCTGGTAACGTCCGTCCTCCGTTAATGTTGTCAGTGTGTCCAACCACACGTACACAAAACACCCTCAAAAACAACACAAATGAGAGAGGTTGGTGGTTCTGGTCAGATTCCCTTATTGTCCTATTCCTTACTTTAATGTCTCACACCTGTCATGTGGCGTAAACGAGGGGAAACGTGATAATAGTAGCAGCTTCTCACCCAGGAATGGAGATAATTGCGGGGACAGAACGGTTCCTCACCAAAACTCGTCTTTGGCTTTCCTGCCACCTGCAGATGGATCACCGGCACTCTGCCGGCACCGCAGAGCGGCTAAATATAAACCCCAGCAGGCATTACTCATGTGTGAGCTGGAAGACTGTTGTCGAGGTTGGTGCTTAAAAAGACCTGGCAGCAAAAAGAAATGTCTTCCTCCAGACTATGATTGAAAGAACAGGCACATCTCTTCTGTTCTCATTAGCAAAAACAACAGCTGGTGTATTATCTGGAACACGAGGAAACATCACTTTCATTCCTGCACAAGTTTGATCATAGAGCTGCTCACAGCGGGGGGTCAGCACATTTCCAGAGAACAAACTCATAAACAGACTTCCTTTCATCAGTAACATTTAGTTTGATGACCTGCTGCAGGAAATATAGGATCTGGATTTAGTCATAAAATAATAATGATGATCATGAAAATAAGATGGTGTTTGTTCAGGAGGTGTTTTATTATAAACCAAAGTATTGAAGTCAAAATAAAATGGAGACCTTTAAAGTTTATCTTAAAAAACATAAACTCTTAAACTGCTCCGTTCTAAATGAAATGAAATATATGTAAATTAATTTCACAGTAAATATTTACAGCGGAATATTTTATAGAAGTCTTTTTTTTTTTTTGCTTCAGCTTTGGCCCAACAGACTTGCCGTAGTCGTGCAACAGTTCAGTTTTGGTTTAAATGACCTGAATCAAACTGTTGAATTGTTTTATTCAATAATAGAAATCGATCAGTGAAGTTATCGAGCTGTTGAAGTTTCACTGTGAAATGTTGAAACTTTGAACACAGACGGTTTGATGAAGATGTTTTTTTTGAGTTACGGACTCACGGCAGGTTTCTGTGTGCTTCAATAATTATTCTGTTATTAGCACAAAGAAACACACACAGCACAGACAGTGATGCCCTTTAACAACCCACCAACCAACTATGCACACACAACCTTCATGAATAGACATATTCATACACAGACACACACTCCTCCACCACCCACCCGCCATGTTCTTAACGTCATCTCTCCCTCATCCAGCTTTCTCCCTCTGACTGTGATTAATCCTCATTGTCTCTTCAAGGTTACCGACGCACACACATACACACACATACATGCTTATGTGTCACTATGACAACTGCTGCACCCACACCCGTCTCTTCAAAGCCAATAAAGCCAATAACTTTGAAAGCCTTAGATGCTTGTGTGTGTGTGAGGACGCTGAAAACACAGAACAACAAAAACAGATTAGATGAATTAATAAGTGACTCCATTCTCCATTATGGAACTCTTTCCTCATAAATAACGCGGCGCAGTAGGACAGTCAGGACTGATGAGGTAATATGACCAACGTGCAGGTAATGGCGGGGGCGGCCGATTGGACCTCGGGGTGTGTGCAGGGTGTGACTGGAGGTGGGGGGTGAAAAATATTACTTGCCCCTGCTCAAGGTGAACGACTCCTCCGCCTTCGTGTGACACAACAACCTTCAGTCTCACCAAGTTTGTTTGTTTTTACAGGAAATGCAGGTGGAGGAGCTCAGCGCCGTCAGGCAGGCGCTGCAGGCCGACCTGGAGACGTCCATCCGCCGCATCGTGGACCTGCAGGCCGCCCTGGAGGAGGTGGAGTCAAGTGATGAGAGTGATACTGAAAGGTATTTAAATTTAACAGACTCACTCGGTTCAATTAATGAGTGAATACTTTTTTTTTTTTTTTTTATCCAAAGTCATGAACTTTTCACAGTTTCAGCGTTTTAGTTTTTAAAAAAAACCACAAATGTGATTTCTAACTTCTGAATAATGAATTCATTCGTTCATTCTCAGAGCAGATGAGCAGTTCAGGGCTGCGTGGTGTTCTCTGTGAATTCTGGTCTATAATGAAAACACCACCCTCCTCCATCTGCATCGATAAAGCGTTTCCTGTTCATATTCAGATGTTTTGTTGTCACTAATAATACGACTTCAGGCAGTATCAGTACTACCTGAAGTCGTATTTTGGGAACAGAAGTTCTTCCTCCATCACTGAAACGTGTTGTTCTGCCCTTCAGTGTTCAAACTGCTGTGGACTCACTCGCTCAAAAGAAAGACCTGTAAGACCTTCATGAGTGTGTGTGTGTGTGTGCGCGCTTCCTGCCTGACTGTACAATGTCTGGCTGCACAGGTGTGTGGGTGTGACCTGAACATCCCATCAGACCTTGAAGAGTCTTATTGTGAAGGAGAACTCGGCTTCTTAAAGGAGAATTACACAATTCCAGTTTTGTTGTTTCCTTCGCTGCGATAACATCGTACTCGCCAAAATAATGGCTGAGATCTGGGAACACCGTCCCCGTGTGTCCATCAGATGACCAGGCCTGCTAAAAAGCTCAGTAAACGTTTTCCTGATGAGTTTCTGGTCTCAGTCTTCAAAACAACACGGTGTCCATTTTTTAAATCATTTAGAAGGAAACAGACTCCTGATTATAACATAAAACCATCTGAGAGGAAGTTGTTGACAAAACAAAAAGGCAGTTCACTGACTAAAATGCAGCTTTAACCACGTTCAGGTTGTTCAGGACGAGGCCACAGACTGAAAGTCAAAAACGTTGTGTTCATGTTGTCGGGCTCATTCTGATCTCCAGTTTCTTCTCCTTCTCATAAATGATCGACATTCAAACAATAATTACATTATGCCCAATTATTCACTTGTTCGAGCCCATTGGTTGTCAGTTAGCAGGTCACCGTGACCTCATCGTTAGGTCCTGTTGCTAGGCAACACTTCAGGGTCTCATTGATGAGCCAAGGGAAAATGCAGCGACTTCGTTTATAGAGTCGACGTCAGGAGGAAGTGGATGGAATACACACCCTGAACTTAACCAAGTTGTGACAGTTATCCAAGTTACCATGGTGACTAAGGTCTGAACAGCCTTCAAGTTTATTATTGTAACCATGACAACGACGGTCCAGCGCGCCTGACAGACGATTTCACCCGAATCTCAGATCTCAGCCGTTAACTCGCCGGTTCAGATGTTATGAAAATGGCTGCCTGCATGGCTACTAACCGTCATCACTCCATCAGGACGTGAACGTCATAAAGGGGGCCACTAAAGTCTGATGTCACTGTGGTGCCATCATTTCAACTTCTCCCATTTTTCCAGGCGCACCTGAACGCACCAAATCAGATGCTTTAACCTCCCATGCATCAAAATGCTGCTCAGTGATGACGTGACGCTGTGGCTGTGTTGTGGCAAATCAAACTGACTTGAGTGGAAGTCAGGAAGTAGAGGAGTCGCATCAATCATTGCAGCTGATGGTGCATGTAATGCTGGAGGGGGGGTGGTGGTGGAGGGGGGGGTTCTGCCCGTGACAAGCTGATCAGGAGTCACTTTGTTCTGCAGTGACTCGGTGTCCAGTGTCGGCTCCATCGGGACGGAGGATGTCGGAGAGGGAGTTCGTCACTGGTTAGGAGTACCGAGAGGAGGCTCCCGAGGGGGGGGCTCCCCCTATAGCAGCCAGGGGGGGCGTCAGTCTGTTGCAGACACCATGAGCACCTACAGCTTCAGGTAAACCCGCCATCCAACAGACGGTTGTTCAGTCAGTAACTTTTGATCTCAGCCGTATCAAATGTTCCTCTCGTCCTTCTGAAGATCTTGTGTGGATCCTGACGACGAAGGCTCTGAGCCCGGAGCGGTCGGGACCAGAGGTCTGGGTCGGGCCCCGTCCTCTTCGGCGCTGTCTGAGCTGCTGGAGGGGCTTCGTAAACGCAGAGGTGGCAGTGAAGCAGGAGACGGAGCAGGAAGTGCCGTCTCTCTGCCGGTCTATCAAACGACCGCAGCCTCGACCCTCAGGCGAAGAGCTTCGGGGCTCTCCCTCGGCGTTCCGGAGGAGCCCCTGGAACCGCGGCCCGGCCCCAGCATCCTCAAACCATCCTCCCCGCTGCTGCCGCGAGCCGCCAGCAGTCGCTCCATCGGCGACTCTCAGACGTCGACCACAGCTGGAGCCAAACTCTCCCGCCTCAACTCCAGCGACTCTCTGTCTTCGGTCCCCTCGCTGCCTCGCCTCTCCACGTTGGCTTCCTCCCTCGCCAGTCGCCATCCCCCTCCCTCTCTGGCCATCCCCGAGGAGGACGCAGAGGAATCCCTCCGCTCTGTGACCACTCCCACGGAGCGCTCCCCTCAGCCCCTGAGGCGGTGCATGCTGGGAAGCCTCGTCACACAAGATGGAGGTGAAAGCTCTCTGGGTTCAGAACCCATGGTGTTCCAGAATCGGCGTCTGACCGCCGATAACAGCTGTGACGACGCATCCTCCGACTTCCTGCCCGCCATCCGGAGAGCTCAGTCCACCAGCAGTCTGGCCAGCTCCGTCCGGGGGGGCAGGAGGGCGCTGAGCGTCCACTTCGGGGAGTTGCCTCCCTCCACCCGCAGCAGGAAGAGCTCGGAAACAGAGTCGTCCAGCTCAGGTGGATCGGGAGGAAGTTCCCAGGGGGCGGGGCCAAGGCCCAGGTTCAACAGGCCGCAGGGAGAAAGACTGGAGGCGGAGGGCAGCGAGGGGGGAGACGTGGCGTCGGTCATGAAGAGATACCTGAAGAAAGAGATCGGCTGAACAGGATCGGCTGAGCTCTCAGGTTTGTGATTGTTTGGATTTCACTTTACAAAACAAACACATAAACAAACAAACAACCAGCCCAGAGGAAACTGAACTGAAGACAAAAGTGATCCTGGAAAAAGGAAGTAACTCATTTGTCTTCCAGGCTTCCGTAGGACCTCCAAACAGACAGTTGGAGTAACAGATTTTATTCTCACCTGCCGTTCTGCTCTCTGTCGCTGAATTATCTCACCTTTGAATTGGTCCAATCTACAGAGACACACAGTTTCAGCGTGTTGGTGGAGATCTTTGGAGCAGTGATGATGAAAAATCAGCTCCAAACCCTCCAAAGCTTAAATCATTTCTGTTTCATGTCTCCATGTTATGTTGGTCTAAACATAAAAGTCCGTCAAACCGAACGGTGACGTGACGTCGGTCAGGTGGAGCCTGATTCATAAAGATCTGAGTGTATTTTTAGTCCCACTTTAATGTCGAGCGGATGGATTCTGAGTCCCAGAGCTGACCGTGTTGTCTTTGTTTCCCATCAGCCTCTCTGTGTGTCCACATCCCGCTGTGAGCTTCACAGAAACACTGACAGCCGAGGCTGAACCGAACACTCACCAGGTCCACGAGGAGGTTTCTGTTGAGTCCACATCGACATCAAATCCACCTGAAAATGCATCTCAGCCGACTGTATTTTCAGATCTGCACTGTTTGTATATGAATAAAGAAACTAAAAGAGCTCGTTGTGAATTTATTTTGCATCCGTCTGATACTCCAGCTGGGGTTCAAACCCAGAACCTCTTTGCTTTGAGGCGTCAGATCTAAGCACTAACTCACCGAATATCTTCGGGGATCATCTGACCGACATCAGACTCAGCCGGTCATTTATTTATTGGATCTCATGTTTCCTTCATTAGCTGGAGGAGAACAAACCCGAAGCCAAAAGAGACGAAACGCTCCGATTTTTGGTTCTGCGGTTTCTCCAGCTGCACCTCATTGAACTGATTTTGTGTCTGGTGTTTGGACCTTTAATGATTGTGGTGATCCTTATGAGTCCGGACCTCTTCCTCCTCAGTATCAGTATCGCTGTCGTTCTTCTGGAACAGCCTCCCTCTCGGGCCTTCAGGATTAGTTTCATAACACGTTTCAGCTCTGCAAGTTCAGCAGCCCAGAAAACAGAATCGGAGCTTTTCTGTTTCCCGGTGGAGTCGCAGAGAGCAGAGAGTCCGCTCAGAGCTGCTTCATTGAGGTTAGCAGCAGATAAAAAGTCGATCACACCGTCATTGACGAAAATCTTCTTCGAGCGTAGGCCCGAACCAGGACGGGAAGTTGGACCGGATCCCACAGAATGTGGCCGGCGGATAATCCAGACTTTTACCAGAGTCTGTGGGTGTCCTGGGGGGGGGGGGTCATGGTGGTGATGTGGAGGTGGTGGACTTGAATGCAAGAAGATGAAATGAAATTTGAAGAAGCGCGTCCGGGGATCCTGATTGGCTTGAAGAACAGAAGCAGAAATGTCTCAGAGCAGAGCGTGGGAAGGAGAACTGATTCTCACCCACAGAACGTGACGATGTGAATTTCCTCCAGAGCTTTTATTTCTGCACATTTCTATGCTTTGATTTATTCAGAGAGAGTCCGATGAATTCCCTGTTTTGTGTTCACACCTGGAGCAGGCTGGACGAGTCGAGCCCGGATCACCCTAACATGTGCACGCTCAGATTTCAGACCAGACTCTCGACGAAGACGAAGCACTTCGGCGGTGTCCAAACCGCCCCCTGATCACTAAATATATATATATGAGCTCCTCGTTTTCTAGTGGTGTCCAAATGTTTTCCAACAAAATGTAGTGCACTCAAAGTATCCCACAATGCATTGTGAAAAGTAGTGAATAACCGATGGTCACTAACCCAAGCAAGATATCCCATGATGCATTGCGCTCATGGCAAAAATGGCGATTCCAGCAGAACAGAATAGTTTATTTTACAGCACATTTCAAAAACAAGGCAATTAAACGTGCTGTTTACATGAATGTAAAGAGCATTAACATCCTGCAAATCACAGTTTAATCGATTACAATTAAAAACTGTTACCTCCGAGCCAAGAGAAGAGAAAATAAAAATAGAATAAAAGAAGACCAAATACCAGAATAAAAATTACAGTGCAGTGCAAGATGATCAAAAGACTTTAACAAACTGCAGTGATGAACAGAAAAGGTTTTTTTCTGTCTTTCCCTGTATGGGGGGGTTCGGACACAGCCTAAGAGTCAGATTTTGGTTGTGTCTGGCTGTCAGGATATATTTCCTGTCTTCTTTATCTCCCCATCTGCTGCTCCACATGAGCCGAGCCAGAGTTCAGATTCAGCACCATCTGCAGCAGCAGCAGCAGCAGCAGCAGCAACACGTCTGCTGGACGGACGTTCCTCAGAGAGAAAAAGATACTTGTTACTGACAATCACCGTGTTTTTAGGTTTTTCTTCACCGTCGGTGATATTTATCTGAACGCTGCTGGATTCACCACAAACAGCAGCTGATAAAAGTGAATTTAAGTGGAAGTGAGTCCACGATGCTTCCTGTTTACACTGTAATTAAAAACAGCATTTAATGAAACTGACTTTTCTGACGTTCATACAGTTGAACTTTGTGAAGTAAAGAGCTGAGGCTCTTTTCTGAACGTCATCTCGTTCCCAGATAATCTCCTTATTATACTGAATGTCTTCCCTCCTAATACCTGCCAGGACTTTTGGATTATCTCTCCTCTCTTCGTGCTCTGAACTTCTCCAGCTGTTTCGGTGCATCGTAAGAAGACTTGTGACCCACTTTTAACACCTAATTGTGATGAAGCGTGTGGTACGTTAGCGTTCACTGATTGGCTCGATGCGTTAGCGTTGACCTAATTATCTTAAGTGGCTCCTCTGAATTTCAGAATCCAATTTGAATGTTGTCTGACTTTCAGAAGCCGACAGGAGTCCAGAGATTCATCCTGATCGGGAGCAGAAGCATGAATCTGATTTAAGTTCTCTCACTGTGTATATTAACAATCAGCATCACTTTCTGATCAGGAGGCCGTGAAAGGAACTTCAGGAAACTTCAGGAACTCCCGACTGTTAAAGAACTAACTGTACACGAACTCCAGTTTCCCTGCAGGGACATTTATTAATGTTATTTTTGTCCAGTTTCTCATCTCAGGTGAAACAGAAGAAAATAATTATATTCCAACTTCTTGTCTCTTTTTTTTTCTTTTTCTAAACACGCTCTTTTTGTTCACTACGTCTCAGACTTAAAGGGTCAGCGAGCTCAGTAACTTTATTTACTGCCTAAAGGTGTGTGTGTGTGTGTGTGTGTATATATTTAACTGTTGCTTGGTTTTGTGTTGTCAGATAACTTTAAAGGTCCATATCTGTTTATATCCACGAGAAGATATTTCACCAGCAGAGGCTTTAGATTTGATATTATTAAGTATTAAAGGTCGCAGTCAGCAGAGAAATGTTCACAGTTTGTATTCAACAACTGAAAGGACGTCTGTGACTTTGTGACATCACAATGACTGATTCCTGAGAGAGAGGAGATTGTAAAACTACACTGAAATAGTTTTTGGTTCTTAAAACCGCCAAATTTAAAATCTACCTAGAGGGACCACCCCTTCAAAATAAAAGGCTGGACAGGGTGAAAGGTGGACCTTTAAGCGTGCAGCTCGTCTGTGTTCCTCTCACGTTGCTCCTGCAGATATTAAAGAACATCTGCACGGCAGGTAGGCCGACCTCCCTCTGTGATGACGTCACCGCCGTCATGCGCCTCGCTGCTGCATCCAGAGGTGATGCACGCTGAGGCCTGATTGTCCTCACCTGTAATTGCTGTTTGATTTACAGTAATGGCGCCGCAGCGGCAGAGCTGATGTCTCACTCCGTCTCTGATGCCTCAGAGATGGACTCCTGCGACTGAGCGCGCCGTGAAAGGCTTCAGATTAAATCCTCTTTATGTTCCCAGAGTCCTGTTAGTAAAATTGACGAGAGGAGGCAAATGAAATTAAAACCAAGCTCCTAATAATGGATGCTCGTAGAACAGCCGGCTGTTTGTGTGAGCTGCTGCTGCAGGGCCGCTTGTTGGGGAGTCTGAACAATAGAGGAACTACAGAGGATCCTCACTTTAGCACATCTTCACCGCCTCGGGGGCCTCTTACACACACACTGCACCAGCCTGTGTGTATACAAGGGACATTAATGCATTGTTGTTTTTGTCCTGGAGCAAACACGGGGGGGTTGTTGGTTAATTGCCTGTCTGCCCCCGAAGTCCCAGGCAGGTGGAGCATGGAGGCGGAGCTGAGTGTGTAAACCTGAGTCCTGCTCACTGACCTATAATTTGTTCCCAGCAGCCTTTGTGGCCGCGGCGTTGAGTGGGAGCGGTGGACGTGTGCAGGATGTTGTTTGTGTTGTTGTTGTTGTTGTGTTTTCCCGCCGGTCAGCAGTTCTGTGAGTGAATTGGGGTCCCGTGGAGACTCTGAACCTGCTGCTGCTCCGGTCTGAGCGCTTCCTGTTTGTGTGACACACAAAATTAAAGGCAGCAGTGGCTCCAGAATCTGTTCAGAAAAATGGACTCTGGGTCTGATCTAATGACCACACTTGCATTGAAGTCTATGTGAAAATGGCTCCGTTGTATTTTACATGTATGTCCAGATATCACAGACACAAGATGACGAACGTCTCAAACGACAACTTTTCTTAAATTACTCAGGAAAATTAATCTTGACGAGCCAGAATACTTAGTGATACTTGAATCGTCCTTTATTTGAAGCATCACTGTGACCTCTGACCTTCTGCCACGGTGAGAGGCAGGAACAGCAGCCTGTTGCCCCCCCCACACACACTCACACACACACACACTGCAGAGGCTTATCTGCCCCTCACATGTATCTGTAGAGGAAAACACACAACAGCAGCGTGAGAACCAGAAGCAACGGCAACAAAGTCGTGAGATAAAAGAGAGAGAATTGGGGGGGTAAAATGGAGGGGGGGGGGGGATTAGACAGAGGGATGGGAGAGACCGGATGAGGACGGATGGACTTTCTGGTTATCAGAGATGGAGGGGACGATCTGATCCGGTTTTACAGGCTCAGGATGGCTGAGCGTGTTCTTATTTACCAAAATATACACAAACAGACTCTTTTCTTATTCTTACTTATGAGATAACATTCATATTTAAAACAACCAAAGTGTGAGCGAAGAGCTGTAACCCTCAGCAGTCTGGGCAGCTTCTTTATTTTAAATCACTCTGTTGGATTGCTGCTGATGTTCGGTACATTTGGCAGTCAGGACCAGAGTGTGTGGGGAAAAAAATGAAAAATAACAGCAGAAGTTGAGCTGAAAGCTTTTTAAACGGTGTTGAGATCACCGACAGTTCATCAGAGCTGGACGTCTTCAACCAGCTCCTGAAGCTCGTCTGCTCAAAGTCAACAGAAATATATTTCAGAGCTCAGTTGGAGTGTTTTGACCTCCAACTGGTGAATAAAGCTTCTTTAATAAAACCCTTTTTTCACTTTCAGTTTTGACCTCTGGCGTCTAAAGAAAGTTCGATCTGCTTCTCTTAGAAATGTCTGAAAGCTGGTGTGTTCGTTGAAATGATCGTTTTGTTGAAAGCCGTTTGCAGGATGACGAGTATCGAGATCAGGACTCTTTTCTGAGTCCAGTTGGACTTTGGGAAACCGCGATGATTCTTCATCAGTAAACAAACAAACAGACTGCAGCCGGTACCAAACCAGATCGGACCAGAACAGTTTGTGGTGGTTCAGGGAGTCCGGTCCTGGAGGGCAGTTGACTGTGAGGTCTGGGACTGGAGGGACAGCTACTTATACAGATTACAGGCTCAGCATGAGATCTGGATCGTAAATCTACCCCCCCAGAAAAAAAAACACTAAATCTGGACTACATGGGGACACTGATAGTCTCTGTCTCTGTCTCTCTCTCTGTCTCTCTCTCCTCTCTTTCTCTCTCTCTCTGTCTCTCTCTCTCTCTCTGTCTCTGTCTCTGTCTCTTTCTCTCTCTCTCTCATCTCTCTCTCTCTCTCTCTCTCTGTCTCTGTCTCTGTCTCTGTCTCTTTCTCTCTCTCTCTCTCTCTCTCTCTCTCTCTCTCTGTCTCTCTCTCTCTCTCTGTCTCTCTCTCTCTCTCTCTCTCTCTGTCTCTGTCTCTTTCTCTCTCTCTCTCTCTCTCTCTCTGTCTCTGGTCTCTCTGTCTCTCTGTCTCTTTCTCTGTCTCTCTCTCTCTCCTCTCTGTCTCTCTCTCTCTCTCTCTCTCTCTGTCTCTGTCTCTTTCTCTCTCTCTCTCTCTCTCTCTCTCTCTCTGTCTCTCTCTCTCTCTCTCTCTCTCTCTCTCTCTCTGTCTCTCTCTCTCTCTCTCTCTCTCTGTCTCTGTCTCTTTCTCTCTCTCTCTCTCTCTCTCTCTCTCTCTGTCTCTCTCTCTCTCTCTCTCTCTCTCTCTCTCTGTCTCTGTCTCCTTTCTCTCTCTCTCTCTCTTATGTAAGTGAGTCTTGATCTTCTTGCAACCAACAACAGTCCACCCCTGACACACATACTCCCTCTCTCTCTCCCTCTCTCTCTCTCTCTCTCGCAAAAGTTTCATTATCATTAAGGTCAGGTTGTCTGTGTGTGTGTGTGTGTGTGTGTGTGTGTGTGTGTGTGTGTGTGTGTAGGGGGGGGGGGCACACTGAGAGAGAGAGAGCGATAGAGAGAAAGAGAGAGAGGGAGGCAGTGAGTGAGTGAGAGAGAGAGAAAGGGAGAGAGGGAGGCAGTGAGTGAGTGAGAGAGAGACTATGTGTGACACAGAGGGAGAGAGAGGAGGACCGGAGGAGAAAAGGAGGACGGATCCAGCGGAGAGCCGGAGTCTGTCCTGACGGTCCGGAGGATGCGGATCCATCTCTGATCCAGATCACACGACGCTGCCGGCTCCCACCTGAGATCCACCGCCCGCGGATCAGGACCCGGACCCGGACCGGTTTCTGTTCCATCCGAACCAGCCCAGCCTCTCGTCCTCCGGACCGGACCGGTTTCTTGTCGCCATGGCACCGGCCGCCCGCTCGGTCGGGTTCCGGCTCCGCATCGCTCTTGCCGCGGTGCTGTGGATCAGCGTCTCAGCGGGAGGTACAGTGTCCGATTCCTGAGCTCATGATAATAACCCCCCCCCCCGAGCCGCCCGGTCCTCCGGTCCGGTCTGGGCTCCGGCCAGGTCAGTTTTCATGCGTCTTTCTAGGCATCCCCGTCCTCACAGAGAGGGGGGGTTCTGTAGTCCCCCCCCCGGTACAAACCGGAGTCCGTTGCGGGTTTTTGTCTTCAGTGTGAGCTCCAGCAGCGAGTCCAGGCTCCATGTGGACCGGACCTGGTTGTGGGGGGGGGGTCCGAACATCAGCAGTGATGTGACAATGTTTTTCTATGTGGGGGGGTAAAGTTGGTGTCTGACTGAGGCTGAGGGAGGACACGCTGCGGATGTGGAAGGAGAGAGTGTGTGTGTGAGATCTCTTCTTGTTACTGACCCCCCCCCCCCCCCCCCCCATCATGCATCACCCTCAGTAATCAGCTGTTTATTTATTTTATTGATTAATTTGAAAATGTTTCATTTATTTTGGAAAAGTGAAAAAAAATCTAAAGATTTCTGGATCCAATAAGATTTAGCAGAGAAAACAAATTCTGTGACGTTGGATTCAGGTGGGCTGGGTTTGGGGCGTGGCTGCTCTGTTGTGACATCACAAAGTCCCAGAAGTCCTGAGGGCTGCCTTCTAAGGTTCAGGTTCTGAATCCAGACTGTGAAGGTTTCTCTGAGGACTGAGACCTTTGAGACTTGACCTGGACTCATATAAAACCTGGACCCGATTTAGAATCGGAGACCAGATGGACCTTTAAACCTGATGGAGGTCTACCTGTAGACCGGATGGAGGTCTATCCTTAGACCGGATGGAGGTCTACATGTAGACCAGATGGCCCTTAGACCTGATGGAGGTCTACCTGGTAGACCGGATGGAGGTCTACCTTTAGATCGGATGGAGGTCTACCTGTAGACCGGATGGACCTTTAAACCTTTAGACCGGATGGAGGTCTACCTTTAGACCGGATGGAGGTCTACCTGTAGACCAGATGGCCCTTTAGACCTGATGGAGGTCTACCTGTAGACCGGATGGAGGGTCTATCCTTAGACTGGATGGAGGTCTACCTTTAGATCGGATGGAGGTCTACCTGTAGACCGGATGGACCTTTAAACCTGTAGACCAGATGGAGGTCTACCTGTAGACCAGATGGACCTTTAAACCTGTAGACCAGATGGAGGTCTACCTTTAGATCGGATGGAGGTCTACCTGTAGACCAGATGGACCTTTAAACCTTTAGACCAAATGGAAGTCTACCTGTAGACCAGATGGAGGTCTACCTGTAGACCAGATGGACCTTTAAAACCTTTAGACCAGATGGAGGTCTACCTGTAGACCAGATGGACCTTTAAACCTGTAGACCAGATGGAGGTCTACCTGTAGACCAGATGGACCTTTAAACCTGTAGACCAGATGGAGGTCTACCTTTAGATCGGATGGAGGTCTACCTGTAGACCGGATGGACCTTTAAACCTGTAGACCAGATGGAGGTCTACCTGTAGACCAGATGGACCTTTAAACCTGTAGACCAGATGGAGGTCTACCTTTAGATCGGATGGAGGTCTACCTGTAGACCAGATGGACCTTTAAACCTTTAGACCAGATGGAGGTCTACCTGTAGACCAGATGGACCTTTAAACCTTTAGACCAGATGGAGGTCTACCTGTAGACCAGATGGACCTTTAAACCTGTAGACCAGATGGAGGTCTACCTGTAGACCAGATGGAGGTCTACCTGTAGACCAGATGGACCTTCAGCTGCTTCCCAGACTGACTGTCATCGATGCGTTTTTATTGTTGTTGGGTTAAAGAAGTTAAAAAAAACAAACATGGTGAGAACTCCTGCTGATTTTTTGTGTAAGATGTTGTTGATTTTGTTGTTGTCGCAGTGAGAAACTTGATGTGTGTTATTTATGATACGTCATCAATAATTTAATCTGTCGTCCTTCCTTCACCCACAGACACACAAACACACTTTAACATGTTCATCATCAACGCACAAACCTGGAACTACATCGTCTAACCACACAGACCCACAGCAGACACACACACACACACACACACAGAGACCCACAGCAGACACACACACACACACACACACAGACCCACTGGAGACACACACACACACACACACACACACACACACACACAGACACCCATTGGAGAACACACACACACACACACACACACACACACAGACCCACAGCAGACACACACACTCCATATCATGTGCAGCATCGCTGGTTTCATCTCTCTGTCGGTGTCTGTGGTTAATGAGATCACCCAGCAGAGATGTAAGAGATGTAATGTCACAGAACACAATTGTGATTGTGTGTTTTTTTTTTGTTTTGTTTTGTTTGTGTGTGTGTGTGTACAAAGATAGCCTGGATCGCTGCGTGGTCTAATTTCTCGGGGTGAGAGCGATAATCTGCTGGAGAGACAGCTTGACAGCTGAGTAGAGATTCAAGAGCTCCAGCTGGGAAGCAAAGTCGACCGCAGTTTGCAACATGGAGCCGTTTCATCGACCCACACTGCTGTTGTGTTGTTGTACAAATGTCAGCGGTGTATGTCCGCTTAATTTAAAACTATAGATCGCCTTCTCCTCTCTCACAAAGTCATCCGTCTTGTAATTCGCCTTTCCGCCCTCATCACATCACCACCTCAGCTTCCTTCCTCCGGTCCTCTCCTCGTCTTCCTCTGACTGAGAGGAGAAAAGAAGCGGAGGGGGAGATTGTTTCTCGTGGTTGGATAACGCTGCCCTAATTATACAACGAGATCCTTCAAGCTTTTGGAGAATATTGTGTCGGGAGGCGTTATCCAATTGGCGTCAGGAGGAGAAAGTTGGGCAAACAGAGAGAAGTCTGGGAAAAGAGAGGCAGCAGGTTCTGTCTGCAGGAAAAACCATTTTAGTCAGTATTAAATAAAAATACACAGAAAATGATGTCAGAAATGTATAATTGAGTAAACAGAGAGAATAAATAGATAATTTTATTTTGAAATCAAGATTTTTATACACACATAGATAAATAGTAAACATTCATTCATAGAATAGAGACTTAAAAGGAGGAAAACGTTGCTCATAAATGAATAAAAAAGTTTTATTTACTTATGAAAGTAATCAAATATAATTTTATTTTATATATTTCCACATGTACAGCTGAATTAGTTAATTTCAGGATTTATATCATAGCTGCATTTCTTGATTAAAATGGATTTCCGTACGGTTCAGAATATGTCTCAGAAGTGTCAGTCATTCAGTAGCCCCGCCCCCTAACTCCTCCCCTCCTTCCTGCTCTTTTCATTTGACGTCACCTTCTGCCCCTCGTTTCCCTCCTTCTGATTGGTCGTAGTCTAATTGGTCACATAAATGATTCACACACTCAGGGACTTTTTTATACATTCATCAGAATCTGAGGACGCGCTGATTAGATTTTGGTGATTAAAAGGTCAAAGGTCAAAGTCAACATGACTACATCGTTTCTGTGACTCTGAAAACTAGCCTGAGCGGCAGACGGATGTATTTTTGAATTAAAGTGACCGTGTTTCCACTTCCTGCTCTGATTTTGGCGCAGCGAGGCCTGATGATGTCGCAGCGTGATTGACGTTGGATCGTAACGATTGTCGGCAGGATGAAAAGACGTAGCGGGAGGACACTTAGGAGAGACGCAGCAGGACAAAATCAGGCAGGAAGCTGACCCCATTTTAATCAGCGGCGGCGGCGGCGTGGCACCGGTGAGCTTCGTGGGATGTAACCTTTCAATCTCCAGAATATGAGCTGCTGATTAACACCATCTCACACATCACTGTGCTCTTAACGAAGAGGTGAAGTTTCCTGATAAACTGAACCACTGCTGTCCTCCCTCAAAAGGGTTTAAAAGGCCGAGGTGTCTTTTCCATGTTGTAACATTAATGCAGAGAAGTTTTTGAAGCGTAGCTGAAGTGAAATTGATTTCCTTCCTTCCAGGCAGCTTCTGCTCGCAGGTCAAACTGCTGCTGCATCAAACTCGACCTGCAGATAAACTGTTAAGATTCATTCTTCAGGCTTCTGTGAGTTCAGCAACATCTACATTTTAAACATAATTACTGTCGGGAATCACATTTACTCAGAAGTTAAGAGGAGTCTCGTCTCTGTACACAGAACAGACTCCTCTAAGACGGATCTGAGTCCTCTAAGAAGGATCTGAGTCCTCTAAGACTGATGAGAGTCCTCTAAGACTGATGAGAGTCCTCTAAGACTGATGAGAGTCCTCTAAGACGGATCTGAGTCCTCTAAGACTGATCACAGTCCTCTAAGAAGGATCAGACTCCTCTAAGACGGATCTGAGTCCTCTAAGACTGATCAGAGTCCTCTAAGACTGATGAGAGTCCTCTAAGAAGGATCAGAGTCCTCTAAGACTGATGAGAGTCCTCTAAGACGGATCTGAGTCCTCTAAGACTGATCAGAGTCCTCTAAGACTGATCAGAGTCCTCTAAGACTGATCAGAGTCCTCTAAGACTTATGAGAGTCCTCTAAGACGGATCTGAGTCCTCTAAGACTGATCACAGTCCTCTAAGAAGGATCAGAGTCCTCTAAGACTGATGAGAGTCCTCTAAGAAGGATCAGAGTCCTCTAAGACGGATCAGAGTCCTCTAAGACTGATGAGAGTCCTCTAAGACTTATGAGAGTCCTCTAAGACGGATCTGAGTCCTCTAAGACTGATGAGAGTCCTCTAAGACTGATGAGAGTCCTCTAAGACTTATGAGAGTCCTCTAAGACGGATCTGAGTCCTCTAAGACTGATCAGAGTCCTCTAAGACTGATCACAGTCCTCTAAGACTGATGAGAGTCCTCTAAGACGGATCTGAGTCTTCTAAGATGGATCAGAGTCCTGTTAGATGGATCAGGACTCGTTCAAGTTGCAGCTACAGGTTCTGAATTTGACTCGTCTTACACTGACGATTCTGAATGAAAGATATGAAGTTTACGGGCCGAAATTGTTGATCTCTGTGAATGAAAGTTGAAGGACGTCCTGGGTGGACGTGGCCTGGACTCTCTCTGTTGGACTGAGGACTACAGAGACACTCAGGGTTAGACAGAGAGGAGCTTCTTCCCCCACAGAAGATCTTCGGTTGAGCACAAAAAGCAAAGACACAAAACTTTCAGTTTTTTCCTGTCAGCAACTTACTCCCGGGATTAATATTAATTAGCAGCAGCAGATTTTGTCGCCGCCAGCAACGTTTGTCATTGTAACCGGGGGAAGTGTCAGCAAGACCTGAAGCTCACTGATCCCTGGACCGAGTCTGTGCACCGGAGCGTCCAAATCGTCTTTCACGTTCACAAAGTCACGGTGAATTATCTGCAGTGGAGTTCTCTGAGTTCAGAGCAGAGAGCTGGAAGGCGGAAGTTAAACTGACAGGATTTTCATACCGTCAATAAATCCCACAAAAAAAAAAAGGCCCAAACCAACAATCAGAGAAGAAGAACGACGATCCACAGACGGGACTCAGACTGCTCTGGGCCTGTTCCGGGATTTTATTCACAATAACACAAATATAGGATTTTACCAAGCGAAGACTCAAACACTGATGTTGACGGTGCTGGTGTTCACGGGCAGCAGGTCTAATCTGTCACTCACGTAATCCACACGACTTTTTAAATGCTAATTCGTTTCTTTAAAAAAAAAAAAGAATTTTGAAGAATTCAAAGCAGCAGAAACATTTTAGTTGTGACTTGTTCTTTTCATTTTATATCTGTCTCTTTGTCGCTTCCTCCTCCGTTGGACAGAAACATTGAGACTTTTGGACGTGATGACAAACATCAGCTGCTCCCTGATTGGCTCACATCAGTGGAGAAACAACATGGACGATGAATTATGGCGTCGCTGACTAAAATCCAACATCACGATCGTTCTTCATGTTTTAGTAGACAATCTACTTCCTGTTTACACCAACTGGCACATGCCCAGTGAAGTAAACAGTCGTGTTGGTTTTAGTTTTAGCTCAAGCAGCAGCAGACGGTCCGTTGGGTTGGCGGGGGGGGTCTCTGTCCTGTCCTGACCCGTCTTCATATTTGTGTGTGTGTGTGTGTGTCCTTGTTTGTGTTTGCTGCAGCAGCGTTGACGAAGGACAAGCTGCTGTCTCAATTAGCTCCAGCATTCATTAAGACCAGAAGTGAAGCTGCAGCTCCTCAAACAGCAACATATGGCCGCGGCTTCTGCAGTAAACTTACCAAAGATGACAGCATCCCAGTGAATTAATCAAAAGCCCGCGTTTGTGTGTGTGTGTGTGTGTTTGTGTGTCTGTGTGTGTTGGGGTGGAGGAGGAGTCGTCAGGGTGTTACATGCCTCCCCTGATGCCAACCTTCCCCCTCATCAAAACACAACCTGATGTGTCTCCACCTTCAGCAGGTCTGTTTAGACCTTCGTGCGGCTTTTCAAAGGGCTTTCAATGTGCGTGTCAATGTGTGTTTGTGTTTGTGTGCGTGATGTGCGTTTGTTCAGCACTGCCTCAGTAACCAGGATTATCCTCTCTAGGATGGCTGCAGGACTGCACGGATGCTGCTGACACTTCTCCACAATAGAAGCAATTAACCGAGGCTTAACTTTGTGTACGTCTGTTTTAAGCCATGAGTGTGTGTGTGTGTGTGTGTGTGTGTGTGTGTGTGTGTGTGTGTGTGTCTGTGTGTGTTTGAATCTAAACCAATCAGTTTTTTTTTTTTGTGCTGTTATCCTTCTCCATTCCTGGATTCTCATTTATCAAAGCAGACGTAGAACAAGTTTTAACTGCGTGCCGAAGGCGTTCACATTACACCCCCCCCCCCCCCAAAAAAAAAAAAAAAAAATAAGATAAACATGATTCGTCTGGAGGGAACGAGGAGAAATTTATGTAAATGTCACCCACGTGTTTTGCTGCTGTCGGTATCTGAGCAGTTCAGAAACCGGAGGATGAGGGGACGAGCCAAATCTCTCCATCAGATCCTCCCTGAGAGTCAGAGCTATATTTAATACCGGCGGATGTGTTGTTCTCCACGGCAGACGATGAACTGCGATCCGAAGAGAGATTTGATACGGCCGTGTGGGATTACACTCATAATGTGTGTGTCTGTGTGTGTCTGTGTGTGTGCGTCAGAGCGGCCCTGACACTTCGCCTTGTCAAACTCACTCAGGGCAGATTGGCACAATCAGCCGAACCTTTTAAAAGGTTAACATTTCGGCTCCCATTTGCCTCAAAGCTTCCGCTAAGCCGCCGCAGCAGGTCTGCTGACAAACTTAGAGCCGGCACCTCCATCTGAATAAAGTCTGAGGGAGAAGAGCCGAGCATTGTGGGAGAGGACGGATGTGTCTTCTTCTTCTGCTGCTTTGAACTCGCCTCTTTGTTTCCTCCTCCGTCAGCCTTTCCGAAACGCTGCTGGACGTTTTAGTTTGACAAGTCCAGGGTGGTGCTGTAGTCTGGACGGACAGAAGTCGAGACCAACTGTATTTGTGCTTGAAGTCTATGGGAAAATGTCCCTCCTCCTTTATATTGAAGTCTATGGGAAAATGTCCCTACTCCTCCTCCTTTATATTGAAGTCTGTGGGGAAATGTCCCTCCTCGTCCCTTATATTGAAGTCTATGGGAAAATGTCCCTCCTCGTCCCTTATATTGAAGTCTATTGGAAAATGTCCCTACTCCTCCTCCTTTATATTGAAGTCTATGGGAAAATGTCCCTCCTCCTTTATATTGAAGTCTATGGGAAAATGTCCCTCCTCCTCCTCCCTTATATTGAAGTCTATGGGAAAATGTCCCTCCTCCTCCCTTATATTGAAGTCTATGGGAAAATGTCCGTCCTCCTTTATATTGAAGTCTATGGGAAAATGTCCCTCCTCCTTTATATTGAAGTCTATGGGAAAATGTCCCTCCTCCTCCTCCCTTATATTGAAGTCTGTGGGAAAATGTCCCTCCTCCTTTATATTGAAGTCTATGGGAAAATGTCCCTCCTCCTCCCTTATATTGAAGTCTATGGGAAAATGTCCCTCCTCCTCCTTTATATTGAAGTCTATGGGAAAATGTCCCTCCTCCTCTCTGATGAGTTTATGGTCTCAGTCTCTAGTTTACAGTCTTCAACACAACATGATGTTCATTTTTTAAGTGATGCTCCATTTAGAGGGAGACAGATCAGGTTTTCAGAGGTTTCAGCTGCCGGATATAAAAATCAGTTTGTGTTTGGCTGTTTAACGTGTTGATCATCATTTATAGCTTCGCCTTGTCGTTCTTCTGAGCTGTGATCCATTTTTCAGCTCAGCCAACTGTCTTCTGATTGTTTGCTGATGTCAGTCTGGACAGGAACGGAGCTGCTGGGCATCTCTGAAAAACTGAGCATGTCATTGATCGATGCTCAGGTCAGGTCTGATTGATCGGGCCTATAAAGTTAATTATATATATTTATTCTGCCCTTCAGCAGGAAAACAGCTAAAGACTGTAATGGATGGAGGATGGAGTCGATCTGCTTCTAGAGAACCGTGACGGCTCTCAGCTGAATCAGTCTGTAAAAAACAGCCGCAGCTTCAAAAGCTGAGCAAGAAAGAAGAAAATGTTGGTTTTAATGAGTGAATGTAACACCGTCTCATATCTGGGTTTCTAACACACAATACGGTTTGTGTGTCTTTGTCACAGCTCACTTGCGGTTCTCTCCCTGCCTTGTAATTTGTGGTTGGATGTTCTCGGTGTTGACACGAGGGTCACGGCCGCCCGAGGTTCGGCTAAAAGCTTTTCTTCTCTCAGACCGATGCGGCTGCTGCAGCGATATGTCCACCTTTTCTTTTATTCATGGATTAGGAGCACAGAGCCCACATACCTGTGAAAGGACACAGACACACACAGACCTTTAGACACTGAGCTGAGTTCACAACACACATTTTGGTGCCAGTTCCTGAAAAAGCATTGTTTACACGAGCTTTACAGGCTTTAATGTAATGAATGGATTTTTAGCTGCAGAATAAATAAATCCTTCATTAGAACAACTCCAGCTGCACACTTTATTGACTTGTGGTTGAAATGGAAATATCCAAATCAAAGGAGTGGCTCTTCTTTTGGGTAAAATGTGTCACATTATTGTCGACATGTAAACAAAAAAAAAAAAAAAAAAGAAAACATAATCGTCTGAAATCGTATCACTTAGATCCGATCTGAAGAAAACACTTTGATCAAAATCCATTTTTACATTTATACAATTATTCACATCCTGATGCACATCTGGCTTCATCTTCATCTACTTCATCTATCCACCGATATCATTTCAAAAATTAACATGCGAGCTAATCGATCAGGGGAGAAGTAGGAACATTTTCCCATAGACTTCAGTACAATCTGTGTTTAGACTCTCAAGTTTCACAGACCCAGAGTCCAGGTCTGCTCTTTAGTCCTGAGACAGTTTATGGCTGAGATGTACAAAAACCCCACAGCCGTTGAACACAACCTTTTAGCTCACAGCCCAAAATGGGAAGTCATCATCGTCGTCGTCGTCTCATGCTGTGAAAAAGGATTTTCAGTTTGTGGAGCGATAGAACTGTCTGTTTCCTCTGGCATCACTTCCTCCCCCTTTCCTCCCCCCCTTCTCCCCGCTCCTCCCCCCTCCCGGCCTCATTGGAGACGTTTAAGAGTGTGAGGAGAGTTTCAATGACTTGTGGCTGTGAGAGCGCTCACACAGCACTATTTCTGCTCAGCCGACCGGCTAACAAGTACACACAGACACACACAGACACACACAGGCACACACACACACACACACACATTGGTATTACTGCTTCATACTTGTTAGGAACTTCACTGACTGTATTCATTGCCTAACTGTTTCCCCCATAATCCTCACTTTTACCACGGCCAGTTCTGACATTTCCAGGTAATCCTGCTCTAAACCCAAATCTAACTCTGGAGCAACCCTGAAAATATTCTGACTCTGAGGAAGAGGGAATATTTAATCCTCATGAGGATTAGATGTTCTCTCATAAGAAAACACCCAGACTCCCAAAGCCGTGGCAGCAGAAAACACGCCTCTTCGAATCAGTTCCACCTTCCTGATCCATCAGTCACAAACGGCCGCCCTCCTCCTGCTATTTACGCCTCATTGCCTCAAACACAAACCCAGAGACTCCCTGATACTCAGGTCCGGGCACAAGCTCTTCCCACGCTCAGGTCAGCAAGTCTCTGTGACGAACATATTTAGAAAACGTAACGGCTGAAGTGAAAAGTCGTAGCAGGTGGTGAGAGACATCGTTCTGTCGCTGACGTCCATCTGTCGGTCGCTTTGGCACAACCGACTGAGCTTCTCCACAAATATGCTCACAGAGAGCAACAGGAGATTTTCACTTACAGACTTTCCCTCTGTGTTTTATTTTGAAGGGTTGATCTCCGTAAGAAGATTTATTTGTGGTTTTAAAAACCAAAAACTCGTCAGATTGTGAGCTGCCATTTTGGAAGCTTCAAGTTTATAAGTCAGCCGTCGTCATCTTGTTCTCCCTGTCATCTTGATCTGACCTCCTCTGCTCTCTGTCCTGATTGGGTGGTCCAGTCTGTCAGTCACGCAGTAGCCCCGCCCCCTAACCCCTCCCCTCCTGCCTGCTCTGTTTCCCTCCAAATGGAGCATCATTTAAAAAATGAACATCATTTTGTGTTGAAGACTGTAAACTAGAGACTGAGACCATAAACTCATCAGGAAAACGTTTACTGAGGAGGAGGAGGGGGGACATTTTCCCATAGCCTTCAACACATTGTGCTGTTTGAGGGGTTGGTGGGTCCAACATTTTATTATATTGATGAAACAGTTCATCATCAGTTTGCGTTTAGTCACATGTGGGCGTTTGTTTCTTCTGCTGGCTGAGAATAAAAAGTGCCACGCTGCTGTTGTCGGGCTGGAACGAGGAGACGCTCTCGCCGAAGAACACTTCGGCGCTGTTGTGCTACAATCCAACAGGGAAACAAGTTTATATGGCTGAGCAACAGGATTTATCGCTCATTAATCACGTTTGTTCCCCAGAGGAAAGAACGCAGAGGCAGTTACACAAAACGGTGACTCATCGAGGCTGTGATCGTACAAAACAAGAGGAAGAGGAGAAGAAGAGTTGACATGGAGGAGGAAGAGGAGGTGGAGGTGAGGGGGGGCTGACAGGCTGGTCATGATGTTGGGGGGTGGACGATTAACACAGGAGACAGTGAGGATGTTGTGGAGGAGAGAGATCCCACAGATGATTCCATCTGCTCGGATGAACTGGTCAGCAGCAGCAGCAGCAGCACACACACAGCTGAGGCCGATAACACGAAGTTGTGATGTCACAACGTCACGTTTTGATCCTTAAACCAAAAGCAGACACCCCTCGATCTGTGAGCTGTCATCTGTCAGTCGGCCATCTTGGTTTAGAGAAGGTGGATCTGGATCCGGATCAGTCTGACTCTCTGACTCCTTCTGTGTGTTTATCCGTCCATTCTCATCCTCCAGCTTTGATGGTGACGTCTGGAGTCACGTCTCTACGTCGGACGCTCCTATTGGCTCTGGTGGGTGATGTCACAGCCAATCAGAGGCCTAGCTGTCAAAGTCTGTGTGTCAGTCTTGTATGTTGCTGAAGTTGGTCTGAGTTTATTGTGTTATAAATTTCTGAGGTTCAGTTGGTTCTCAGTTTGTGACATTTTTAAAAATGCCAACTTTGTAAGGAAAAAGACAAAAGATGGAAAAACTGAAAATCTTAAAGTGAATCTTTGGCTGTTGTAAAAGTCACTTTCACAAACTTGAACCTGGTTTATGTTTTTGGACTCTGTTCATACTGACGGTCGGTTCCTGTTAACCATTTTTCCAATCAGCCAGTTTTTAATTAATGGCCTTTAATTAACTCTCTCTACCTATGTGTGAAGGATGTTGTCATTTAATCCTTAAATTCAGCCCCCATTAATCATTCCATTAATTTGATTAACGTCAGGAATTATTTCTGTTCCCTGATCGAAGAAATTTGAAAAACAAACTCGGGGTAATCACTTTTAATGAGGCGGTGCACGTTTAACGTTAACGGCTGTATAGCTGCTAATAAGCTGTTTACATTGTGTGTGTGTCAGGATGTGTGAGTTGGACGGGCAGATGGCAGGTTATCTACATGCTCATCAGCTTCGAGGTCACTGTTGATTGGTTGGGTCGATAATAGCTCTACTTTCAGTTTCAGGTCATTCCTCTCGCTGATCTCAGACGGCGTTCAAGCACTAATTCCAGGATAATATTGATTGGTTTGCACACATGGGTGCGTGTGCGTTGGCCCTCATCACTTCTCACACAGGAAATCATTAAATCCGCGCGGCGTGCTGCTTAGCCAGCGCCTGGATTCAAGGGCCGGACGCATCCGGGGTCAGAAATGGTGCATTTTTAGTGGAGTCTGCCATCAATTAGCAGCGAAAATACTTTAATTTACACAAAGTCGTCCAAGTGTTTCAAAGAAATCACCCTTAAAGGATAATTCAGGGTTTTCGCCCAGAGTGAGCTGGGATTGGCTCCAGCACCCCCCAACGACCCGGAAAGGGATCAGAGGTAGAAGATGAATGAATGAATTGAGGGTTTGGTTGCTCTATAGACTGCATCATCGAATCGCCAACATTAATACAGTGAAAGTATCAAAGGTCTCAGTCCAGGATTAAAACAGGACATCAGGACTTCTGGAACTTTGTGATGTCACAACAAAGCAGACACCGCCACCTCCGAAGCCCCACCCACCTGGACCCACCGTCCAACCGCAGAGGTTTGGGTCTTTCTGAGCGTTTTCCCTGAAATCTGTATTTTTGGGATCATAAAACAGAAAATAAGGACTTTTAAATCAAACTGATGCTGTTGATACAGAATCAGTCGGTAAGTTTGGCGAAGCTCAGAGTCTCTGTCTGATCTGGACCAGCATCTGGATGTCTTTATATGTTGGAGCTTTTCTTCACGGGGCTGCAGGGCAGCTGCTCAGAGGATGTGCTGCTATTGACAGGAAGTAAAGCGAGTTATGTTTTATTTAAGATTGTTCCACACCAGAATGTGGAGATCTGAAATGCTGCAGCCGTGTCTGTCCATTTTAATAAAATGCAGCAGGACTGAGTGCGGCTGAACCTCGCTGTGACAGTGTGTGTGTTCAGGTGTGGTCAGAACTGTGATCACACCTACCCGGAGGAAACAGAACTGCAGCATGTTGTTAGCAGCACTTGGCAGGCGAAGCGGTTTGTTCCGGTGCAGACCGGCTGCAGAATGAACCTGCTCCTCCTCGGAGTTTAGCAGAGCTCTCACTTTTACTTCCAGGTAACTGCCGACTTGTGTCCGACCTGTGTGATCGTGTGCTGTTGGACGTCTTTGAGGCGTCTGTGACATTCGATCTAACCGTTGTTGTATTTTGATAAAGACAAGAGCAGGAAATTAATCGGAGGCCATCTTTGTTTACTCTCAGTAGCCCCGCCCCCTAACCCCTCCCCTCCTCTCATTTAAAAAATGAACATCATGGTCCACTTTTGAATCAGCTGCTGACTCTGAATATTGTCTGTGTGAGTGTCACAACTCTCAGAAACAAAAAATAACACACAAATTGTGATGAAGTAGGATTATCCTTACTGAGCCAAACCTGCTCAAATAAAAACCTGACTTGTCTTTTTAGTGCATCCAGAATCGGTCTATGATTGCCTGCGCAGCATTCAGACAGCTGAGTCGTGCTGTGTGCATAAGTGTGTGTGTGTGTGTGTGTGTGTGTGTGTGTGTGTGTGTGGTTATCACAGAGAGTCTCCATGGAGAACAGACATGGCAGACAGGGAATGTATCCCAGATACAGTGGCTGGCAGTCTCGGGTCTGATGGAGGACTTTAAAGAGCCACCAGCTCCGAGAATACAAATTAAACAGAGTGACAAAGAAAACAAAAAGAGGAGCTTTCTCTCTGTGACTCAGACTCACAAAAACACGGAGCAGAGTTTTCTGCACGACTTTAACCTTTTTTTATTTGACACGCTCAGACCAGATCATATTTCAGTGGGAATGAAAGTCTTCAGTCGACGACAACAAAACAGTTTATCTGCTGCGAGCTGGAGATGTGTTTGTGTCAGAGAACCAGAGCTGGAGGGGGGGGGGGGGGGGGGGGGCTGCAAAACGAGCAGTTCAATTAAATTTTAATATTCATGGCCTCAATCATCCATTTCATAACAAACCAGATCAGCGGCGATGAAACGGAGCCCGTCGGTTTCCTTCACAGTCACAGGATTCAGACTTCAGGCCACAAGTGGACAGTTTAGTGTTTCTAAGATGCGATCACTGCCGTCCCTTCTGTTTCCAACTTCATTCAGTCTGAACTGCTTGTTTGTTTTCTTTCATCAGTTAACAAAAAGTGATTAACACTCTGTTGGACGATTTTGATTCAGAAGTTAAAATACGGTTCAAATAAATTTCAATCTGAACTAAAGATGTTTTATGAAACAAACTATAAAGTAAAAAGCTTTTCTCGTCCTTCAGAATTGATCCATTGAAGCAGATCTTTGTCACTCTGATGAATTTCGACTCTTGGCTGTCGATTACGTGAAGAGCGGCTCCTCTTAATCAGCATCCATTGTTCTGAGAAGAATTTTGACGACTGTCACATTAAAGGAAAAAGGAGGGAAGTAAATCCTGTTTTCTACAGCTTTCACCCCCCCTCTGTGATGGAGAGGTCATCCAGGTGGCGCCGCCCTGCAGGGAGCCTTTGAACGAGGTCACATCAAGGCTGTTCCAGACCAAACGGCGGATCTTCAGAGTCCATCCAGGTCCACGATGACACACTGACCTTTTACTGATAATCTGGAGCCAAGAAATAGACTCTGATTCAGCAGCGGCGGAAGGTATTCATCTAATGTCCTACTTTATTGATTTTATTTGACACGCACTTTCCACAGACTGCGTCGGATAACTTCATTATCCTAAACTGTCGCTGTTAATTCTCATTATTTCACTGAACAAAATTCATTCCAATATTTCACTTTTGATACATTTCATGTTGTTTTGAATTCTGCTCGATGAATAAATTTAAAACTAACGGGAAACGGAGCTCTGAAGGAAAATGAAGATATTTGAAGACGAGATGAAGAAGTGAATATTTTCAATGGTCGTACATTTGTGTTTAAAAGGCCTCAGTCCACTTCCTGAGGAGCAGGTGGAGACCAAACATGGAGCTAAAACAACAGGAACACTTTACTGAGACTCTTCAGGAGAAACATCTCGTTGTTTTTTTTGGGGGGGGGGGTTCAGAATGAAAACAAAGAGTGACGGTTTCAGATATAAAACGCTCCCTGTGATTTATTTTGGACGACCCCCAACAGATGATCTCCAACTGTGATCTGGCGAACAGCGAGGAGTTGTTTATCTTCGACCACACAGACGGGGAGTTTCTGCCAGGACTTGGAATCTGCCACTCCAACCGTGGACAGAATCCCACCTTATTAGATTTAAAGGGTTTAATCTTCTCAGTGGCTCTTTCTCCGTCCCAGTTGTTTCATTTGACCTTTTCTGCCCACCGCTCAGATCGGTGCTGCAGCATTATCACTATCACTACCTATTGATTCTCTGTGAGATATATTAACTCTCAACTCAATTCATTTTTATTTTTATAGCAAAAAAAAAACCACAATGTTCAGGATTTCCAGACTCTTTACGGGGTAAAGTCCAGACTTCAGACAGAGCTGGACAAGTTGTGTTTGAAGTAACTTTATTTCTCAGAATTTGATCCATATCAGATGGGATTTAGTCTGATATGGATGCAGACAGAGAGAATAAGTTCTCAGTGCATGATGGGAGTTTCTAAGTGATGGTTCGGCTCTCACCTTTGTCAGAAAGGAAAGTTAAAGTTTCCTCCCTTCTGACTGAAGGTCCTGATCCAAAAAGCTGATCCAGATTCCAGACCGGAATAAAAATCTGCAAACTCACTGCAGCTCAGATCAGATCTGAAGGTTCAAACTGCGGTTTGCTCGTTGTTTCAGCCTTCTTATTATTTTCTGATTAAATCAGTACTCCTCAGTCCGATCCCCGTTCTGTGGGACGAGTTTCTCAGCTGACAATCTTTTAAACCAGCTGAACGCCTCACCAAGAACCCCAGCTGTCACCGTAACGACTGTCAGGGAAGATTTCCATCAAACAAACATCAGAAACGCCTCCAGTCTGTCAGCGCTCATCAACGCGCTCATTGTCGCCTCACCAGAACCAAACGGGGCACATTCATCTTAAAAAACTGTGAAGGAAAGGAAAATTGTGATGAACACAATCTGCGCTTTTAATGGACTTCACAACATCTGGGCTTTAATTATTCATCTGATGACTGAGGAAATTACTCAGGTAGTGGCAGAAGCTGTCGACACATTTTTCTGATACACGACAGGAAATAACTATATGAAATATTCAGCAGGTTGAAAAACATTAACATGGCAGAGAAAGCAGAGATCATCGCCATTCAGCTTATCAACACTTCTCCTCTCATCAATCTGCATTAGTGCCCCTCTTTCTCATTACACATCATTGTTTTGATGCTTCAAAGTCGGACGGTGACCTCTTTGCTGTAAAGAAAGTAATTGGGACGAGAGCAACAACAAAACAAAGAAGGAGTCGATGCAAATTTCACACGCTGGAAACTAATTAAGGACAAAAGATCATCAGCCACCAACGGAAAACTTTGGGCAACATGAAGCTGACACGGATGAACCGTCTCGTCTATCTGTGTTTTTAAACGCCGCCTCTGAACGACGAGGCCCCAAACTGGGACACATGATGTTTTTTTACCTGATTTCCAAAAAAAAAAAAAAAACCCAAGATGGCCGACAGACATGTTGAAGAAGTTTCTAAAGCACAGCAGGATGTGTGCGTATGAGTTACCGGCAGGAATAACCTGAATGTCCTTTTTTTTTTATCCCTTGTAGTAGGAGGTGAGGTTTTATTATCGGCCTGTTTCTGTCATTTACTGCAGAACCACTTGGCTGCGACAGAGTTGGCTCTGAGGACTGAAAACAGGAGTCGGGCCTGTAACGTCCTCTGGACCTGTGAGTCCGGACTCTGATTGACGCCCGCAGTTTGCTGTCATTTCAGTCGTGACAGGCATCATTTCACAGTCAGGACAATTACACTGAGCAGCTTTACTGATCGCAGACAGGAAGCCGTCCAACGTCCTGCTTTCTCTTAGAGCTGCGGTCATCCACGTCGCCGTAGTAACGATGGAACCGGTCTGATGGATCCTGAGACGGCGTGCGATTTGGAAACGAGCCTGAACTCACACTGCTGTTCAAGCTTCTCCAAATTATCTCACAGTGGGAACGTGGAGGTTCGTTAAACAGCCGAGGAGGATTCAGGTAGTTAGTGAGGCTCCGTTTGTCTCTGATGTCCCGACACCTCCAGATTTCACCCCCCAGCAGGCCTGTCTGGTACAATCCTGCTCCAGGACTCTTTGGTCGACAGCAGCGACCTCTCCCAGCTGGTATAGCAGGTCGGCGGTTTGATCCAACACGCTGACAGCCGACTGTGGTTTTCCAGAAACACTGGTCCTCCTCTCTCTCCTATAAGCGGAGGATGAAACACAGTCGAACAGAAAACCCACATCAGTGCGTGGCTGTCTGTCGGACTCCCGCTCCCTCCTGTCAGACTGTTTGAAGTGGTCAGACTCATTTTCTCTGACAGTTTTTCAGACTTCAGTCTCTCTGAGCTCATCGTCTGTGGCAGCTGTGATTTTTGGCTGTTGGACAGTTTCTGCCGTAAAGACGTCAGGAGATGCTGCGAACTCCATTTCTGTTGTCTTCAGTTTGTTTCCTCTGTGACAGAAAACTGTGTAAGGGGTCCGGACTGATTCAGAGCCTGAAACCAGCATCATGGGCCACAAACAACCCATAATATACAATATTACGCTGCTTCTGTCTCCATCCAGACACGGGATGGAGGGTTACATTTGCCAAGGCCCCTGTTTCAATGAGTTGACACAAATTTAACAACCAAATACAAGATATCATCATCATCAAGGTTTAAATTACTCTATTATTGTGATTTTCAGATTTTCAATTAAGTTTAAATGACTTCAAATAATCAAGGTCCCAGAACTGTCAGGGTGTGTGTGTGTGTTCGAGCTGAGTCTCCTGCTGATGGAGCTTTTAAACATCGAACATGAAGCAGCTACAGTATCTCCATAGATTAAAAAAAAAAGACTTTTTATTTCCCTTCTGGAGATGAAAAACCACAGAGGCAGAACGAACAAAGTGTTTGTGTTGTTTGCGCGTTGTTGACAACACACAGAGGATATTTCCCTCGGACTTATTTGTGCGTCGCTCCGGCTCCTGTGTGTAAATGACACTTAAGTGCAGATTAATGTGAGACTGCAGCACGAGTTCTTTTTCAGCTGTTTTCAGGGTACGAACTGTACGGCTGATAGTTGTTGTGAGGGTGGACTGCAAAGTATGTGAGGAAGAAGACAGGAGGTGTGTGCGTGTGTGTGTGTGTGTGTGTGTGTGTGTGTGTGTGTGGAGAAATGCTGGTCTCTGCTGTTCTTGAGTTAAGCTGCTGGAGATGGCATTTTAGCATGCACGGCAGAGCAGTTTTCCTGTCTCTGCATTTCTTTTCTTTTTTCACTTTCTCCCCCTCCTCTGTTCACAACTCCTGTCGTGCTGAACTGGCCTGTCTCTCCAGCACATCGTCACATTATGGTGTGAGGGAAGCTTGACTGGGCTGCACTGGTGAGATAACCCCGGTCCCGATAAGACCAGCAGGCCGCTGACAGAACCACCCAGAGTCCAACTCTCGGGATGTTTTCAAAGATTCTCCTGTCTTTGCCAGTCGAAGTGATTCGCTCTTTGTTTTCCGCCCTTTTCAGATAAAGAAGCCCCCACGGCCGCCCCCGCAGCCCCGTCTCCTGTGGCGACACCAGGGAGCACAAAGGAAGGCGGAGGCCCAAAAGGCAAAAGCTCGAGCGCCGCGGCTGGAGGTTTGTTCCAGTCAGTTCTGGCTCAAAAGGGCCGGCTGGTGTCCCAGAGAGGGGACGTCCTCCCCTCCGCTCTTCCCCAGAACCTGCTGCCTCTGCTGGGCCGAGGACTCAGCCTCAGCTCCATCACCGTAGGTCGCTCCCTGGAGCATCAGAGCGGGGGATTACTGAGGAAGGTGAAGCCCCCGCCTTCAGCTGCTCCCCCCACAGAGCCGGAGGCCGAGGTCATCACCGAGGTCACGATGCTGGACGTGGACGCTGAGACGGGGACGCCCCCTCCAGGTACTGTCCCCAGAGGATGAACCCTTCAGAGGTTAAAGGTCCAGGTTCATTGTTCCCTGAGGATGATCCTCTGACTTTTCATCCAGTCCCATCATAACGTTTACGGACGGTTTCCCATCATCCTCAGCTGGGCTGTGTGTTTAAGAGTTAGCATGATCAACATCATTATCAGCATGTTTACAGATTCAACTGTGAAGATTACATTTGATGGGGTTAACATCCAGCTGCTTTTAAAACACTTTATTTTAAATTTAGTTCAGTGCGTTCTCTCTGCTTTCACTGAATTTGAGGATGTGGATGATTTCTCCACTGCTCATCTTTCCGAGTTCACAGCCAGCAGCTGTGGATGTGTCAGACTCAGACTGAGGCTCAGTAATTTCCATCATCAGTTTCACACAGCAGGGATTTCCAGTCAGACTCACGTTGCAGAGATTACAACAGAAAGTATACAACAAGGCCAGTGAAAAATAAACGGTTGTTGTTTCCCCCTCAGCTGCTCAGAGCTGCATGGTGAATTTCTCAGGCCCGGAGGGATACATCGACTCCTCCAATGAGCCCCCCCTGCCCGACGGCGCCCTCTTACACTGCACCTACACGGTGACGGTGTACACCGGCTATGGAGTGGAGCTGCAGGTACGCAACAAAAACAACAACAACACGCACACAACCGGCCGTGTCTGCTGTGACCTGCAGGTTCAGCCGGTGATCTCAGGTGGAGTTCTGCCTCCTGCTGACGGCTGCTTGTACTGTAGCTCTCAGATATTCAAATGATTTTACACACGGAGCTCTCTGTCCTGTGATCTCCCTTTCACACAGAGGTCGGTCCACCTCCATCTCCAGCTCAGTGCCGGAACAATCCCCATTCTGTGATAGTTTGGTTTATAAAGAATAATGGAGCGCAGCGTTCCCACCGTGAGCAGACTGGATAAAAAAAGCTTCTCTCTCTTTCTCTGGCTGCTTCATCCACCTTTCACCTCCACTGTTACCGGCAAACTCGTGACCAAGTAATATATTTTTCTGATTTTGTCGTTTAATGACGAGCTGCTTAAACTTAAACAGAAAAAAAGAATAATAATTAAACTAAAATAGCAACAAGGTGGTGAGAAGGCTGAAGGTTTGTTCTCCCGGCTCCTGCATGGATTTCCTCTCACAGTCCAAACACGTCAACTTTTAGGTTAATTAGTGAATCTAGAGTTGTCTTTAGGCGGGAATGATTTGTCTCCATATATACGATAGCCTGGCACCAATCCCAGGGTCAGGTCCACCCCCACAAGACCATGATGGATAATCGGTGTAGATAACGGATGGATGGATGAAGAGTAGAAAAAGTTTCAGCATCGTACAAGTTCAGAATTTACCACCTCGTTGTTTTCTAGTTTTATTGACCTTCAGTCACATTCATACGGCAGCTTTTGGATGAATAGCATCCACACAACCTGCAGGCAGGAGGAGGCGGGAATCGAACCCCCGACCTTTGGACTCAGAGTTTTAAAGTTTTTAAATGTCCTCACAACGAAAGAAATACAAACACACACACCCATAGTTTAATTTCTGTTTCTGCAGCGTCATGATGCAAAGTGAGTAAACCAGAAAACCAGAAACCAGCGACGGAATCGATTTTCTGCAACAATCAGCGGCTCAGCAGGAGTTTCTTCCCCTCGTTACCTTAAATACAGCCTGCTCTGCGTTTTCCATTTTTACATCAATCCTACAAAGAACGTTGTATTGAAATAGGTGACAAACTGATGACATTTTTTACTGGCTTCATTTTTGATTGATGGGACACAAAATAATAAACTCTGTTTATAACAGCGCAGACACTCTAAATGGGGATGTGCTGGTTTCCAGGTAATGTGTGAACACTGTGAGTTAAGTCCAGGTCCACTGGACCATTTATCGGAGGTTCAGGACAGTCTTGTCCTTCCCGGTATTTCCACACATCTCCTTCTTTTATCTTCTGTCTCATGAACACCTGAAGAACGTCCAGGGGACGACTCACCTGTAAAGGTCGCTCAGGTCGTGCTTTTCCGTGTGTTCAGGTGAAGAGTGTGAACCTGACGGACAGCGAGCTGCTGTCCATCAGGGGTGTCGACGAACGGGGATCCCTGCTGGTCCTGGCCAATCAGACGCTGCTGGTGGAAGGTCAGGTGATCCGCAGTCCCACCAACACGCTGTCGGTGTACTACCGGTCCACCCCGGAGGGCAGCATGGGCTTCTTCCAGCTGCACTATCAGAGTGAGTGGTTATTAACACGCTTTACAGATTCAATAAACATGAAGTCATCATCAGCTCCTCAGGGACTGTGTGTATATATGCTAATTACTTAATCAAAAATCTTCTCATCCTATCATTTAGCACAGTGATTGAATCTGTCATGTGAATTATCTTATTAGGGCTCTGATTAATTGGCCCTCGTCTAATTAGAAGGCTGAGAATACGGGAGTTTTTATAGAGAGAGTGTGTGTGTGTGTGTGTGTGTGTGTGTGTGTGCGTGTGTGTGTGTGTGTGTGAGCACTTGGCTGTGCAAGCCCATAACAGATATGACAGAGACTGGAAAGGCGGAATCATCAGTGCTAAGGCCCACCTGTGCCATTAATCACAGCCGTCTCATCCTCTTTGCATCAGCAGCAGCTCGAAGACAGCTGGATTAAAGAATCTTCACACAAACAGATGAGACTGAAAACTGAAATGCACTTTTATAAAATTGCAGGGAGGACTCCAGGTAAACGTGAGCTGCTGAAACTAAAGACGACTTTCCTGCTTTTATATTTGGGATTTCTGTTCGACAAAATAAAAAACCAAAGTGTGTTGTTCCGCCGTGAGCCTCCAGAACGTCCTCAGTGTTCTCCTACTGGAGGGGAACGAATTTAACACACGATGTCTGAGAAGGTTAATCAACTGGAGACCTGCTGATGGACCATCAGAGGAACTGAACCTTCTTCTTCTTGTCCGCAGCCTTCAGGCTCAGCTGTCCGCTGCCTAAGAGGCCCCACTTTGGAGAGGTGTCGGTGTTGGACCTGCTCCCCGGAGGAACCGCCCGCTTCCACTGCCACATGGGATACCATCTGCAGGGCGAGCCGCTGCTCACCTGCATGAACGCCTCCCTGCCGGTGTGGAGCAGCAAGGAGCCGAGCTGCCGGGGTGAGACTTCTTTTCGCAATTTCAGAGACTTTTTTTGCAGCAAAAAGTGTTCAGCTGAAGTGAAAGTGACTCCTCCCCTGCAGCGCTCTGCGGGGGGACGGTGAAGAACGCCACCGTGGGGAGGGTTTTATCTCCTTCGCCCCACCACGGGCCCAACGCCACGCAGGACTGCTCCTGCTCCTGGTCCCTGGAGGCGCCCAAAGACCAGCGGCTGCACCTGCACCTGGAGAGGCTGGCCCTGGGGCCCACCGACAGGTAGGGGCCCCGTTCAGTCCAATTTCGTGTTTTTCCCGAATATTTCCTGTAAACCTTCAATAATCAGCAGTTCTTCCGTCCCTGCAGGCTGGTGCTGTGGAGCGGGCTGGACGCCAGCTCCGTGGTCCTGTTTGACTCGGGCCACGGTGGGCAGATACCATTTGAGGGCGTCATCAGCGAAGGTCCGGCCGTGAGGATCCAGTTCATCACCGATCAGCCGAACCACAGCACGGGCTTCAACATCCGCTACGAAGGTTCAGAGGCTGCTGTCGACAGACACACACAAACATAACACTGCAGAACAACTCATCTACAAAGACAACAAAGTCAGAAATGACTGTCCATTAAAAGCAGGACTGAAGCTGCTTGGAGGTTTTATTTTAATGGATCTGTCTGAAAATGACTGAAAAACACTGCGCTCAATCTATTGTCACATTTCTGTAACGGCAGTATAATTATGCAAACAACTGTTCCTGAGAAGCTGTCGAGGCCCCGGGGCTCGGCTCGCATTGATCACTGCCAAGTGGATTTGGGGCTGGGTTGTCAGGAAGGGGCCTGGTTGTTCAACATAATCTGAGCTAAAGCTTCCTGAGTTTCTGGCAAAGTCAGATTGTGGTGGGGAATAAAGATCCCCCAGCAATGTGTTTATCATCACCAGTAAAAAGAAAAATTTAGAAGATGCATTGTTTGCCAGTGGAAGAACAGATGCTACTGATCGTCTTGGCATCTGTTTGTGCAGATTACAGCGGGGGTAGAAAAATAAAAAAAAAGTGGCGTCAAGGCGATTCACTTTGCTGTTAAATGTTTTCTTTCCTCTGCAGCTTTCGAGCGAGGCCACTGCTACGAGCCGTACCTGCAGAACGGGAACTTCACCACCTCGGACCCGCTGTACGGCGTCGGAGCCGTGGTTCAGTTCACCTGTGACCTCGGACACTCGCTGGAACAAGGCCCACCCGTCATCGAGTGCATCAGCGCCAGGGATCCCTACTGGAACGACACGGAGCCACTGTGCAAAGGTAACACCGAGTGTCAGGCAGCTGTGTTGTGTTGTGTTGTGTTGTGTTGTGTTGTGTTGTGTTGTGTTGTGTTGTGATGGGGATCGGTAAACCTCCAACTGTCTAACAGCACAAACTGAAGACTGCAGCTTGTTCTTCCTCTTTTTTTTTTCTCCTCCTTTGTGCTCAAACGGAGCTGCAGATATTCAGGTCTAACATGATGTTGTTATTCCCGTTAAATGTTTTAACCATTTCCAGCCTTCTCCAACTCCGATTTGAAAATCTCTCAAATGTTGTCGGAGGCCACTTGATTTCCTTTTTAATGTGATCAAACATTCAGCAGGAAGCTCCATTTTTCAGATCTTCTCTCTCGACTCTCCGTGTTGATCCTCCACTTTTTGATCTTTCAGCACAAAACCGTCGATTCAGACAATCTTTGGCCGCGGCCAACAAATTAGGAGTCACAGATCTCGACTTTGCAACAACTCTTTGTACCGCAGAGAATATCTGAAAGTGTGAAAACACCTTTGACATCATCATGAGTGATTCAGGGTGGATTTGATGTTTCAGCCGCTGCGGCTCCATAACTAGACGGGCCCTCCATTATTATTTAGATCACTTATCTATGCCGGGTCTGGGGGGGTCCAGCTGTGATGTAACCGTCCGCCCCCCCGTATCTGTTCACAGATTTTGATGATGAAAGTGATGAATATGAATCAACAGCTATGAGCCTGGATTATGATATATATATTATCTTGCTTTGATCCTGAAGTTTTTACTATAATCGTATTATTTAATTTTACCTTATAAATATCTGTATTTGCACCCTTTAAATGTTGAATTAATGTCATTTTTTAGTGTAGTACAGGCTGTGGAAATCAGAAACCTTCCTTGAATCCTTACTTTAGTTGAGTTCAGCCCACTGAAGAGCTGGATCTGTCCACCTGCAGGACTTGACCTTAAATGTTCCGCATTTTTCTGGCGGTGCTGTTGTTGGACGGTGTGTCCTTCTGTCTCTGCAGCGCAGTGTGGAGGAGACCTGACCGGACCGGGGGGGGTCATTCTGTCTCCGAACTGGCCGGAGGGCTACGGAGAGGGGGAGGACTGCAGCTGGAGGATCCATGTCAGGGAGGACAAACAAGTGCTGCTGGATGTGCAGCTGTGAGTAAAACACCGACACACAAATACAAACAGAGCGTCGAAGTTTGGGCTGACAGCGGCCAGATGTTAGCATTAAAAATGAATGTGGAGGCTCGATGGGGGGGCCGGCCCCCCACCACGGTGTGATACTTGTGTATTCCTGCTCACACTGAAGCGTGTATTTAAAACTTGACAACATTACAGAGCAAGTTGATAAACTTCCCTCTGCAGTTTCCACAGAGCCGTGATATTTATTCTCACATCTGGATTCTCCTCACTGCAGAGCTGCCCCCCCCATGTCTCAGGCAGCTCAAAATCTAAACTCAGGGTGTGTGTTATTTTAATTAAGGGACCGACTGCAGTTTGAGTCCACATCATCCGATTAGAGCCAAGGTGACGGTTTATCAAAGCCGAAGTCAGATCAGTGTTTATCCAGGAGGGACCAGACCAGAGACAAACTGAGACACTGGCCTCTCAGTTTAATTCAGAGACAGTCAGCAGACTCTCTGCCCCCCTAAATATCTCAGTTAAAGCTTAGAAAAGTCACTTAACCAGCGTCAAGAGAGAGAGCAGGAAGGACACGCTGAAGAACCGAGAGCGTAGGAGGGAGGCGCTGAGTTAGAGCCTGAAAAACAGGATTCTGGAATCAGATCTGGCAACACAAACACCGATCAGAACGTACCACAGGAAGAAGACAGACATTCATCCTTCATTCATTCATGTTGAATAATGTTATCTTGAAGAAGAGCTTAAACTGTGAAACAGCTGAGTGAGCTGGATGGAAGAAATGAAAATCAGGTTTCTTCGTTTAACTTATTTCCTTTGTGAAAATGTTTTAACTCGACTTCCTGTCAACGTTAATCCAGCTCCAGACTGAGTCCTTTGGTGGAAACCTGTCACATCACGTTTGCAGATCATTTCAGTCTCTAAAAGCTGGCAAGCTGCATCTTTCAGGAGCGTCTGTGGTGAAACACACGACTCCGGTGCAGAAACAACCAGGTCGTGTTTACAGACTATTAAACCCTTCGCCTGGGGAGGAATCTCAGCGTTTAGCCTTCGAGGTCATCTCGTCTCCCACACAGCCGTCTGTCGACACGACGCCGCTCTGAGTCGGCACATCACTTCCTTCTCTTTCCTTGTCCTCAGTCTGAACATCAGCGACAGCGACATATTGACCATCACCGACGGCGACAGTGATGTCACCACACACATCCCGGCACACTACGTGAGAGGAGGGAGCCCCTTCAAGTTCTCGTCCACCACCCCCGACCTGATCATCACCTTCCACTCCGACCCGGCCGGGCTCATCTTCGGCAAGGGCGAAGGCTTCATCATCAACTACATGGGTGAGACGCACAACAAAAAGCAAAACACAAAATATCTGGACTCATCGTGGCATTTAAACTAAACCGGGCCTGTCTTCCATTATTTTTAGAAGGTTCCTCACCATTGAAATCCTTTTAGAGCCGCATCAGTTCTTTCCTGCTCTTTCATTTCTTTGTAATTTTCTTTTAAACTTTTCATATTTAAAAGTCTCCTCATGTTCAGACTCATCTGATTCTGTCTGATCAGTTCAGACTCTGTTCTCTAACTAAAAACACACTCTGAATGTTTCCTTCTTTTCCTGAAGGGTTGTTTTAGAGCTGATCTGTCCTTTTCAGGCCTTCAGCACAAACATGGTGGACTCACTGTAAACTAATGGAAGCAGATTTCTAAATATTATTATATCCCATGAAATCCTGCAGGCTGGTCCTTTAATTCTCCTCCTCCTCCTTCTCTGCTCTCGTCTTTATTCGTCTTTTCTGTCTCTTCCCTTTGCCCTTATTCAATCACATCCCATTTGTTTCAGCATCTCTCTCACACACACACACACACACACAAACGCACAAACCTGAAGTCCACCCCCCCCCCGACTTTAACACAGAAACCTGCAGAGCGTCTCACATCCAACACCTGACACCAATTTAGACCTGAACTGAGACTCACACTGTCCAATTTACTGTCACCCTGCCGACTCCAGCAGCCTCCCGAAGGAGTAAATCAAGTCAACGCAGCACGAATACATAGGCCGCTCCGTCTGATTGTGTGTTGTTGCTCAGAGTATATCGCCCACCACACACATTCAGGGAGGAGAACTGAGTCAATAGAGAATGAATAATTGATCCAGGAACTTCGACTTACAAATCCCTGCAGGCCCGTTATACTGCAGAGTGTAACACAATACTGTACAGGGGCTGATCAATCATCACAAATACATATTCACACACACGGTCCACAGGAGGAGCTTTATTTATTCACGTCTCGGGTTTTTTCTGTCTAAATTTTATTAATGTTGAGGGAGAGAGAAGCTCCTGGAGGAGGTTTTGTTGTGGTTGTGTTCTTGTGTGTTTGATAAACTGGAGACTTAAACATTCGCAGAGCAATAACCGCCTGTGAAGCCGTTAACTGCCTGTGGGAGGAAAAAAAACATCCAGAGTTTGTTTTTGTGCCGAGTCATATCGTAATATATTAGAACATTATTTTAGAAAGTTCGGCAGCTGCTTTTCTTCATTCGTTTTGTTTGACCAACAATTTCAAAAAATATTCTGCTCATCGCGAAGGTGAAAAACAGGAAGTTGTTTTTTTTTTTAAGTAAACAATCGATTCAATTGTCGAAACAGTTTGAGAATCATTTTCTCTAACTCAACTAATTGATTAAAAACTTTAACTACTTTATAAATTTGTAGATAGATAATGTTTTATTATTATCTTAACCAAGTAAAAATCTTCTTTACTGTTTTATTCTTCTGCCCGTCTTCAGTTCTGGCTCTTCTTAGTTTAGTTGACTTTATATGAAACTGAGAAAAATTATATGATTTAAATGATCTCCATGTAATTATCACATGAAAACAGGTTTTATTTTCTTCAGATAACAAAATGTTATCAAAGGATTTCTCGTTATGAAGAAAAAACTTCAACATCTTTAGAAAGCAGAAATTAACTTTCCCATCAAAAACATGCTGTCTAGAGAAAATATTGCCTGTTTTGGCTTCCATAAATTAGAAGTTACACAAAAAATCTACAACAGCAACAAATTTTCTCCACTGTTGCTGCTAATTGTTATTGATAGTTAAGTTTACACGCCAACTAAGGTTTGTGAGCAGATAAAATTTTGTCCTTGTGAGTCTGTTCTGGTCTCCAGAGGATGAACCGTCACATTTATTGCTTCATCTGCAGAAAAACATTGAGCCGGACGCTCAGAGGCTTGTTGTGTTGTTAAGTTGATCTGACGGTTGTTGTTTGTGTGTCTTCCCGTCTGGACTTTTATTAAATTGGACTCGAGGCTCTAAAATCTAAAGCTCCATTGATTTTCAAAGCATGCGGAGAAAAACACGGCGAGAAAGTTTAAGCTGACTACTTTTAATGGGAGATCAGAGGAATTCAGAGGCATCTTCTGGGTGATCGAGAGGCCAGAGATGGTGTGAGCCTCCTGCTGTGTAATCAGGACACGCTGCCAAAACATTCATCCATTTCACTTTATTTTTCAAAAAGTTTTGAACCACACTGTTTGGTTTTGAATTATTTAGTCATATTTGGAACGAAAAATTGTCTCTGGCATGAACTGTGACAGTTAACGGACAGTTTGTGAATTAACCGCAGATGGAATCCATCATTCCATCAAAAGATCGCACAATAAGTCCATCAGTCTTCGACTGTGGATGGGATCTGTCCTCCCGACGTAGAGCTGCTGGTCCTGTCTCTTTCTTGACCTTTTTACTGGAGCCGTTGATCAACACGTGTTTTTCATTTTCTCCTCTCAGAGGTTTCCAGGAACGACTCCTGCCAAGACCTGCCGGAGATCCAGAACGGCTGGAAGACCACGTCCCATGTAATCCTGGTGCGAGGGGCTCGTATCACCTACCAGTGCGACCCAGGCTACGACCTGGTGGGCCGGGAGACCCTGACCTGTCAGCTGGACCTGTCCTGGAGCTCCCAGCCTCCTTTCTGTGAAAAGAGTCAGTTACTCCGTATTTATTTGAACCCTTTCACGGTCATTTAGCGTTTATGGATGAAATGAAGCTGAAGGTCGTTTTTGTTATTGATTTAATAAAAGCTCGGAGGATGGATAATTTAATTTATCAGCAGCATCAGATGGAAATTAAAACCCTTCAATCTGTCGGGCAGATGTTCTTTGGAATGAACAGAGCACTCTCGTGCTCCCCAGAGGATGAACCCTTTTCATTTGTTTCATTGTTAGAATAATGAAAAGGGCTTCTTGTTAAAAAATTTGTTTATACTATGTTTTGTTTTCAACACTGCTCATTTTCATTCCAGGGAAAGAAATCGAATTATCTTAGTATAGATTCACATTTATTTATAATGATCACCCGCCTGATATGATGTAATCCCCACCATCCAGACCTGGACTCCACCAGAGCTCTGAAGGTTTGCTGGGGTATCTGAACCAGGATCCTCAGATTCCGAATCAGGTTCCTAATGTCTGTGCTCTTTTCCATCAGTCATGTACTGCTCAGATCCGGGCCACGTGGAGCACTCGACCCGGTCCCTGTCGGATCCTAAACTCCTGGTGGGCACCACCATCCAGTACAGCTGCAACCCCGGCTTCATCCTGCAGGGCGGCGCCACCATCACCTGCTACGGCCGAGAGCCCGGGACCCCCGTGTGGACGTCACATCTCCCCCACTGCGTCTGTGAGTGTCATTAAAAAAACAGTTCTCAGAGCAGAAAGGAAGCTGCTTAGTCTGCCAGTTATTTCTGAGGATTGTGGGAAACTGCCAGGCTGTGATGTCAGAGCTGTCATCAGGACAGACAGTCACACACAGACAGTGATGGAGGATGAGAAACTCTCTCTGATCTAACATGAGTGGGTTTGTGTGATTTCTGTCTCTCCTCTGCTGACACAGATCACAGCCGGAGACGGAGCTTCATCTCACCACCGACAGAGTGTGTGTGTGTGTTATCAGGGTTATTAATGTTTGTCTGAAGTGTTTGATATGTAAATTCAATGCTAATGTGCCGCACCAATCAGCCCTCAGCCACCTGGAGGAGGGGGCGGAGATTATCCGTGAGTCATGTCACCTCAGCCGGAGTCTGTCAGTTCTGTCAGCCAAGCTCTGACGCAAAAACCTCCGATTCCTGCAGAGAAACCTGACAGGATCCATTTTTCATATTTATTTTTCCCTTGTTTTTCTGTCTCTCTAGCTGAGGACTCAGTTTCCTGTGAAAACCCCGGTCTTCCTGACAACGGCTACCAGGTCCTGTCCAAGAGGCTCTACCTGCCCGGGGAGTCGCTCACCTTCGTCTGTTACCAAGGTTACGAGCTCATTGGAGAGGTTGCAATTAAGTGCATCCTCGGAAGTCCGTCCTTTTGGAGCGGCCCACTTCCTCTGTGCAGGGGTGAGACTCTTATCGAATGTCATGTTTGTAAATTTCCATGTGTGTGAAACAAAACGCTCCCTCGCTCTCTGGAACTTTGAATTTCTGCACGAACACAATAGTTTTGTGTTTTTGTTGTGTTTTTTTTTTTTTTTTGCCCCCTTTGCCTGTTGGTACAGGTTGATCACGTTCTGTGCATGTAACCTCCATCAAGGTTTTAAAGAGTCAGGAGGAAGGCGTTCTCCAAGACCAAAAAAAAACAACAAAAAAACAGATAGAACAGTTCGGGGAGGAAATATTCAGATTACCTCAAACAGGATGCAAAGGAGCTAACTATAAATACTACAAAATAAAAGTCCATCCATCATCTGCACCGCTGATCAGTGTCCAAGCAGTCAAGTCCAGATTCAGATTCAGAAACAGTCTGCGGTCAGAAGTTCCTCTTCCTCCTCCACTGTCATGTGTCAGCTGACGGGATTATAGCCAATGACTTCCTGCAACCTCGTTCCAAACAGGAAGTGTGATGTAAAAGTTCATGTGCACTGACTGACAGAATGATGTCTTGCAGCCAACCATGAGTGCTTTGGCAACCATGCTTTGGAAGGTGAGTCTGTGTGTGTGTGTGTGTGTGTGTGTGTGTGTCCTCAGTTTGTTGTCTCGACTGACAAAAACGTCAAACAAAGCTTCACCAGGCTACAGAATAAAAGCTGCATCTGCAACCATCTGCCTGCCCAGTTCCCTCCCAGTGTGTGTGTCCGTCCTCCATTCGTCTCCCTGTGGACTCCACCTGCCTGCTCAGACACCTGCTTTGTTTGGTTCTCTCGGTGAAAACTCCGCCTTTGATTCGTTTTCTTTGTGTGTCAGTTGCCGAGGCGACTGCGGGCTCCACTCTGGAGGGCGGGAGCATCGCCCTGGCCATCTTCATCCTGGTCCTCCTCCTGTCGGTTATGCTGGGAGGGGCCTACGTCTACGTCACACGGTGAGGTCACACGCACAGTTTGACTTCCTGTCAGAGAGTCGGGCTGATAACACTCACATGAAGGTCCACCTTCATACCTTACCAACCTTTAAGTAAATAAAAAGCAGCCTTTCACCTTCAGAGTTGTGTCTTCATGTTTCCCCTCGTCCGTCCTTCAGGTGCAGATATCACTCCAACCTGAGGCTGCCTCTGATCTACCCCCACCCTTACCGACAGATCACCGTTGAGACAGAGTTTGACAACCCGCTCTACGAGACAGGAGGGGTAAGTGTCCTCCTCATTCGTCCATCCATGTGGTCTCACAGCGATCCGGTCCTGACTCTGCCTGTCCCCTCAGCAGGACACTCGTGAGTACGAAGTCTCGATATGAGAAGACTTACAAAAGTCTTATGTGAAGCGAGAACCGGCCGCCTCGTCCCAACTCTTCATCCTCTCCTCCCTCCTTCTCCGCCCAGGAGGAGGCGATGTAAATACAAACAGATGATGATGTCCAGCCCCTTCAGCCACGAGACGCAGCGATTGATCCTGTTCTCTCCTCCTTTGACGTCACAGCTGCTGAAGACATGATGGGAAAACGGGGGAGGAGAGGAGGTAGGCAGGGAAATGACGGACGTGTGTGGATCAGTGTCGCCCGGAGGTGATGGAGGTGACGGAGGGAAATAGACCCCAAAGATCATCTGAGAACATCGAACATGGTGAGAAAAGGGGAGCAGTTTGGTGTGAAATGGGACAAAATGGAGTGAAGGAGGGGAGAAGGGGACGGAGTCGGGGACAGGACACAGTGTGGAGGAGGACAGTGAAGCACTTTTTAGTATTTTTGTCAAAACATTTTTCACAGCAATTTAGTGAAAGAAACGTAGAAGAGTTAAAGTTATAATCCTTAAGATTTTCATGAAATCGGACGCCATTTTTGATACTATCTCATCGATCAGGTTTCCATCCAAGTGTAGTTTCATTAGCAGAAAAATGTGCGTTTCCATCCACTCCGGTTCTGAACGTTCATGGACATAAACAGCGGGTGGAGCTGATTCTCCAGCCGCTGCCGTTAAACTGCTGCAGAGGAAGAACATGATGGAGATGGGACGTTTCCTGATGTTGTACTTTTATTGATGCACATGAGCTGAAACTGATTTTTGTGATTTTTATTTTTCGAGTTTTTAAATGCACAAGTTACGAAACATGCATATGCAACACACATCTATCTGAGCCTCACTGTTCCTGCAGCCACAACAGAGCCACTTCCTGCTAACGCCGCTGCTTCAAGTTTAAAGTGCTCAACGGGTCAAATACAGGGGGGGCTTTTACTGTGAAGGAGTCCAAATAGCAGGAACTGTAAACAGACACAGACAGGAAGTGAAGCAAACAAGCCGCTCTGTACCTGGTTGTGTTTATTTACTGTTCTGTCCCTCACACTCTGCAGCTTTGGACATTTATGAAGCAGGTTCATGAAGAACAGATCAGTCTGAGACCAGTTTGTGTCTCCTCATGTCTTTAAACTCACCACCCCGTCATAATCTGGATCCAAACGATCCCTTCCAGAATCATCCATCTAACTGTAGTTCCAGTTTTCCAAAGCAAATCTGTCTTAAATCAGCTGATCCAGACTCACACTTCTCGAACGATCCGATGATTTATTCCTCCTGATGGTTCTTCCTGTTTCCTCCTTAAACTCCAATCTGAAGCTGACTTCAGTGACAAACTGGTCAGATCTGGATCAGTCTGACTCTCTGACTGTTTATCCATCTTTGATAGTGACATCAGAGTCACGTCTCTACATCGGACGCTCCTATTGGCTCCGGTGGGTGATGTCACAGCCGATCAGAATGTCTCATTCAGAGTCTCTGGATGTTTCTGAAGTTGGTCTGAGCTTTTTGTGTTGACAGAATAAAGACAGAGAGACATGGACAATCAGATATTTAGAGCATTAGAGGCTTTGGAGCTGATTTTTCCTCATTAATGAGCAGAACTCCTGATCAGATAAAGATAGAAACTTCAGATCAGCTCTAGAACAACACAAACACATGAGAGGAACTTTTCTTTGCTTATTCTGCTTTGCTGTACACTGTTTTTTGATTTTTTTTCACTGTCCTCCAAAGAAAATGGACGAGAAATTAAATAATCCACTTTGCTCACGTTAACACTCACCGTCAATGTGGTCATGTGTCCAATTGATGCTGCTCTAGTTTCCACCAAAATAACAATATTCACTGACATGACTTTTTTTTAAAACAATTTCCTCATTTTTTGAGAAAGATATGGGAGGACTTAGCTCCGTTAGCACAGATATTACACTGCTTGCCAAATGAGCCAGGACTGAAATCTTAAGGACTGCAGCTTTAAGAGGATGAATGGGCACAAATTGGCAGGTAGAACAGATGAGGGTTGTTTTTTTTTTTTTTGTTTGTTCTTCGTTTTTCTTTACAACCAGACATGAGTCAGACAGAATAACAGCGAGGAGGAAATAATGGTCAGCGGCTGCATTCATCCTGCCCTAATCAGCCTGACGCAGGATGTCTGTTTCCTGTCCCTGAGCTCCCTCCTGCCTGCAGACACCGTCGAGGCTTTTTACTCCAGCCGCTCCACCTCTGGCTTTAGCTGTAGTTTATTGGTATTTAAATCTGTGACTTTCGGGGCCGGTGCTGTAACTGTCGTCTCATTTCTGTCACATGTTAGTTACACCGATGCCTCCGAGGCCCCAGGTCTGGACCGGCTGACGATTAAAAAGGGAAATCAAAATCATGCATCTCGCTGCAGATGTTGTTTGCCTTGTGAATAGCATAGCTGTAGTCAACTGACTGGTCTTTGAGTGGAAGTCCAACCGCCCACCAGATGATGTGTTTATTTTGATGTACTGTACATGTGATGTTTTATGCAGATTGATAAATGTACATTTTCATTATGAAAAGACAAATGTTGACAGTTTCCCTAAATAAATGGTAAAACTTGAATAAAAAGTACAAAAGATTCTTTTTAAATATTTAGGTTTTCTGTTTTTTTCTTCTCCTTTTGAATTGGATTTTTGCATCAGAACTCAAAAGAAAATCTATATTCGTATTTTTTTACCTCGAAATAGAAGTTAATCATTTTAGTCCCGTCTCCATCTGTCAGCATCTTAAAGTCTGGATTTATCTCCGCATTCAATAAAATTTTCACTTTTATTGAAAGGATGGATTTGAAACTTTTAGACCATTTGGACCTTCAAACTCTCATCGAGTAAAAAACTGCATTTCAGGAGAATTATGCCAAATAGGACATTTGTTAATTTAAGTTGTCAGGAGGTTTTGGTGAAGTTGGCACTTTACAGTCAGTGACTGCAACACTTTCATTAAATCCTGTATGAAGCTCAGACATTGCTTTGGGCTGCTGACCAGGTGAGGTCAAAGAACAGGAGAATGGTCATAATAATTGGCTCCTTCTGTGCAGTGTCTGCTGATTATGCATCAAGCTTGTATTGATTTATGCTTGTGTCAATTCTTGCTGCATAATTTTAGTGAGCATTGGGAGCAGCTCTGTCTTTTCTAAGAGCACTTAGTTTGGAATTATTTATGTGGAGGAGAAGCGGAGAGGTTGGTGGAAACTCTCCAAACTCTTTGCAAACTCTTTGCTTTTAGCGGCGATTTCAGGTGATTACAGTGAAGAAGGTAAAGCTTTTATAAAGGCAAATTTAGATTCATTCAAATATCTCACGCCAGAAGTTAATAAAACTTGGGTAAGACTAAGAACTAATCAGTGCAGACTTCAAATTAATCTCCAAATAATCTCCACCAAAGTGCAGAACCTGCCAGAAAATGATTATGATGTTTGGTTTTGCTCAGTATGACAGTGACAGTAGTCTGAACAGACAGGAGGAGGCTGCCAGTCCACCTCATTCAGCTGAATTTTAGTAAACAAATACAGGCTTGAAATGAGGTCGATGTAAATGCAGTCATGGATGCCACTGTAGCTGTTTCCACTGCTGACAAATGTGATGTTAAGGAGTCTTAGTGCGTTTTTTGATCAGTAGTCACAAACTGTTCTGTAGCTATTGTTCATCTAAGCAGCTGAATCTTTAGATCAGTATTTCCCGACATCTTGAACTAATTAATAATGAAAATCACCAGCCAAATATTGTGCTCCTTCCTTCCTGCCAAGCAGCCACTCTGTCCTGGTGATCATCTTACGACCCGTCTGAGGGTTGGAAAACACAGCTTTAGATTTTCAGTTGAACAGAATCCCCAACAAGTCATGAAAAAAGTTTATTTGAAATCTGAACTCTGTACTTTCACCACAGCATGCTGTTCTGGCTTCCCCTCAATTTCATAAAGAACTCTTTTTCTGGACCGGAGTGCTTTTGGCTTGCAAAGACACCCTGATAGGTGGGAGGCAAATCTTGCCCCACAGCACTTTCCTGCCTGCAAACAACTTTAATGTTTCTAATGATTCCTTCTGTCGCTGTCGTGAATGCTAATAAGAAGATAATGTTTCCTGCCATGATGGCAATTTCGAGAGGCTTCCTTGCTGCAGTTAATTCAACTGTTGCGAAGCTTTTAACCAGATGCTTGATGATGTTAGGCACTCTGAGGGGACTGAGAGCTGCCTACACGAGTGTAATAAACCAACGCCGTTCACAAAGCCGGAAATACATTAAGTTTATGTCTGCATTTAAAGAGTTTCTGCTATTAACCAGAGAGAATGAAAATGAGAGCTGCAACACAAGGAAGTTAATTTTACAGGCAGCTATCTGACTGCGTGGATGAGACTCACACCACCGAGGCCACAGACGCAGGAAATATCTGTCAGGAATATTCATGTATAATTCAGGGAGGCAGGTGAAAGATTCATTCATACATCTAATTACTGCTAATGTGCCAGTTCGTTAGTGGATTTCCACACATATGGGCAGTTTTGTAGTTTTATGACTGTGATAGGATTTTCTCTGTAGTGGCCTAAAATGTTTGGGTTTTTTCCAGAAAAAGACGCATCTCAGGAGATTAAACTGAATTATTATTAGTTTTATTGTTAGTAGTGTTATTTTCGTTTTTGTTGTTGTTGTTGTTAATTTGGGCTTGTCATGTTTTGGTCACGACAAAATCTACATCCGCGCCGTCTGTGAAGCCTCATTTTTAACCTTGATGTTCCTGTAAAACGCTCCCATTTGTCCCCATACATTTTTTTTACCTCTATTTTTGTGTTGATCTTATATCATTTTGTGTGTCGTTTCGTCGCTGAGTCGTTTTATATGGTGTTTGTGGATATTTTATAGTTCCACCGGGTGGGGCCGCGGAAGGATATCCGGCCCGTTGTGTATAAATAGCTCTCCGCTGCGCTGCGGCCGTTAAAACGCTAACAGCTTCAGGAACGGCAGGTTGTCAACATCAGCGGGAACAATTTGTTTGTGAGTAATTTAAGCTTTTTTAAACGAAAATCCTCGCGTTTGTGTTTCTTTGTGTTGCGTCGTTGCCGCCGTGTGAGTCCGTTTGTGACACTCTGAAATGAATTTTCGCTTTTGTCGCCGAATGAATCAGCAGATTTGTGTTTTTGTTTTGTTGGCTAACTGCTAACTGAGCTAGCCGGAGAGGAAACGGCGTCAAACCGCAAAAAGTGTCTTTAAATTCAAACATTTCAACCGCTGGAGAGTTTTAAAAATGATTATATTTATCCAGATATTAATATATGTATATACATCAAGCTGATTAGATGAATTAACGCCATTTTTAAATGACGAACGTATTTCTGGTGACTTCCGGTTTGTTAGCATCGTTAGCTCCAAAAGCTGTTTCGTTAGCTCTTCGACACAAACAAGGAAACGTTTGAAAAACTAAACAAGTTGAAAAAGTAAACAGACTTTTTAGTTAAAGGCGTTTTAAAAAAAAAAAAAAAAAAAAACAAGGCTGGTTGTTTTCTCTAAGGTTCTGGTCGAAAGTGGCTGATCTCACTGTTAGCTTGCACAAATAAGGTGACGATGTTACAGATAGACAAATGTGTTATCTGTGTTAAGAAGGACTGGATGCTTTTTTTTTTTTTTTTTTCAAACTATTCTTTACTTTATTTTAATTTAAATACAACGTTTAGTGTTAACCTTTTAAAGCTGAGTTTAAAGATGTGACATGGTTGGATTTTTTTATGTATTCACTGAATATTTGATCTGAAATTTGCATAATTGATCATGTAAATTGTTGGCTGCAGGTCTGAAAGAGATCAGATTAATCTGTTTAAAGGGGCTGGCTTTAAATTCTTTATTTCCTTTACCAGTGTCAAGATGCAGATCTTTGTAAAGACCCTGACTGGAAAGACCATCACTTTGGAGGTTGAGCCCAGCGATACCATTGAAAATGTTAAGGCCAAGATCCAGGATAAGGAGGGCATCCCCCCGGACCAGCAGAGGCTGATCTTTGCCGGCAAGCAGCTCGAAGACGGCCGCACCCTCTCTGACTACAACATTCAGAAGGAGTCCACCCTCCACCTCGTGCTCCGTCTGAGGGGAGGCATGCAGATCTTTGTGAAGACCCTCACTGGAAAGACCATCACTCTGGAGGTGGAGCCCAGCGACACCATTGAGAACGTGAAGGCCAAAATCCAGGACAAAGAGGGCATCCCTCCAGACCAGCAGCGTCTTATCTTCGCCGGCAAGCAGCTTGAAGATGGCCGCACCCTCTCTGACTACAACATCCAGAAGGAATCTACCCTCCACCTTGTGCTCCGTCTGAGGGGAGGAATGCAGATCTTTGTGAAGACCCTGACTGGAAAGACCATCACCCTGGAGGTGGAGCCCAGTGACACCATTGAGAACGTCAAAGCCAAGATCCAGGACAAGGAAGGCATCCCCCCAGACCAGCAGAGGCTGATCTTCGCCGGCAAGCAGCTGGAGGATGGCCGCACCCTCTCTGACTACAACATCCAGAAGGAGTCCACCCTCCACCTCGTTCTCCGTCTGAGGGGAGGAAACTAAGGAGCTCCTGATCACAGATGTGCCAGTAAACCCTCCCTTTATTGCAGTGTTTAAATCACTCCTGGTCCAATTGTAAGTCATTCCTTTCTTATTTCACGACTTTGCTTTTAATGGCTCACTTTGCATTTCACTGTGTAAGCTGACAGTTTTGAGTTTGAATACACAAACAGACAAAGATGAGACTGAAGGCATGTTTCTCATATAACCTGTTAAACAAAAGTTGACTAAAGTTTGAGTTCACAAGTTGGTTGATATGACTTTGGAAATGTTTCTTCTGTTTTTGACTTTGAGAGCAACATCTGTAGAAATATATAAACGTGTTGATCGTGACAATAAACGGCTTATCACTGTCACATGGTCGCTGTATTTTGTAGTTTCTTTCTCGGGCTGCAGTTGAGTTTTCATTTGATCAAAAGTCTAAACTATTTGGTTTATAAAATGTCAGGACTCTGGAAACGGGATGTGAGACCTTCATGTCTGTCTCAAATTATTTATTTAGAATTCATATTTGGACTAAAATGTAAAATCTTTATTATATTCCTGGATGGAGGTACTTTGTTTTGTTTTTTTTAATAACTCAAATATATCAGTGATTTAAAAAATACTTGTTATTGAACTTAAGCCCAACACAAACAGGTTTTAAAGTCATTTTATTATTTGTTCACAGTTGCACATTAACCAGCTCCTCCCTGCTGTCCTTTAAATGCACACAGAAGAAAACATGATCAATAATCAATAGTGACGGTTCAGAGAGGGCTCTTGTTTTGTGAGTTTTTAACTACCATCACATTTTGGTTGTTTCTTTCTACAGGGGAGGGGGCTGTTCCTGGAGACCTGAGTGCTGAAGGATTCTTTTTTTTTGGGGGGGGGGGCACTGGTAGATTGAGCTGTAATCGGTCTGAAACACTTTGCACCTTCTGTGTGTTTGTCAGTCGTGTTTACAGGACAGTCTCGGCACAGGAGTCACCAAAATGAGCCTGGAAATTCCTGTAAAGGTCTCGATGTGTGTCAGGTGGTGGGGGGGCTTTATGGGGGTAAACCCTGTGTTTGTGTTGTTGTTCAGAGCAGAAGGGGTCAGAGTCCTCGCTGTCTGAGTCCAGCTGGATGCTGACCTGGGGCACGGCTGGGCGCGGCGGCGGGTGAGGCAGAGCAGCGTCCCCAGGGGTGAGGCTCGTCTGGGAGTGGACGGGTGAGGGGGGGCAGGAGATCTTCAGGTGCAGAGTGATGCTGGGAACAGTGATGGAACCAGCCAGGTTACACTTTTACTCTCCATCACACACACTCAGCAGTCAGTTTATTAGGAACACATGACTCAAACAAACAGTGCTGCAGTGAGTCCGTAATGACAGTTCATTTCATCTAATACAATATAATAACTTAGCAGGGAAGAATCGGACAGACATTTAAGGTTAATTAGGGCGTTGTACAGAATCTGTTAGTTTTCTTCAGCTAACTTTATTTAGCTGAGTCTAGGTTTGAAGGGAGTTTTGCCTTCAGGTCTAAAGAAGCACAATGTTAATTACTTGCAGCCTTGGTGATCAGGCAGGAGGTCAAACTCCCTGCACTGAGTTGCTGTGTAGAGTATATTAGTGCAAAACAGGAAAATAATAAATTACAGGACTTGAATTTGTGTATTTTGCTGCTTTAGTGCAATATAATTAACAATTGAACAGCAGAGCAATCAGCCTCCTGTAAAATCAATTAAAACTGAATAATTAAACCTTAAAAGTTATTAAGCTAAATCAGCTTGAGCTAAGTGTTCTTAATAAAATGACAGCTTAGTTTACTCAAATGACAAAGTGGAAATATAGACGCTTTAATGGCACGAAGGTGCAGGTGTTAAAAACGTCAGTTTACAGCTGTTTGTCCAGATTGACCGTTAAATAACTGAAGAGGGCGCTGTTCAACAGCTAAATGTCAGCAGAGGAGAAACGCATGATGGGAAGATGGCAGCAGGGAAGCTTTGAGCAGACAAATCTTGTATCGATTATATAATTATATTTAATTTATAATTATAAAATACTTTGAAATCTAATTGGCTTCATCAAAATTAGTTCAGCACTAGAAAGATGGAACAGTTTGATACAAATCTAATTCTTTATCAGCTGAACACTGACGGATAATGTGATCTGTGCTTTATAAGGATTTCTACAGGAGCCGGTTCGAAGGGGGAAACTGGGCCTTAGAAAAGAAACAACCAAAATCCCGTCACAGCAAATCAGATATATAATTGGCAGTAAACAATATTGGAAACACCTTCAATGGACCTGCGTTAGATCCAGACTGTGTTGGTTTGAGTCACGGTGTGCCAAAGTCAAACCTAATCCTAGATCAAGACCAGACTAAACCTGACCTCTGATCCGAACCACACCGGGAGAGGATGGGGTGTGGAATTATAACAATCCGCCTAATTGTTTAAATGATGCTATCATTTAAGGAAAATAGACCAAAAAGCACACAATCGAGATAAAGTGTAGAATCTATTGGATTCAGAAAACCAAGCTGGATGAGGGACCAATTCCAAACAGGTGGACCACAACTTGATCCAGTCTGAGAACCTCTGACCGGGAGTGTGTACGACTTACTGAATATTCAAAGACAAAGTCAGGCCGCCTGCACTGTAAAAACAACGTAAGTAATTCAAAACATCTACGTTTAAAAATAAAATGTCTAAAATCCTCATTCAACATATAAATACAATAAGTGATGCAGCAGCTGCAGGCTGAGTTGTCTGTGTGTGTCTGTGTGGGTTGTCACTATGTGTTTGGCCGCCTGCAGGTTGCAGAGTTGTGTTCCCAGCTGGTGTGTGTGTCGGGGGAGTAAATCAGATCGCCGTAGGGAACGTGAAGCTTCAGCACACAGTACCTGCGGTCTAATTCAGTCTGATTGGAGGTGACTGTCGAGTACGGGTTCAAGTCCTGTAAGGAGACAGACAGACACACACACACACACACAATGGACAACATTTGCACAAACCACATTCACCGGCATGTAAACACATTTCAACACAAATACAAACACAAACACAAAGAGAAAGATGAACAAGAGATTCTTAAATTGTTGAATCATCTTCACGTTAACTCACAAGACCTTCGTATCTTTAACGTGTAAATAAAGAGGCTGTTTACAGAAATGTGATTTCATTTCCTTCACTCTGAACATCAACGGCTGCAACTACCACGTTTTTATCATCAGCTGATTATTTTTCTAATATTGAACTAACGACTAATCACATTTATTTCCTCAGCCAAATGTTTTAATCACAGTTTTACAACAACTGACTAATTATTGCAGGTTACATTCTTACATTATGTTTTTGAAAAATGTTTACTCAATTAAATATATGAAACAAAAATAGAAATGTAAAACTCGTTTTTGTTCCCATTTTGGTTAATATCATACCTCTGTGCTTCTATGATTTAATTATTGACTCCTCAGCCTGGTGGATAATTTTAACTCATGAAAAATTTAAGCAAAAAATTATTGTGTTGGATTTATGCCAATTTTTGTTTTTCTGTCATAGAAATTATTAATTATTGTTGCGTGACTTATGTGAATTTTAATTAAAATGTCATGAAAAGGTTTGATCTGCAGGGTTTATATGAGTAGAACCTCCTGTTTGTTTTATATTCATGTTATAGTTGATTAAATTTGAGTCGGCTGACAAAATGTTTCCATATTAATTAATCAGACTAAAAATCTGTTTTATAAACTCCGATTTATTTTCTCTGTAGCTACATGGATATTTTTCTGATCTCTGACCTTTTATTAGTTTACTGATTAACTGAAGTTTTGAATTCACATTTTTTGTGTGCTTGTAAAAGGAGCCATTGTGGTAAATTCACTGGTGGTCACCTCGTTAGATAATTAGCTCAATTATCCAGCATTAAACACGTAAAACAGAAATCAGAGGTGGAGGAGCCGGTTGGTGTACTCACAGTCAGAGGTCTGCTGTTGGGTGAGGGGACTAACAGGGGTGGGGGGGTCTGGTTCTGTCTGGGGCTCTATGGCCTCCATGGGGATCTTCACTGGAGGGGGAACAGAGCTGTTGGGCTGGGGGACAAAAAGAGGAGGCAGTTGGCATGCAGGACAAACAGGGACCATAAAGGACGAGGACAGACGTGTTCTGATGTAGATTAATGTGCCGATAAATATAGTTCCCATTAAATACAATACCTCATTTTGTTTGTTTATTAAAAATTTAAATGACTGACTCTTTGGAGCGATACTGTGCCCTTTTAGCTGCTCCACAGAAAAATAAACGGATTCTTCACGTTAACGGCTAAGCTGTTTGCAGACTCGGCTGACGGGCCTGTTGGTCCTGAAGCTCCAGAGGGGAGCCAGAGAGAGGACGTGGAAAGCTACACTGAGATGGTTTTTGGTTATTAAAACCACAAATATTCTTCTCCTGATTATTAACACTTCAAAAATAAAGACTAGAGACGTTCAAACATGGACCTGAAATTACAGCTACTGGCCCTAACACGTTGTTGACTTGGGGATTTTTCGACAACAAAAATCTAGAATAACATCGTCCTTCTCCTTTAATCAGAATCACGACTGGAGGTCAACAGGACAAAGACGCTAACAGAGTGTCTGCAGTGCAGGAGGACAGACAGACAGACGGTAGTAAGTGTTATACAGTGCCTTTTCAGCAACACTGTGGGACAGAGAGGAGAAACATACAGTATTAGTATCAGGAGCGACGCAACAGATGGACTGACACACAATTAAATACACAACAACCAAGAAAACGGTCTCCAGCCACGGAGTTTAATTTCCCCTCACCTCCTCATCGCTCTCCGGCTCGGGCGTCTTCTTCTCCTTCATCTTCTTCTTGTCGTCCTCCTTCTTCTTCTTGTCTTTGTCGGGCAGGATGTCGTCCAGCCAGGCCAAGTCGTGTTGGGAGAACATCACATCCAGCAGCTTCCGGACGACCATCAGACCGAGAATCTACAGACGGGGGGAGATCCTTAATGATCAGGACGAGAGGAAGCTACAGCCTACAGTTGGTTAGCTTAGCTTAGCATAAAGACTGAAAACAGTTAGTCAGGGTACATTAACTCTGTTTTTCTACTAACAGATTAGTGTTTGCAGAATTTTGTTACCATCAGATAGAACGAGGCTGGATGTTCTCAGTCCGCATGCTAAGCTAAGCTAAGCTAACCAAAAAGGAGAATATTAAAAACTTTTAAAAATGAGGTCGCAGATGACGCAGTGAGGGAAAGTTCAACGTCCTCCTTCAGACACAAAGCTGCTCGGCAGCTCAAAAGTTAATTCACTTCTCATAACATGACTCAGACAACACAAAGACAATGTGAGCATGTTTCAGGCCTGTTAGCTTGATGCTAACACGAAGACAAGTTGAGCTGTTACATGTTCAGTCTAGTTCAAAATGAAATTCAGTTTAAAGGAGGACTGATTGGCGAACCATCATTCTTGGACCTGTTCAGATCTACATCAGATCAAATGGTTTTAATATTGAACCTTCAGTTGATGTTCTGAATGTGAACATCTCTCATCTCACATCACACACTCACCATTACTGGGAAGATGATGGCCAGGAAAGTGGACTTGAGGATCCAGAGAACAGCCAGGCAGATGATCTGGACCAGAGTGAAAAGATGGACCCGCCTGAGAGGGACGTGGCGCAGGAAGGAGAAGTCCGGCTGGTGTTTGGCTGGCATCAGGTACAGTTTGATCCTCTCCCAGAACTGAGACAAACGGTCAGTTATAGATTCAGACGTCCTGCTCCAACTTAATGAATTCATTAGCTGCAGTTCTGCTGGATTTCATAACCGCCAGCTTACCTGGATGCCGCTGAGCGAGGCCACGCCCATGTAGAGGAAGACTCCGTACAGGACCGGCATGGGGATGAACTGAAGGCAGCAGAGGAGCAAACGTTAAGTTACTGTTACCGAACAACCTACATGGTGGAAAACATTCACCTGCTGACGGACCTGAAGGATCGGAGCCAGGAAGATGGAGAGTCCGGTCAGAACGAAGACCAGAATACCTGTCAGCCTCTGCTCCCTGGAAACCAAACAGGATCAGGTGATGTCACTGAATCACGCTGGAGAAGATCCACTCAGGTTTACCTGCAGGGTCCCGACCTCGCTCACAACGACAGGAAGTGGCCGAAAGCTCCTGCTGGATCAGGATGGACTCACCTGACTCCCAAGAACTGCGGCTGCTCTCCGGGGGCGCTGGACTCGCTCTCCATCTTCAGAGAGTCGATGTGGGCGATGGAGATGACAGTGGCTGCCACGTACCAGGGCAAACCCATGAAGGAGCACACGGCCATGAGGACGCCCACCCAGAACAGGTCCAGGTGGTAACCACAGCCTTTCTGCAGACCAACGCAAAGAAAACCAAGATGGCTGACAGGCAAATGAAAAACTGGAAACTTGTTCTTGTGCTCATTAATTTCACTACTCTGCAAATTCAAACTGAAGTCGTGCTTCAACTTGTTTTAAATAAAAACATTTCCAGCATTGTTGGATTGAAACGTTTCCTGTAAATGACACTGAGCGTCTTCGGAGGCTGCCGACCTTCAGCTTGTTCTCCTTGCGGTTGACGATGACGGCGCTGATCTGCTGGTCCATGAAGATGAGGATGGTGACGAGGAGAGCGGGAACGAAGCTGGCCAGATACCACCACCAGGGGTTCTTACCGAATGGCATCACAATCCAGCCACGGTTGGCTCGAGTCGGCTGCAAGCATCCAAAACACAAGGAGGAATAAATACACAACAAAGGTGAAAGGTTTAAACAAACACACATTTCTACACAACGTTTAGTAACCCATCAAATACCTTGAACTCAGTGGGGACGATTAGTTTGGGTGTGTCTAACCCCATCAACATATCCAGACCCACAAAGGCCATGATGGACATGAAGATGGAGAAGTCACTGATTAGCTTCCTCAGCTACACACACACACACACACACACACACAGACACACACCAACCGATAAACAAAGATGTGGAATTAAACAGGGAGAAGGAGAGAGACGAGAAAAAGAAAGAAGAGAGAGAAACTGTTAAATTCATATAAAAACAAACATCTGACGTGAAAAAGCTACAACCTTCGAGGAACCAAACGCATCCGAGCAGAGACAGAAAAAGACGGGAGGGGCTGAAAGAGGCATTCTGGGTAAGAGCGGACCTTGATGTGAGTGGGCACGTGCAGTTTGGGGGTGTCGAGCTCCAGCAGGACGTCCAGCCCGCAGAAGACCAGGATAGAGATGATGATGGAAAAGTCACTGATCAGAGTTCGGAGCTGTAGGGACAGAAGACGGCAGACAGTCTGGTACAGGCGGGGGGCCGGGGGGGGGCAACAGGTACTGGGCTGACAGTTTCTATATTCCTCTTATTGTCAACACATCGACACTTCCTGTCTGCAGGTTCTTACTGAGGATCTAAATAAGATTGTTTTAAATTTTATATTTGATCAACTAAGTCTTTGAAATGCACATTTACGGGAAGTTGTGTCGTGTTGGTTTGGTACCGAAGCCCAGAGAGCTCAGCTGCTTTTGTGATACTGATTTCAGCCACAAGAGGGTAAAGGGGAGTCAGATTGTATTGAAGTCTATGGGAAAATGTCCCTCCCTCTCATTGACTCATTAGCCCGGAAAAAGTTTGAAATGAAATGACCATTGCAAAATCAGTCACCTTCGAGGCTTCTGTAGTTTGATCTCTGGAGACAATGAGAAGAATAAAGTATCTCGCTATTTTCATGCTTTGATAAACGAATCCATCCATCACATGCAGAGTGAGGTGGGGGGGGGGCTTCTAAAATCAGTCGGCCATCAGCCCGACGCTGCGGCTCGGAGCGAGGACCGGCTCTTACCTTGGTCGGGAAGTAGCGGCTGAACTTGAACTTCTTGAGGGAAACAGTCATGGAATAGGTGCCAAAGAAGAGGATGAAGGACATGAGGGCCAAGTCGGGAACATACTTACAGGAGTTCCCCACCAGCGTGCCACCATACTTCACACACTCTTTCTTACTCAGCTGACTCCAGTCCAGGTCTGTCAGGTTAAACTACAGAAGATGGAGGACAGGAGGTACAGAGGACAGAGAAGACAGGCCATAACAAGAAGAAGAAACAAGACGGACTTCCTTCTCAACTCACTTATCGAAGCTAGACGGTGAATTAAGGCCAGTTTTTTAACTTCAGGAACAAACGGCCTTATAGAAACAGACTCACTGAGGACATGATGGCCTCATACAGACGTCAGCTGCACCTCCAAACACTCATGATGCTGTCCGACACTTAAACACTCATCATTACATGCTGGATTGATTCTTGACAACATTTGGAGGTGAAACTCAGACATTTCTGTATTCATGTAGAGGAAGAGGAAACGGTGACTTACCAGCAGAGTCATGTTATCATCAGAGAGCGGAGCTGAAACATTCAAGCCCAACGCAGATGCTGAAAAATGACAGAAAATAATAACATCAGTAACAGTACCAGTAAATATCAGATTGCAGTAAAATGACTCTACACATGGATACTCACTTTTTCACAGCATCCAGGATGAAGCAGAAACAGACGAGACGGACAAATCATCACAGAGTAAAGATCAAATATCTGAATGTCTTTACTATTTGGATGAGCTGATGTTTCCTCGTTATGTTGGTGATTATTATGATGGTAAATTAACTAAATCAACGCTGACATAAAGAGAGATGAGATTTCTGTCTCACGACATGGAATCAGGAGGCAGTTAGCCTAGCTTAGCATAAAATCTGGAAGGCATGGCTACCGACACTCACTGACAGTTCAGTAAACTCATCTGGGCAAAAAAAGCTGTTGTTCGTTGTTCACGCCAGTTTGTCAGGTTCCCTCTTTAGATGAGGAATAATTTTTCACTCAGACAACAGACCATGTAAAGGACAGAAGACTCACCCTGGTCTGGAGCGATGCATTCACATTTGTAGGCCGTGATGTAGTCGGGCTTGAAACCGCGGTTGATTGGATAATACTTAAAGGCTCCTACCTGTGAAACAAGGACAGTTTTTTCCTCTTTAATGTCTTTAACATAGTAAAACAGTAGAAGAAGACATGAGTTTAAAACTAAAAGAAGAAGGAGAGATGATTTTTAAAACTAAGATAAGTTTGGCACTAAAACAGTAGAAGAGACGAGTTCAACCCTCACCATCTTCTTAATGGCGTCAGAGATGAATATGAAGGAGATGAGGCTGGAGAAACCCTCCTCTGTGAACCGCGTCATGTACTTGATGATGTAACTGGCGTCCGACACGACCAGCAGGAAGCACTGCAGGCAGGAGTGAAGGCCGATCCACAGACGCAGTTCCATGTAGTCGATGTCGTTATTCCTGTGAAGGGAGTCAGCGTTAAAGAGACCAGTGCTCCTGTTGGGGGGGGGGGGGTCTGTTGTTCGTCTGTGAGCGTCTTACTTGCTGAATTCATAAAGCAGTTTCTCGAAGATGAGGATTGGTCCGGTCGAGCTGAGGATGATGAGCGGTTGTCCACCAAACAAACAAAACACGGTTCCTGCTAAAGCGGTGCCAAGGAAACTCTCCATCACACCCTGAGGGGCAAAGAGAGGGGGCAGGAAGGGAGAGGTCAGTTCACCTGCGGGGTAAAGGTCAGGCAGGTTAGTGTCGTCCAGTGACCTTCTAAACCAAACTAACATCGAGGTTATCATCAGATGTGACGTCTGCGTTCATCTCTGTGATTGTTTTGGTTGCGCAGCTGATTTAAAATGACTACGACTGAATTTAGATCTGGACGCAGCATCTGAATGGGTTCATCATGTTTTAGACTTTCTGGGACCTGGTAGTTGTCAGTAGCATCGCCAAGCAGTCCTCCGAAGGTGATGGCGTTGGTGATGCAGCCCAGGTAGATGAAGAGCACAGCAGAGATGGACTGGATGTGGAAGCCGTCGTAGATGTCGCTACAATACCACGGCAGCTTCCTCTTGATGTCCAGCCACAGTCCACCACCAATCCTATCACATTAAAGGTTAGGAGCATCATGAAGAACTTGGACAAGACAGGACGTTTGTTTTTCTCCACCACAGTTCTGGTGTACCTGCCGGTGAACTTCAGCTCCTCTCCAAGCTCATGTGGAACGGGCATCTCTTCATCTTCTCCTCCACCAGCTCCGCCCGCCGAGCCGTTCATCTGACCCAGCTCATTCAGGTTGAGCACCGACTTCCTGGAATCAAGACAAGCAATCCAGACCTTTCAGACCGCACCGAGACCAAAGGCGGGAAATGTCTGAACACAGTGACCTGTGGAGTCCCACAGGGTTACATTCTAGGGTCTCAAATCAAACTGTACATAAATAAAATCAGACATGACCGTAAGGTTGCTTATTAAATCACAATATTTTCCTCAGAACAAGTGACCGGCTTGCTTCAGTTCTGAAACAGCCTGGACACGTGTCGTCGTCTGTGAAGTTCGTGTACTTGCCTCATTTCAGCTGACGGAACCTTCTTGGGGGGCTCAATGCGTATCTTTGGGTCCCACTCCCCCGGAGGAAGGACAATCACCTCGTCCAGAAACTCATCGACGCCTGCGATCAGGTCTTCGCGGTCCCTCGCCTTGTAGGCAACATCACTGAACAGCTGGCGACAATTAAAGACACAAAATTGAAGTTGTACTTTGTAGCGTTGTGTTACGATTTGTAGCAGTGTTGTGTTGATGTCCACTCACGTCGTCCACCATGAGTGTAGCGATAGCTCGGCCAATCTCGTTGTAGGACTTGGTTTTGCCGTGAGGGCCAAGCAGGATGAAGAGAAACCTGTTGGAATAGAAGGTTAAAGAGCTGATAAGCAGAAAGACCCACTTCGGGAGACAGACGGGACGTCAGAGACACCCACCTGGTCGGGACGGGGACCTCGGTGAGGCCTCCCAGCGTCGTGGCCTGGGCCAAACGTACGAAAGAGACGAATGGTTTGTCCAGAAAATCCACCTCACCAATCAGGACGTTGGAGGCTTCGGCATCACGTGGAATCTTCTTCATGAACTTGTTCTTCAGCTGGAGGAAGAGTCAGAGATGGAAGGACAGCCTGAGAAGAAATCCCCCACTGAGGCGGGAGCTGTCTGTGCGTCCGCCGTTCATCAGGTCATGTGACATCACAGCGGTTAACTCTGTCAACCGAAGCTGCTTCATATTTAATCTGGTGCCTTGACGACTTTCTTACGTACATTTATATAAAGATGGACTGGACTAAAGGGAATCCTTAAACATTCATTCTATCTAATGACCACTATGGGCCAACTGCACCAGCTCTAAAGAGAAGTCAGATTGTATTGAAGTCTATGGGAAAATGTCCCTCCTTCTCCCTTGGTTTATCAGCTCAGTCAGATCCAGCTCCTCGGTTTCTTCTGCTCTCAGAAAAATAAGATGGTGGATAAATTACAAGTTTATCCAGAGCTGGTTTAAGAATCCCAACACTCTTCAGGTGCAGCCTTCCTCTTCCTCCTCCTCCTCCTCCTCCTCCTCCTAACCGATGCAGCACGTGGCAGTGGGGTGGTGGGTGATTAAATTAAAACCACCCTATAATCTGTTAATGCTGATTTTAGAGTCAATTCACCAACCGGTCCTAATTCACTCTCTCACTTCTTTTCCCAAACAACTACAAACTTCGATCTCACAAAGAGAAGAACCCCCCGACACAATCTGCAGCTCCACGTTCACTGTGGATATCGGCCTGATTAAAGAAAGCTGGAGGAGCCACGCCAACAAATAATTAAAGCAGACTCATGCGGGGTCACATGCTCGGGTTCATTTCTCACTTGCTTTGAATATATTAACTTACTGCAGCCGGTCACAATGAACAACCTGACGTGGCTGCATAGTTTGGCACAAAACAAAAGCCAGTAATATTCTTCACTGCTGCACTTTTTGGGAGGAGAGATTCAAACTGTTAAGCTCTGCGGATAAGAACTGAAGCTTAGAGATCTGCACACACAAACACAATCATAAGCACAAACACGCGTCCAGGTGGGACATAATTTAACACATTCCCACTTCAGCAGGCAGACGGTGTGGATTAGAGGGATTAAGGAAGTGGGATGAATCTCTAAACCTCATAAAACAAGGCTCAACTCTGCATAAACACACGTATTTGGAGACGGGGAGGGAACGTATCAGTTTCTGGTTTCCCTTCAGACAACAGGAGATGAACTGAGTTTGAATCTGGGAACAAAGAGAATTAAACCAATGTCACACATCACGCTTACTCGTCATGAGGCGAGGTGAAATCCTGCATCAGGACTGTGACTGATGAGGGGATGCTAGTGAGTTGCATTATGGGAAATGTATGGTGTAAGGGTCAAAGGTCAAGACGAATCTTTGGAAGACAAACTTTACAATCCTCAATGTGTATATACATTTTTATGACAGAGAGAAAAAATATAGAAATACAAAGTGTACCTGGTCTGAACTCGGCGTGTCTGAAATGTCATTCATGCTTCGGCTCTGAGCAGGATCTGCAAATAAAACACACACATTTTACTTTTTTAAACACACAACAAGAAACAGGTTTGTCTCAGAGGAGATTTGTTCAATAACAGCAAAAATGCAAATGTTAAAATGACATTTAAATGAAATGAGATGATGAAAACGACAAGCGACTGCGTGTTTCTGTGTCTACGGATGATTTTATTTTAACGACTCATTTCTTATTTTTTCCCTTCAAAGCAGATGTGGGAATGAAAACAGAAAAAAAGAACAAGAACGCACAACGAACAGCCCCAGAAATCCTCCGATAATCCCCTTCACCCAGATAGATTCACAAAAGAAAGAAAGGTTCACACAATAGGAGCACAATCTCTTTAGTAAAAACACATTATGTCCAACACATTGTGTTCTCACACACACACACACACACTAAAAAGTGCTGACACATGCAGTAGCTGGGATCAGTGATGATTTAAAACACACAGTAAAGCAACAAAAATAATAACTTTAGAAATAAAAGTCCTGCAGTGAGACTTAAAGGTCCTCTGTGTTGATTTCAGGTAAACAAACCAAAGTCAGTTATATTTCCTGTTTTTCTCATTTTTGTAAAACATCAAAGAAATCAATAATCAATAATGGACAATGGCCAATAATTCTAATATTAGAAGTGATATGATCACAGAAAAGGTGAGTTATTATTATATGTTATACATGTTTTACTGTTGTAGCTTCCTGTTGTGACCCTACCACTGTAAAAGTACTTCCTGTAGTTACAGTATCACAGTAAAAGTCTCTCATTGATCAGGAATATTGATTATTTTAACCATTTGAATGAAACTTCTTGGAAATGATTTATTGTTTATTGGACCTGAATATATAAGTCACACGTCAGAGCTGCTAAAACTGCTGAACTGTAGTGAAGCAGAAACTTCCTCACAACTTTATTTAAGTAAAATCAACGACTACTGCGTAGACAGAAGAAATAAAATAAGGTGGGAGCTGATGTACGTGTGTGTTTGTGCGTTTGTGTGTTCAGACTCACGCAGGCGGCCAAGGCTGCTTGACTGCCGAGAGCGTAGGTCTTCTGTGGAGCGGTGGATCCCAGAAGCTGAACTAGTGCTACGGCTCAGGTTAACCTGAGGGCTACGGCCTGACAGAGCAGCGGCGGCGGCGGCAGCGGCAGCAGATGAGAACACGATCAGTAACGAGGAGGTGATTTTAACGAGGAAAGGTCAAAGGTCAAAGGTGATGATCAGCATGGCAGAAAACAGGATGTTGTTAGACTTCGGTAAGAACAGTAAATGGTTAGGATGATTTGCTGATTAGTAGTTGAAAACACACACACTTCAGGACACACACGGACACACACTTACTGGAGGCAGCGGCGGAGGACTTCCCTATGTCCGCCAGCGAGCGGTGGATCGGCTTCTTGGTCTGGTGACGATGCTTCCTGAGCAGCACGAAGCTGATCTTCTCCTTCAGATCTGCGGGGATGAGACCGTCGGCGATCTGACGGTCCACAATGTCATCTGGGGTCAAAGGTCAGGGCACAGAATTTTGAGTTTAGAGGTGGCTTTTTATAATTCAAACCATTTCAGAACATCCATTACATCCTTTTAATTCACAAAGAGGCTGTCTGAGTCTGATGGTGAGTTCAAGGACACGCCTGTATTTACAGTTCGGGGGGAAAATATATTATCCTTCTAAAATGTCAAAAAGGTTGGGCTGGAGTTCAGTGGGATCAGAGTTCTGTAGTGATCTAGTGATCTAAATTCTTAATGGAGATGCTGACCTGATCTGAACCGACGTGGAATACATGTTTTTATTACTTCATGTTTTCCTTCTCTCTGAAGGAAGCTTGTTTCCGTCTCTTCTCCTGACTGTCTGACTCACCCACTATCTGGGGGAGGGAATAGCCCTCCAGGTCCAGCAGGATGCTTCCTGTCTGTAGGCAGGTCCTGAGCTCAAACAGACTGTGGAGGGTCAGCGTGGAGACGTGAGGCTTGCTCCATCGTTCTCCTCCCTCCTCCACCTTCTCCTCAAACTTCACCCACCTGCAGAGATTCAGGCAGGTTGGAGTTAAAGCGCCTGGTGATTGATTAGTCCAGGTTCAGGGGGGCCGGCCAGGACTCTGTTATGCAATTTAAATCACATGTATTGTTACAGTCGTGTCACGCAGTACCCATAATGCCTTGAGCGTGACCCTCGACCTCTAAATCCCATCAAAAGTGACCCCAAATCCTGAACTAATGAAGCTCTGACTCCGTGTGCATGTTGGTACCTTGCGGACTCTTTCCACTCCAGCTCCCCCCCCTCGTGCTGCAGCGTGTCCATCTCTGTGAATATGGTGGGGGTCGGGGTGCTGTCATCGTCCCCCAGAATGTGGCGCAGCCGCTCCGCCGCAGGAGACACTTCAAAATAAAAGCCAGACAAGAAACCGTTTCATTAAATTCACATTTGACTCCTGAAAGAAGCAACAAATATACCGCTCACAGGGCCGGCTCTAAACTTCAGGGGGGCTTAAGCCCAAGTTGATTTGATTGACACCCTCCCCCCCAACAGAACCTTGTCAATATTTGACATATAATTTTTATTAGTTGTAGCTGAGCAGGAAATGATTGAATTCATGTTGCTGTTTGAAAATAAACATTATTTACTGCTTGTGCGCACCGGGGGGCCCTGAGGAGCTCCTGAAATATCCCATAATAGAGCTTTAAATGTTTTGTGATATATTGTTCTGTCACATTTTTAGATAGAGAGGAGTTTTTCATGTGACTTCAGACTGCTGGGTCGAAGGTTTGATTCCCTCAGCAGGAATTTAGAATCGCATCTAATTTAAACAATCCCCATTAACCTTCGCTAACGATGAGCTTCTAATTACCGTCTGATGTGTCATCTATCAGCCTGCACCTCCAATTTTACTCTGAGCGGATCGATCTCCATTAAAATCTCAGCCTGGAGGTGTTTTGCGTGTTTGTGCGTTTGTGTCACTTTCCCGTTGCTCAGTCCGTTCCTCCAACAGCTACAAAAGGTCAGAGGTCAATAACACGTTAACTCACAAACCCAGTGTTAACCACAACCATCAAAGGCCTCATGTGACGTTCAAGAGCCCCAGTCAGCATCTCCCTGTTCAGGGAACTGTTACGTAATCTGTGTGAACTGTTGGAGCCTGATTATAATACAACAAAATGTTCCCCAACGAGAGCGCCGCATCGTGTTTCCGTCACTCAGCTCTGCGTGCTGCGTTTGAAAAGCGATCCCATAAAATTAAAATAGCAGAATTCAAGTAAAGACTCGTTTGGCGTGACATCACAAAGATCATTAAGTCCGGCATTCCAGCGCCGTCGCTGATTCGCGCTCTGCTGCGGACACAGAGAAGGAGTCGGGTCCGAGCGAGCTCAGTGGTTGTTTATTCTGAAAGTAGTTTGTCACCAGAAGATCAGGAGCAATCAGGCAGACGGATCAGAGAAACCAGGAACAGGAAGGCTCAACAAGAAGAGCCAACTCAGAAAGGAGGGGGAACACAAGGAGAGGGAGATAATGGAACACAGGTGAGACACATTAGGACAAGGACAGCAATCACACAGGTGGGGAACTTGACAGGAAGACAGGTGTAAGACATGGACTTCAAAGTAAAACAGGAAGTGAAGACACAAAAACAGCTTAACTGTCAGTTCCTCGGGTTGGAAAACGAAGCAGAAGGTCTGAAAGCTGACGGGGAGATGAACAGGAGGAAAAGTGAAAATAATGTGTGGAAATCACACAGTTTGATGTATAATTAGATATTAAAATCCAGTGACGGAACGACAGCTCAAACTGTTTCTGTCTGCGGCAGCAAAAAATGCTCCGAGCGTTCAGTTTGACATCAGACTGATGACTTCGGATGGAAAACGCTTCACGTTGTTCAGTCTGTAATTATCCAGATATTAAAGCAATCACAGGCGTGGAGTCTGATTGATTATTCTCTTCATGAGGCCGATCACAGCAGGACACTTCATCTCTCACTAGCTGTGAAATACTGTGTGATAATGAAGCTGCTCTGATTCTGATTCACACATATTTAGCAGGTTGCTTTGTTTCTAATGACAGTTCCCTGATCCCTGATCCCAAAGTCCCATCATCTCCTGCTGTCTGCTCTATTTTCCTCTGAATGTCAGTGTTTTCCTTAAATACTCTGATTTATATTTCCATTTCTGGTTCATGGTGGCCAAATGCATCATTTAAATCACACCAGCTGATTTTTTATGATGATGCAGCTCTGCTCTGCCGATTCTGTCCTTTTTGCCACCAAAGAAAATTAAACAGAAGATTCAGTCCGATTCTTTCTTCCATCCTTCCCTCCCTGATGCCGTCTTTACCTGTTGGAGAGCCAGGTAAGGTCCAGCGGGACGCCATGATGGAGGGAAAAGGGGCCCCGGGGCCCTGCATGCTCTCTGGATTCACTGATCCACAGGAGGCTGGACAGAAATCCTCAGTTTGGTTCGGAGAGGAGTCTACTTCCTGTCCCTGTGTTGAGGTTGAGGGGCCTTAGCTCAGCGGTGCTCGCTCTCCACCATGAGCGGAGAGGTGACTCGCTCACACGAGGCCGAGCTGTCGGAGTCGCAGCCGATCGGTCAGAAACGGTCTAAGCTGCAGCAGAAATCCACCGAAATCTCCAGAGCAGCAAAGAGCCAGCAGCTTTAAGAGGGCCGACACACACCAGCAGGCCCTCAAGGACTCTCCTCCCAGAGGTGCACACACACACACACACACACACAACCGCAAAAAACACAACACCATCCACACCCACATGAATCAGAAAGCAGACTGCTCAGGTTGTGTGTTCATTTGCACACGTTCTGGCAAAAATACAACATACCAACACAAAACACCCCAAATAACACACACACACACACACACACACACACAGCTTGGAGTTCCTCAGCTCTAATCAGCTTACAGGCTTCAGGCTTCATGGCCCCCTGAGAACGGAGACCATGCTGCAAAATATTCATCACACACTCTGCACGCAGGCCAACCCACAAAATCCAGCTCTTCGTTAACTTTGTAGTTTCAGCTTAACATCCAACTTTAGACCGTGTGGACCTTTAAGTCCACCTCCAGCCTCCAAACTACAGTATGTTTCAAACGGAGGGCCGATCTTGATGACGCCAACATGGCGTCCAACTACTTTGTCATTTTCATGCTTTTATTTGAGAGGACTGGATAGAGATGGAAGTGAAATGGATGAAGCTTCTGTTCTGATCACCTTGTCAAAGTTCACAATAAAAGCTTTGATCAGTGTGTTGTTGTTGTTGTTGTTGTTGTTGTGGTGTCTGTGATGTTTGTGGGTTTCCCACCTGTGAGGTCAGTGTGGTCCTGACGCTCTGCCCCCTCCTCCTCCTCCTCCTCCTCGTAGTGCTCCTCCCTGTCGTGGTAATGACCTCGGTGTGCGTGCTCGCGGTGCACGTGGTGGTCGTAGTGTGCGTGTCGTGCGCTGTGTTCTGCGTCACTGCCGTAGGAGTGATGTCGGCGCCTTTTCCGCCTTTGAGAAACTGGAACACCGATGTAGACGGGCTGGGCCTCTGAGGGAGAACACGGAGGGACGACCAAATACAGAACTTCAGTTCAAAAAAGGAAATATAAATGTCTTTAATGTGTGTAGTTCTTCACACAGCTTCACGTGTTTGTTCGTTTTGTTGTTTCAAGTCGTCTCTTTTGAGCTCCATCCACTTTTTGTTTGTGGCCTTTGTGAGTTTTTTAATCAAAGTGAGCTGATCCACTGACGCCATCTTGGCAGCAGTCCCTGACTCCGCCCCCTAACTCCCAGCTACTCCTTAAATAGGCGTGGGTGGAGCCAAGACTTTGCTTCATGTAAACCTGCACTAATTCGCCTGTCACTCCAAGAGGCCCCGCCCTCAATCCTCCATGACTTTAACCTATAATAAAATGTAAAAAGGTGAGTTAGACAGAAAGTTTCCTCCTGACGGTCTCTGCTCGTCTTTAGGAATGCTAAGCTAAGGCTAATGGAGGCTAATTGTTAGCTAAGCTAATAAACTTGGTACGGCGAGCACAGTCTCACTGTTGAGCCCAAAATCGGAGCTCTAAGAAGAGTCTTCACATCTTTGAGTTTCTCTCTGTGATCGGGATCGAAGCGTTCCAACTCATCTCTTCTGTCAGTTTCCTCACCGTCGTCGTCGTCGTAGTGTCGGTGACCTCTGCTTCTCCCTCTCTGCCAGTCATGATGGTCCATCCTGAAACAGAGAGAACAGGCATCCAGCTGATGAACCCTCAGGCCTCACACTGACGTTCACAGAGTCCCGTTGGATCAGGGAATCCTCCGGGCCTCGGGGACTCGCACTGCATCATGGGAGCTGCCGGCCCACATGGCCACACATGTGCCGCCGCAACATCGACCGATCGAAGGATGACAAGAGGAAAACTCGATGGAAAACCCCAACAGCCGCCCCAGGAGCAGGACGGAAACCAAACAGAGGCCCTTTTTGTTTACACAGATCAGATAAACATAATTTACATCCTGGACCTCGTGGCGTCACGTATCATTTAATAACATCTTAATAAGATTCAGGTTGCCAGGTTGGTGTTTATAAGCTCTAATTAATCATCATTAATCATCATCTACTAATGCTTCATATGAGTTATTAGATACTTTGAGTACTTATTAAAGGATTCTAATTCTACTGTGACTGACAAAAATATTTTTTCCCAATCTGGCAACCCAACTGCTGTTTTATCTGTAACTTCATTCATTAACTCAACTTACAACCGGGACTCTTCACTTTTCTAACGTTGTATTTCCTGTTTTATTCCTGATATCAGTTTATTTCATTAAAACTCGACTGACGTTGAATCATTTTGGTTTGGTGAATGTTTGGAAGCTCGAAGGTCCCTGAAACTAAATTTATTCTGAAGTTTATTAAACGTGTTTCATCGAGTTCAGTGAATCTAAATCAGCTTTTTTGCTGTAACTTCAGTTTTCTGTTTTTTTCAGGCAGCAGCAGGGAAACTCCTGAACGTTTCTATTTTAACGGATATTTTAAAGGATCAGTTTATGATTTATTGACATTAATAAGTCTGTTTGTCTTATTTATCTTATTATTAGAAAGTGGGTTAGGTTTAGAGTTGATCCTTCAGTTAGATACAAATGAATTGGATTTCAGTTTACTGCTGCAGTTTGTTTATGTTTTTAATTTCAGTGATCAGAAGGTGATAAATTCATCATCTGATCACTGATCCTGTGCTCGCTCGCTCGCTCTCTCTCTCTCTCTAATTTGGGGGGGTTTTCTGGGCTGATCAATAAATGTCATTTCTGATCGTACACTAGTCCCTGAAGCCTGATCACTGACTGTGAAGGACAGTCACATGAGTGCAGTCATGCACACAAACACACACATACACACACACACAGACACACACAGATGCTGCAGCAACATTAGCATAATGCAGCATTGAACGCGTGAAAAAAAAATCATTTACTGAATCAGGAAGTTAGTTTGAGATCAAAATCTCATTTAACTAAGAAATTAACTAAATTTTCACTTAAAGAAATTTTCATCATTCAACTGTTGAATGAATGTGAGATTTGTTGTGTTTATTAAACTATATTAAACTAATATTTTAACAGCCACAGACCTGATGATGATGATGAAGCTTCCGCCAAACTGAGATGATTAATTATTGTCAGTCATCCAGCATTAGGTGACTTCACTGAGTATTAAAACTTAGACAGATCAATTCCTTTAAAAGCAGCTTTTTGGGTCAACATCTAAATCATTAAGTCTGCTCTAGAATAAAGTGACTCTGAGGGGGAGAGTTTAAAACAGGAGTTCAGTTTCATGAAAACTACTGCAACTGTTCAACCTTTCCTGTCTTCGTCAAAATAAAGGCAGAAAAATAAATTATTTGTTTCTGATGCAAAGTTTTATTGAATCAAAGGACAAAATCTCAAGTGAATCCATCTCAGATTTTTCTATTTTTGTCAGAAAATAGAGTTCATATATCATTTAAGACTTTTTCTCTGATCATCCTGAAACCTCTGATGGTGCTTATCTTTCATAAATATTCAAATTAAAATGTCTTCCAAATCGCTAAATGTGAAGAGGAAGAACGACGGCATCGAACAGGAGCTGCAGAATCACGTCGACAAAATGTCACAGTGAGAAAGAGAAAAAGGAAAAGTCTTACCTGGTGTGACAGCTGGAGGACTTACTGATGACTCAACCTGTTTTTAAGTTGGATAAAAAACTCTGAATTAAATTGATGAAAATATCAACGTCAGATGAAACGATGAGCCGAGAATAAACGACAAGCTGCTGCTTCCAGTGACTGACAGACAATCTGAGTGTCAGACACAAACACAGAGTGTGTGTGTGTGTGTGGAGTAATCTTTTCAGTCAGGGAGCATTCATTCATTGATTCATTCATTCATTCGTTCATTCATTCATTCGTCCTCAGTTTTCTGCTGCAGCAGCTTCTGACCTGTTTTTACTTTTTCTTTTATAATGAACGTTTTCTTCCAACAAAAAAAACAAAAACAAAAAAAAGAAAGTTTAACTCTGTAAGTACTTTAACATAAATAAATGAAAAATAAAATAATAATTTCTACTATCATTAAAGTACAGAGCTGCTCTTTTTGTGAACTGGTGCCATATAAATATCATTTATGGAGGTTTTCTGTGAGAAAGTGACCTTCGCTCTCAGGTTGGTCCACTGGATGGCACTGAAAACTTGTTTCTCTCCTGCAGCTCAGCGTTGGGATCTGACTTTAGATGATCCAGGAAGCGGTTTGACATCTGGAATATTATCTGTTAAATTAATTAATGATAGTTTATCGTCTACAAAAACAAATGTGTCCATCAGAACTTTATTCTTTGACCCTTCAGAGGGGCCTGAACTTAAACTTATCTATTGATGCACAAGAGTCAATAATCTAATAATGTCAGATATAACTAAACATTGGACACGTTATTTTTTACTTCACCGGGTTTGTTTCTGTTTTTGAATCTCAGATTTCTGAATTCATTCTCTCCCTCCAGTGAATCTGCTCGTCACCTCAGTGGGTCTTCATCTTATCGTCCTTCTTTCACGTCTAGTTTTCATTTCTGCAGAAATGAATGAATGAATGAGTGAGTCCGTCTGAATATCAGGCTGAAGGCTGCAGTCTGTGTTTGAAGAGTAATCTGCAGAATAATTGAAGTTGGCCGTTTTATTCTGACACACACAGCTTGTTTTGTATGTGGAGCTTCGGTCCAGGATCAGGACCTGAGGCCAGACGGAACCATGAAGACCATCAGAGAAAAAACATTCACATGAAGCTTGTTCAAACAGGAATTGATGCTTTTTCAAGATTCTCTTTCTAATTAAAGCCAAATAATTATTCCAGTCTAATTTAAAAATGCGTGCTCAGCATATTTTAGAGCACCAACTCTGTTCCTTTCATTGTTATGCTCCATAAAAGCTGTTTGTGCCATTTTAATTTGACTCTTCTGTGTTTTATTTCACTTTCTGCCGGACGTTCTATTAAAAGGTCAATTGTCTGTCAGAATATTGATTATTATATATTTGATAAATAAAGCCAGACATGTTCCATCTTCACTCTCGTTGCTGTGAGATTTAAAGTGGAGTCTTCCTGCAGTGTCGACGTGTTCCTGTTTGACTCATTCTCACTTTTTAATGGGAGTTTTCCATCAAACGGAATAAAGTGATGGAAGCTCCCAGTTGTCCTCCCTGTTTCTGTCTCTTGTTCAGACGAGCTGTGAGAGAAGCAGCTGATCTCAGTGAGTCTGTTCACAGAGCTGCAGCCTTCAGCTTCATCTAGAATTTAAGTGAACATCTTTTGACTTGAACGAATCAAATGCTGGAGCATGAAATCAATTTACAAAGTTTAGTAGAGTGTTGAACTTCTCAGAATCCTCTGCAGTGAAGATGGAGCACATCAGAGCTGTTTACTGTTTCCTGTTCAGTGAACGGACCAAATTCAAACTGAGCTCAGCTCTCATCAGGACATTTTACTGTGATGACACTTCAGTTTGTTCAGTTTAATCACCTCCAGACTCACCAAAATGAGACTAACTGCAGCTGTCAGTGAGAACGAGGATAAATAAATAATTATGAATTAATAAATAACAATAAAACACAACAAATCTAAAAGAAAGTGTTAAAATCTCATTTCAGGAGTTTTGTCTTTTCTAAAAGCTTCACAGCCTGATCATGATCCACTGAGGGTTTTTCATGTGTCATAGAACATTTGCTAATTGTCCGCGTACAGTTTGGACATTATATAAGACAATATCATCAGAGCTGAGGACTAATCCAGCTCAGACCGGATCAGATCACATCAGATCCAGATCAGTTCAGTTGTGCCTTCAATGGGACAAAAACAAACACTGGTCAGTTTACAGGTGTGTGTGTGTGTGTGAGTGAGTGAGTGGGGGGGGGGGGGGGGGGTGAACAGGGAGGGGAGGGGGCGGTGAAGGACGTCACTTGTGGCTGCGTCGTGCGTCCTGGCGCGCCGTGTCCTCCGGAGCGCTCGGCGCGTAAAGACGGTGCCACGGCTAAATGTGCGCCCTGCCCTCCCCCTACAGACAGATCCGCTGACAGAACCTGACCCCCCCACCCCCTTTCTACCCCTCCTCCGTCCAGCCCGCTGCCCAGAGGATGGACCCTCCGTTTAACGGCACCGACTCTGACGGAACCGGCGGTTCCGTCAACTGCAGCGACGGCTTCAACCAGTTCGTGCAGCCGCCGTGGCAGATCAGCGTGTGGGCCGTGCTGTACTGCAGCATCGTGGCGGTGTCGGTGGTCGGAAACTCGGTGGTCATCTGGATCATTCTGGCGCACAAACGGATGAGGACCGTCACCAACTACTTTCTGGTAAACAGCGCGTTGTTTACTGTTTGTTGTTGTTGAATCAGGTTCAAACTACAAAACCTTTAACTGATCGACCCGAAGAATCTAAAATTGATTATTGTGGCGAGTATCAGCCGTATAAACTGTGTTTGTTCACCATTTAATTAAACGAAATATCGAATATTTAGTGAATTCATATCAAACTGCCGTCTGTGTTGATTTCCTGATCAGTTGTTGATCTGGGAAACATCTGAAGACTAAAGCTTGATGGTGGAAATCTCCTTGTTCCTTTTGTTTTTTCTCAGTTTTTTTTTTTTTTTTTTTAGAGAAAAGACTGATTTGATTTCAGATAATTGATTAATCAGCAGCTCTGGATCAACGCGGGGCATCATCTGAACAGTGAAGCAGAATAAAGTACCAAAGGAAAGAAAAATTCTGAGTTTTTTATCTCTATGAATTTAATGACATCATGTTTAGAAGACTGTAAACTAGAGACTGAGACCATAAACTCATCAGGAAAACGTTTACTGAGGAGGAGGAGGGACATTTTCCCATAGACTTCAATATAAGGGAGGAGGAGGGACATTTTCCCATAGACTTCAATATAAGGGAGGAGGAGGGACATTTTCCCATAGGCTTCAATATAAAGGAGGAGGAGGGACATTTTCCCATAGACTTCAATATAAGGGAGGAGGAGGGACATTTTCCCATAGACTTCAATATAAGGGAGGAGGAGGGACATTTTCCCATAGACTTCAATATAAAGGAGGAGGGACATTTTCCCATAGACTTCAATATAAAGGAGGAGGAGGACATTTTCCCATAGACTTCAATATAAAGGAGGAGGAGGACATTTTCCCATAGACTTCAATATAAAGGAGGAGGAGGGACATTTTCCCATAGACTTCAATATAAGGGAGGAGGAGGGACATTTTCCCATAGACTTCAATATAAGGGAGGAGGAGGGACATTTTCCCATAGACTTCAATATAAAGGAGGAGGGACATTTTCCCATAGACTTCAATATAAAGCAGGAGGGACATTTTCCCATAGACTTCAATATAAAGCAGGAGGGAGATTTTCCCATAGATTTCAACAGTCTGACTTGTAGAATCTGAATAGGTTAAAGCGTCATTGATCAGGTGTGTGTGTGTGTGTGTGTGTGTTGTGACTCTGCAGGTGAACTTGGCCTTCGCCGAAGCCGCCATGTCGGCGTTCAACACCGTCATCAACTTCACCTACGCGGTTCACAACGAGTGGTACTTCGGTCTGGTCTACTGCCGCTTCCACAACTTCTTCCCTGTCGCCGCCATGTTTGCCAGCATTTACTCCATGACGGCCATCGCAATAGACAGGTGTGTGTGTGTGTGTGTGTGTGTGTGTGTGTCTGTGTGTGTGTGTGTGTGTGTGTGTGTGTGTGTGTGTGTGTGTGTGTGTGTGTGTCTGTGTGTGTGTGTGTGTGTGTGTGTGTGTGTCTGTGTGTGTGTGTGTGTGTGTGTGTGTGTGTGTCTGTGTGTGTGTGTGTGTGTGTGTGTGTGTGTGTGTGTGTGTGTCTGTGTGTGTGTCTGTGTGTGTGTGTGTGTGTGTGTGTGTGTCTGTGTGTGTGTGTGTGTGTGTGTGTGTGTGTGTCTGTGTGTGTGTGTGTGTGTCTGTGTGTGTCTGTGTGTGTCTGTGTGTGTGTGTGTGTGTGTGTGTGTGTCTGTGTGTGTGTGTGTGTGTGTGTGTGTGTATTCTTGAATGAATCCATCAAACAGAAAAACTTGACGGCTGGTCGGAGCTAAAAACATCAGCTGGATCTCTCCAGGTGAGCTGACAGGTGAGCTGACAGGTGTGTGTCTGCAGATACATGGCGATCATCCACCCGCTGCAGCAGAGGCTGTCCTCCACAGAGACCCGTGTGGTGGTCTGCGTGATCTGGATTCTGGCTCTGCTTCTGGCCTTCCCTCAGTATTACTACTCATCCACCGCCCAGCTGCCGGGACGCACGGTGTGCTACATCGACTGGCCTGAATACTCCACCGTGGACTTCAGGAAGATGTGAGTACGGCGATGAGCCGTCTGTAGATCTGGACACGGACGCTGAAACAGATGAATGAGTTTGTTTTTTTTCCAGACGGGAACGTTAATCCTCTAAAAGGTCTGATGTGGTTCGGGTCTTTGTGACTCCTCCTCCTGGATTACAGACCTGCTGAGGCCACATCAGGGTTAGCTGGTTTTTCACCATCGTCCCTCTTCCTCCTTCTGTCGTGTTTCCGCAGTTACTATGTGTGTATGACACTGCTGGTCTACTTCCTGCCCCTTTGCATTATGGGATGGGCCTACACGACCGCGGGCTTCACCCTGTGGGCGAGCAAGATTCCAGGAGACTCGACTGAACGCTACAAAGAGCAGCTGATTGCCAAACGCAAGGTGACGCCAACACCAGACCCCCCCGACTATCACTGAACACTATCATTTAATTTAATGGTTTTTTTTAATCCCAAAACAAAACGAGAAAGAATTAAACTGATTATTTTAACCCCCCCCCCCCCCCAGGTGGTGAAGATGATGATCGTGGTGGTGTGTACGTTCGCCGTCTGCTGGCTGCCGTACCACGTCTACTTCCTGCTGCACCAGTTCTTCCCCCACCTGTTCGAGCAGCGCTACATCCAGCAGGTGTACCTGGCCGTCATGTGGTTGGCCATGAGCTCCACCATGTACAACCCCGTCATCTACTGCTGCCTGAACAGCAGGTGGGACGTCCGTCTGCGGTTTGTGGCGGCAGGTAATCTGTGTTTGTGGTCCCGTCTGCCCGTTTAATCCACACGTTTATGAAATGTCCAGGTTCAGAGCAGGTTTCCGGCAGGTCTTCTGCTGCTGCGGCCCGGCCGTCACCAAGGTGGAGCTGGAGCTCAAATCTCCACGTTACGTGCACACACAGGTGAGTCAGCTCGATTTCAAATCTTCTTTCTACACGTTAGAACGGGCCTCTTTATGCTTCCATCCATGTATCCAAACAATAAAATACGAGTCTGATTTATAATTCAGGAAAGCTGCCGATTCCAGTTCAGCGACGAAAACAGGAAATAAAATGAGGTTTGCTTTGATTCTTCTCATCTCTGTCTTTCAGGCGAGTCTGTACCAAACCAGTCGGACGGAGACCGTCGTTTCCACCGCCGAGCCGTCCTGCAGCAACGAAGCTAAAGAGTTCAGGAGGTCAGACTCGGCCCCACTGGAGGTCACGTCCAACAGCTGAGGCTGTGAGAGGTTCCCCAGGATGACCTCCGCCTCACAGCAGACCAATCAGCTGAGGGGAACCTTAGTAACTACGTGTGGTGGAAATCTGGCATCTTCTTGGTCGAAGAAATCCACACTGCACAGATCCGTTCCACATCACTCTTCGCTCTGCCAGATGCTGTGATTCCCAGTTGGACGCCACAGAAACATGGGTCCGTTCCATCAGCAGAGGAGCGGCGCCGACACTTGACCTCCCAGCATTCGGGGGGGGCGGGGGAGCTGGATTTGGAAAGTGTGGCCATCGGCCTCCACCTGGCAACAGCGTCACGTCGAGCTGAGTCGGTGACGTTGTGTGGAAACAGCTTCACAGTGTGTGTGTGTGTGTGTGTGTGTGTGTGTGTGTGTGGAGCACCTGTTGGACAGGATTAGCTTGGTGTTTCGACAATGTGTGGAACAGAGTTCAGTCTGCAGCAGCTAAATATAGAAGACGGGTGGGGGGGGGGGGGGGGGGGGCAGAAGGACTGATGAAGTGGAGGAAAGGGAAGGAAAACAGGAGGAGCTCGTCCGTCTCCGTCTCTGCAGACTGAGGAAGGTTGATGCCATTTCAGCTTCAAACGGTTTCCTGACGAAGACGAGCGTTGTGTGGATTAACAGCTGCTGTTTGGGACCAATCCATCCCCAAATGATCCAAATGATCCATTTCTGCATCAATGGAAATAAAAATATGTGACATATGCTGCCATAAATATCACCTGTATTATGAACGTTAAGTTTATAACTATAAAAAAATATTATTTTATCACTCCAACATCATAAATGTATCTGCCATGAAAGGAAATGTACAAAAATGTAAAATATCTATATGATGGTTTCTTGTTGTGATCATAAATATTAACTATAAAGAAAAATATTCTTCTTCTATTATTATTATTATTATTATTATCACGGTCACATTAATATATGTTTATTCTAACAGTTGTATATTTACACATAAAACGATGCCTGAACGATAAATGTGTTATGTTGTGACCACATATATTAACTATAAAGGGCCATTATTATAATTATTATAATTATTATTGTTGTTGTTGTTGTTGTTGTTGTTGTTGTGTACATTTGCACATTCACTTTTGTGTGTGTTGACTTTATTAAACTGCACTAAACCATCTCAGCTCCTGTTCATCCAAACCGCCACTGGAGGGCAGCAGAGTTCAGACATAAAGATGTCCCTCCTCCTCCTTTATATTGAAGTCTATGGGAAAATGTCCCTCCTCCTCTCTTATATTGAAGTCTATGGGAAAATGTCCCTCCTCCTCTCTGATGAGTTTATGGTCTCAGTCTCTAGTTTACAGTCTTCAACACAACATGATGTTCATTTTTTAAATGATGCTCCATTTACAGGAAGGAGGGGAGGGGTTAGGGGGCGGGGCTACTGAGTGACTGACATACTGAACCACCCAATCAGGACACAGTGTAGAATCTATTGGTTTCTAAAATCACAGATGGCTGACAGACCGATGACCTCAGACTGATTGGTCCACCTGCTGATCCTCAGACGTCCTCAAAGTCTGCAGGACGTCTTAGCTGTAGTTTTCATTTTAGTGTTGTGTTAAACTAAATGTGTGGACGTGATCAAAACAAACAAAAAAGACTGTTACTCACCAACAAACCCACTTTACCTACGTCCATCACGTCCTTCGTGTTATAGCCGGGCAGCAAAACAAGTCCAGTCTAATTCGATGGTTCTCTGCATATGAAGAGATTCACATTCATCACAAATATCACAAACTTCAACCTTCTGTCTGATGAAACTGAAACACATTAAAGATTTGTTTTGTTTTTTGACCAGCTTCTTAAAATAAGTTAAACACTGATGAAAACACACCAACCTTCAGTTTTTATGTCGCTTTTCCAGCTGACCAACTCAGAGTTTTCGTGGTCCAGTTCAACCTCCAGGTCTGAACAAGGTCCATGTTTCACATCTCAGAACTGAACGCTGAACTTTCTGTCATCAGTTCAAACTGTATGAGACCTTTAAGACCCTGAACGTGGACTCTGGACGTCTCTAAAGAGGTTTGTGGTTTTCTTTCAGGATCCACCTGAATAAACAAACTAATACTAATGAATCTTTGTTCTAGTGGAGAGCTGATCTCCAGTAAAACCTCAGTCTGACCCGCTGGACCCTGAACCAGGACCTTCAGGCCAGAGTCACGAATCACTGAGACACAAAGAGAGGACGACGTTAACAAAGCTCAATATCAAACACACAATCTGATACACAACGTGGCAAAAGCAACATGACACAAACCTGAGGAGTTAAAAAATTATCATCTAAGATAAGGACAGTTACTGATACCGAGGTCAAATTCCTCTGGAGACACACACACACACACACACAGCAGTGTGTTGAGTTGTATGTAAATAATGTGAACTGTCTCTAAACCTAAACCTGGACCTTGATCTGGACCTGGATCTGGACCTGGACCTGGACCTAGATCTGGACTCTGGGTTTGAAAAGTGAATTAAAAGCTGATGAGCCTTAAACTTTCATTCTATCTCGTGACCATCGGGGGGTGACTCCTCTGGTGAAGTCAAATGGTATTGAAGTCAATGGGAAAATGTTTTCCTGAGGACTTTATGGTCTTAGTCTTTATTTTCTGTTTCCCACTTATGGAGAAAATTATTACAAAATTATATTTAAATTATTTAAACATCCTTCAGTTACATTCAGGGTCGTGTTGATGTTTGGCAGCTTTATGTAGAACGGTAGTTTGAACAGACTGCTGTGAACGCACCCTGAAGTCACATGACATGTGGCAGTTTGGATGATTAAGGATGGTGAGGGTCAGTTGGATTATTTAAATGGGTTCAGAAAACAAGATGGTTTCAGCGGGTCGACGCCGCAGACACGCACTTCCTGTTTCCAGCAGCCGATCAACAGATGAAAAAGTCCGACACCACGAAAACACTGAGGAGTTAATTTTAACATTTATAACCTTCTGCATTGATTCAAATATTAATTTCAGGAGTTGTCATAAACGTTCACATCTTTACAGGAACACAGTAGTAAACAAGCAGGAGTCAGTGTGTTCATTTATCATCCTGAAGTTCAGACCTGGAGGTGAAAGTCTCCTTCTTCCTGATCGTGGCTCTGCTGCTCCTTCTCTTGTCTTTGTTCATACAGAAACATTTTGACAATATCACAATCGAGTCCTGATCAAAATAGAAAAAAATGTAAAAATAAACTGATTTTCTTTTTGGTTCTGTGTGATCCTCGTGAGACAGAAGCGTCTCAGGACCAGCAGTCTCGACCAGACGGCCCGAACAGACTCAGTCTGCGGCTCAGTGTGTCATCAACTTCATCCTCAAGTAGAAAAACTCGTCTCCGTCGCCGAACGAGGCGTTTCAGTTCAACATGTACGGTACAATAAAACAGCACCAGCTCTGTGTGTGTCTGTGTTTTTGTGTGCGTTTGTGTGTCAGTCCGTGGGGTCTTGCAGTAGTGGATCTCTTTCTTGGCTCAAAGTGCTGGTGGTTGTTTCTTCTTTATTGTTCTGTGGAACCAGAAGACAGAAGCTGTTAGGAGGTGGAGTGAGTCCAAGTCTCTTAATGAAGTTTTTGGACCAGCTTTTTATCGTGAAACTTCATAAAAGCTCAGTTTAAATATCTGTTTATTCAGTCAGAGGGAGAAACAACACAAGCCGTAAAGTCAACCCGCAGAGAAACAAAAATAAAGAGAGCGGGCAGGTTCCCTTAGCGGGACGTCACTTTACTGATATTTTTATTTCTGTGTTTCATTTGATCTTTCTGTGGTCATCTCCTTGTACACGTGTATTATGCCTTTGTGTGTGAACCCACCTGGATTACCCATGTTGCATTTCTCCTTTGTGTCTTTGCCATGTGTGCCTTTTACCGACTCTTTATCGAAGGCCTAGAAGACGACCACAGTGTCTCACACATCAGCCAATCACAGAGCAGGAAGACAGTGAGCAGCTGTGATTGGAGGAGTTTAAACAGCAGCATCTGGTTGTGATGCGAGTTTTCATGCAGGGACACGTTTCTGGAGCCGAGTGAGTCGATCATGCAGTTAATTATCAGACAGACGTGCGATTGGTTAATCGTTTCGTTACATCGCTGTTAAAGGTGGAGGCGTTTGGTTTGTTCACATCCACAGATCAAGACCATCCTGAGGATCAGAATCAACAAATCCAGCTTTTCTGCTCCACCATGAAGAAGGACGGGACTACGATCCTTCTGGTGTCGCACAAAAACTCTCCAGATTATAAAATCACCAGATCAAAAGGTCCCCGTTTTACCTGCTCCTGTCTTTTATTTTGAAGGGTTGATATCCAGAAGAAGAGCCAAAAACCTTGAACATCTACATTTGGACCGTGTGGACCCCAAACAGCCACAGATAATGATCTCATTATTCCTGCTGTGCTGATTCATCCACCATCACTTCTATTCCAAAGATCAAGTTTGAAATCAAATCAAATCAGATTTCTGTGAGTTGGATATGTCTGATTGTAACTGTGACGATTTTACGAACCCCGACGTTGGCAGCCAGCGTGGCGTTTGAATGAGAGCTCTGGAACCACACAACATCCACAACCTGTTTGAGTCATGAGGTGAAAATCTGCCTGCGCTCGTAAATAAACCCGCTCCAGGCCTGACGCCAAGAAACGGGTGCGTTCAACCTACTGTAGATAAGATTTGGTTTCTAACAGAGACGCAGTAAATCTGCAGCAGGTCTGAGTCCAGAGGTCCACCTCACCAGGTGATAATTGTACAAGTTGTGAAGATAAATAAGCAGGAAGCAGCTTCGGCGGACTGGACTCAAGTGAGTCTGTCTTATTAAGTCAGTCAAAGGGGGGCGGGGTTAGTTAGAGTTAATAATAATAATAATAATAATAATAATAATAATATTCAGAGGAGAAGAGAGGTTGTGTGGCATCACCATCATCAATAACAATAGAAAAACTATTACAATCAAGTTTTTAATGCCTAATAAACCAGAAATGAATCTATTTGCTGAATATGACTTTAATTTTTTTATATCTTCTTTGCTCTGTGAACAGAAAACAAACTGCTGAGGAGACTAATTTCCCTTCAGGGTCACGTGATCTGAGACGATGAGGTCAAATTAAATTTGTTTATCTATTTATTATTTGTTTAAACTTTAAGTTATGACGTCATCAGAAGTAAATAGTCGGTTACCGTCGGTTGGACCGTGTGCAGGAACTGTTTGTCTTAATGTCAGAGTTCGCCCCGCCCCCATTTTATCATCATCTGCAGGGAAATGTGGGTTGTTGTGCGACATGCTGCGTGCAGTTAGACAGCAGACACACAAACGTCGGGCAGTTTTTTGAGGCTTTACCATCAGTCTACGATGAACCAGCACGGCGATGACGATGGTCACCAGGCCGATCGCGATGAGGCCGTACTGCATGTACTCCATCACGGTGGGGAGGACGACCAGGTTAGTGTGGAAGGTGGTGAGGACTGGGCCGTCGATGTTTCCTCTCTGGGGGGTAAAACAAACACGTCAGCTCAGAGAAACACACAGAACCAACGAGGGAACAACTTCAGTGGCGTTTTAGTGAGTTAATAAGAAGTTTTCTGTGAGTGAGGAAAACAAGAAAACAGAAAAGAGGTGCTGAATGTTTCCTTCTTCTCCTGAAGCAGAAGAACCAAAGAAAAGTTCCTCTCATGTGTTTGGGTTGTTCTAGAGCTGATCTGAAGTTTCTATCTTTATCTGATCAGGAGTTCTGCTCATTAATGATGAAAATCTAATGCTCTAATAGATAAAAGACACAGAACGCCTGCGGTCAACATGTTTCTGTTTCTGCCCATACAGATACTGATGTTTTCATTTTCTTCTGAGCAGAACATTTTGGGTTGAATGTTTTTTTGCAGATTCTTTGTACTGAGACGAAGCTGCTCAACAGATGATCTGACCACAACACACGAAGTACACAAAACATACACAAACGTTGAGGAACAAATTAGCGAGGTTGGGAACGGAGAAGCACGAAACACTTCATGCTCAGAGGTTCAAATTCTTACCTCCTCAAACCAGATCATGGGCATCACCACCTCCGAAATCTTTCCTGTTTCGCTGCAAGGACGAGAACAAACTAACTTCAAACTCCAAGGCTACAGAAGAAAAGCAGGAAACATTCCCGAGCCTTTAAAATGTCATAATGAACTGATGCACACAATGCAAGACGTTTATTGACACAGTAACACTTCAGGAAATCGCCTCCTTACGTAATTCCTGACACTCTCTTCATTAGGAGGTTGAGCTGCAGGCGGATGGACACGTTCAGCGGGACACCGGTTTGCTGCAAACACAAAAAGACACAACTCTCAAAAGTGCAATAAAAATGAACAGAGACTGCCTCGTTGCCTCTCAGGCTGAAACAATCGTTCCCACAAATGTAACAAACAAACGAAGGAAATCCTCATGTGCTGACAATTCTGCTGGGGACGGTTTTTTAGGAAGAACCCCCCCCAAGAAGTGACAGTGAAAACAATGTGGGTGTAAATTTAATGGACATCTTCCTGATAGTTGTTGAGCTATTTCTGACATTTGGTTTGGTGGGTTTGAAACTGGCTCCTGGTTCGGATCAAGTCCAGCACAGACCTGCTGCTGCTCTCCAAACTAACCTTCCTGTTTCAGTACAACAGCTGAAAAAATAACGACTGTGTCCGAATTTCTGAAACAAAACTACAGCTGCGACTCTAACAGCGTGGGTTTTATCCGTCAGCTGCTGAAGAGTGTAAATGTCAGACTCTGGATTTAAAGGAGAGATTCAGATTTGTGATCATTTTTAGAGGATGCAGTAACACAACTTCTCCAAAATGATCACAAAGGATGGATAAAACTGAAGATTATAAAGACAGTTGTATCTGGACTAACTGCTGGACTTCCAGCTCAGACCCAGTGAACCAAAGTCCCTCGTTAGCGGGGTGTCTCCTCTGAAGCTGGCCATGGAACTTTGGATTCAGCAAACATCACAGCTCTTCCCTCAGACCGTCTCCTGGGGATCTGCTCCAGCAGAGGACGGCTCCCCTCCTTCATTCACAGACATCATTACAGCATAAATCATCCGTTTGAGTCTGCCATCAAGAAATAGTGTTAGTCGCAATGATGTAACACAATCTGGGACTGGTGAGAGAAAACAAGTTTCTGTGGACTGTTCATGAGCTGATGGGAAACAGATTCTACAGAAAAAGTGTCCTCAGAAAGGTTTAAAATCTGTGACCCGGATCAGATGGTCCAGGGTTTCTCCTGGTCTTGGGATGAGTTCAGGTTCCTCATTCAAGGCCTTCAAGTTTAAACTGAAGTCACGCAGAGACCTTTATTTTTTCTTAACTGGCTTTTATGTGATTCCTTAAAGAGTTCCTGAAGAATAAGATGAGGTATAGGTCAAATTTAGAGGAAACCTTTCATGCTCCAACGTTCCAGCTGCAGAGATTCTGGACTTTGGAGTTTAGTAACCTCGGGCGAGTCACACCCGGAAATCAACGGCTCTTTGTTTGACCCTGCAGGAAATGAAATGTCCTCTGATCCCCAACAGCTGGAGGGCCAAACTAAAGCTCAACTCAAATTTAAAGGTTGGTCAGTTTGTATTTGTGAAGCCTCCGATCGATAACAATTCATTTCAGCAGCAAAGATTTGACTTCAAATTGAACTTGTTTTTAATAAACTGCACAGATTGACACAGGCAGTGCTCAGTAACCACAACCTGACCCTCAACCATCACTGAGGGGCCTCTGAGGGTCCCTGGAACTAAACACAAGCTGTTGGTTTTGTTGCCTAACTGACTGATCCCGAGTATCTGGATCTTTACAGCTAAATCTGCATCCTGCGTGTTTTGACCTGCTCTCTCCCTGATTTTAAACCATCTGCAACATATCTTAGTTGGCTTTGGAATGACCCGTCGTAGATCGCATGTGTCTGCAAGAGAGAGAGCAGGTAAGGAGAGTTTTTCTTCAGCCATTGAGCTGCTGCATGAAAGGATAGTTAGTATAAATGTTATGGACGTGTATTGTCTGTAAGTGTCTAAGATGAAAATGTAATATGAAGAGTGCAGGAAGAACAGCTACTGCATATTTGCTGTATCTAATGGTGGATCCAAATAAACAAACAAACAAAAACAGACTGAGAGAAAAGCCTCGCAGATAACTGATATAAACAACAGTACATAAATGTGTGCTGCCATCGGCCACCATAACATACTCAGATTGTCTTTTCATTTGGAAGGAGAAGACTGTTTTTGTCTTCTTCTGAACCTCCACCAGCACGAAGGGACGTCAGGACCGTGACTTCATTACAGCCAACTCCAACTCCTTTCCCTGAATTATTAAACCCAACAGACGAGGCTGGTGGACTGATCTCTGCTCTGATCAGCGCTTTTCCAAAGAAACACGCTCGATCAGTTTGTTTTATTGGAGCCATAGAAAGTTTCTTGTCAGCAATTACAGAGAAATAGCCCAATTTCCAATTACCTTATCAGACAGCAGGTTAGAGCCAACAGCATAAAGAAGTTTATACTGGCAGCGTTGCATAACGGCCGGAGTCATTAAGTGTTATATCAACTCACCATCAGCACACTTTTACTGTGCTGCATCATCGTAAAAGGGAATTTTCCTCGACGTTCAAAATTTACCAGCAGAACAAACCTGAATTAATAAATTGCTCATCAGAGGTTGCAGCTGAAAACAAAGGCTCCTCCTTTTGTCTGACAAACTGTTCTCATATGTAATGACAATAATACGGCACAAAAAATACACAAACAGCGTTACGTGTTTGAGGCAGCTGAAGAACAGCTTGGTTTTCTTTTTAGCGATGTCACGTGATCCAGAGATTACTGATTGGTTCTACACCAAGATAAACACCCTGAGACCAAACACTGAGGTTTAATGAGTGGGTGTAACATTCATGGATATCAGCTCAACAGCTGACATCAAATAGTTTTAGTGTCAGGAATATTAACCAGAGCTGGACTGATTACATTATCAGTGACATAAAAACTTTGTGCTTAGTGTCACAGTCAAATGTAAGACCTGATTTTTATTACTCAGAACGATATCAGTCCAGTGTTTCAGTGAAAGATCCTTCTCCAGATAAAAGTTTATCTTTTCTGTCAGTTTATTAGGAACAGCTGAGTTCTCGTGTTCAGTTTAATTTTCAGTCGTCAGGAAAATACGTTTGGAAAGCTTCTTGTTTTGGATGTGAACTCCGTAAACCAGTCGTAGTAAGAGTGTTTGTGCGCACTCACAGGGTGAATATCGATGAAGAGGCCGTGCTCGTCCTCGTTGGGGTTCAGGCCCAGCACCGTGTCCAGGAGAGCCAGATCAGCGTTGAAGAAGTGGGGATGAGAGATGAAGACCGGAGAGTCTGTGAAGATAAAACAGTCAAAAGAAAAATGACTAAACTTCCAGTCTTTCTAATGGGACAAATGAGTTTATGACTCTTTGATTTGGTCCACCAGGATCACAACCCTTTTTCTTCTTCTTTGACTCACATCTGAATTCATTCGATCAGAGGTGTCGAAACATTTAGCTTCAGAATAAATGATTAGTTGGGTTGTTTCTCTTCATCCTTGTTGCCTCTCAGAAGTCTTGAGGAGGTCAGACTAAACGCCATCGTTCCCGCCTCAAAGCGATTGTCAACCGCAAACAAGGTCCAACAATGTTGTGATGAAGATTATTTTTAAGGATGTGTGCGTTTATTACTTCTAAATCTCAAAAGAAGGACCTGCTCACAAACACACTAGACCTGAAATATAACATGTGAGATACACAAACAAATCTGTGTCATCAGAGTTTTAACATCTTTGATTTCTGTGATCAGATTGAACCTGAGGACAGATCAGCTCGTCTCTCTGCCGTGGACACTCACTGTGGCGACAGCTGCTGACGTTCAGCAGGCCGGACTTCCTGCAGGGGCAGAATCCCTCGTTGGGGGGGTAATCTATCCCATTGGCGAACATCGTCTTGGGCGCGACGTATCGATAGAGGGGGACGCCCTTAAACTCTCCAGGACGCTGGAAGACCAGCTCCAAAGATCTGGACAAACAAAAATAAACAAAACAACAGCAGTTTGTAGAATAAGGCGAGCAGAGAGACTGAGACGATGAAGACGACGCTCTGACCTGCAGGCGTCGGGGCTGTAGAAAGGCAGAGTAGACTCTTTAGTCATGAAGGGAGGCCACATCTGCCCAGCTGTCCCGTTGATCATGTTGGCCTGAGGCGTCCTCCAGTAGTTCAGCTGGAAACACAGCGGCCGGTCAGACGGGTTTAAAAACACACACAAGAGAACGACACACAGGAAGTGTTACGGCGACCTCCCACCTCCGTCAGGCCGTTCCAGGAATCCACTTTATGAACCTTCCCGATGTCGTTCTGGCCGGTGAATATGGTGAACAGACCTGTGTTGGAGTTGTTGAACTAAAAGAGAAACATGAACATCGTCGTGTTTGCTGAGATTACATCCAAAAATCCAAGAATTAAATTTAGATTTCTGTGCTGTCGTTTCTAAAGCTCTAGGAGTCAAATCTGAATCTTATTAAATCAGCCTTTAAAACACTCACTTCAGCGAAGAGGCCAAACTTCCCGGTGGACGGCAGCATGCCAGGCAGGTATTTATTCAGGAAGTCCACCAGTTTACTGTCGTAGCCCCACATCAGCTCCTCCACCGTCTTGGTGAGGAAAGGCCCTTCGTTGAAAGTCTTGAAGGTGGCGCTGATCATTAAACGCATCGCAAAGGGCAAGTTTTCCATCATTACCGCCGCACCCTGGAGGAAAAAAAACCGGAAACAGGCAGGAGTGAAAATGTAGAGGACAGCTGACAGGCAGAAGCATGTTACTGGGGCAGCGGCGTCTTACCAGCACCAACATGTTTGGAATGGTGACGACGTCGGACTCGTTCCCTGCAGACATGGAGGGTTCGAAGTAGTACTGTCTGTATTCCCTGTACGACACCGTGTCGTTGGGATGAAATGTGATGTTGTCTTTCTGACAGCGTTTTCTGAGGAAAAAAAAAAAAAAAAGAAAAAAAAAAGTACACACCTTCATTCCCCGGCAGCCTTGAGAGCCGGTTCAAGGTACACAAAACCCGTAATAATTAAGATAAGACCATCCAGAGGCAGCCGATCTGTCAGATCACACGAGCCAACATGTTCGACTCCTGAGAGGCGACAGCATGAACGGCTGCTGCTCTCCCGAACAAAGTCTGGAGAATCTGATTCGAAGGTCTCACACATTTAACTGCCATCTAATTAATTACAGCTGAGAGTTTTCATCATGTCTGCTGTTTTTAAAGGTTTCCTACAATCCAAACACAACCGTACATCTGACCCTTGATTTTAATATGAAAACGATTAGTTGACCAAACGCAGACAAGCCAATGATGATAACCGTTATTTCATTGACTTGATTATAAAGCTGTGATTGTTTTTCCCCTTAAAAAAACGGTACATATTTAAATGAATACAAAAGACAAAGATGCTCAAAAAAAAAAAAAAAAAAAAAAAAAAGAAGGAACTCATCTTATAAACTGCTGTTTCAAACAAACACAAAAGGACATGACTTGACTTGATGGAGTCACACAGGCCGTTACACAACCGAGTTCCCCTTCGACCTCAAAAAGCATATTTAAGCCCGGTCACGACTTTTTCTGAGTCTGCCTTTTAATATAATTGTTTTGATTTATCTAGCCGTATTTCCTTTGATTATCTATTCTCTTCTGTCTTTCTCGTTGTTTCTCGTCTTTTTTGAAGTTGTTTTTTGTTTTTATGTCCTTTATCTGATTGGAAGCGGACAGTAAAAATGGGGAATTGACTTTCATTTGGACACTCCATCCAGTCGGAGGTGAAACATCAGTCTGCCCTTTGACCTCTTAGTCGCCTGTTTGAGGGAGAGGTCACGCTTTTTAGTCGCTTTTACTCTGTAAAGCGCTTTGTTATATTATTTCTATGAAAAGTGTGTTTCTAAATTCTTGTTTTGCTGTAAGAACTTCTTTTTTTCCTCCACATCTGTCTGACCTTAGGAGGGTTAACAAATGCTTTCAGACGAGCCTCCCAATAAAATACAGATGGTTACACAACGTCATTTTGGCACCCTTACAGTTCAACAGTGTGAATTCACAGTGACCTACATTTTGTGAGCAGGACATATTTCATTACATAAACTCGGCGGGATTGTACACGGAAGCTGCTCTGCGGGAACTTTGTGGCAGAAAATCAGGACTGACTGTTCAAAACTTCAATATTTCACAAAAAACATTTGATCCTTTGCGACAGAGAAGCCCACCTGCAAAATGCATCTTGTGACTTTTTCATAAAGACTCTAAACTTGCAACACGTCTGCAGTCTGCAGGACAAAGTTTACTGATAAAGAAAAATACATCGCAGCATGTAGAGTTTATGTTTCTGGTTGAGGATTTTATTTCTTTGTACCTGTACACATAAGGCCCTCGCTGCTCCACCATGGGCTTCTCCCCGTTCAGGATCTCTTTGGGGTTGAGGACGTTGAAGAAGTAGACGGACATGTAGAACGGCACAGGGATGTCCTTCCACATGGTGTAGGACATGTCGTTCTTCGGGTCGATCACAGTGTTCTGATGAGACGGGAATAAAATAAAGAAGTTAAAAGTTGTCAAGAAAAAAAACAAAACAAAAAAAAGCTTGTTTCACAACATAATCATTATTCTGATTAGTGTACATGTTAAGGGTTCAAATGAAGAACTAGAAACTAACTGTTTCAGCTCTAACACAGGCTGATATTTTAATATGAAATTATGAAAACTTTTATTTCCACTGCAGCTCCAGCTGACCTGAAAATCTACATTTCTGCACAGAAACAGCCAACAGACGGATTTCAGTGGATGGAGGTGAAGAAGAAGTGAACTGTGGCTGACTTCTCCTCACTGGGAGGCAGAAAACTGCAGAATGCACAAATTCAGAAATCCTGAAAACATCAACGTGTCTCAGTGAACTGTGTTCATACAGGAGAGTCTGTTGGACCTTCATGTTCTGACTCATCCGGGATCATCATCATTGATATTAATATTTAATTTTCCTGAACTGTCTCGTCCTGATTCGGGTCTCGGGTCTCGGGTCTCGGGAACCGGCTCACCTTCACGATCTGATCGTCGATGATGATCGGACCCACGAAGGTGAGGACGGTCCCGAACAGCACGGCCAGCACGCCGGCCACCACGAACCCGACCGCCGCTTTGGCTCCGGTACCGGCCATGGCTGCTGTCTGACGGGGCTCAGCCGGAGCCTCTGTCCCGGCTCGGTGCTTCTCTTTCCGGGAAAGAGAAGTGACTCGGAAACTACCGGCGGACGAACGGCGGGAAAGGTCAGCGGTCTGAGGGTTTCCGGTTCGATGCTTTTAATCGGTGACCGACAGCTGCTGTCGCTGTATTTATAAACTGGCAGGCCACGCCCACAAGAGCCGGCGCACGGGACTCTGGGAAATGTAGTGTTCGCTCGGTCAACGCGCAGATACGGATTTTCTCACAGAAACAGCAGAGGAGGAGAAATTTATATAAGTTATGTATTAAATAAAAATATAGTAATTAAAATACTATAAGTTCATAAAGTTAAAGTTCTCATAAACAACATTATAGAGGGAGAGATAGTTATCTTTATCTATATAGATATATGTTAGGTAAGTTCAGTACATAAAGTTATTTTTTTCATGAAAGAGTTGAAATGTTGGTATATAACAGAGTGGAAAAGGATTCAGGTAAAGTTCTCAAAATAAATAAGTTTGAAATAAGGTATTCAGATGACTTCATTAAAGGACTTGGTGTCCACATATGAGGCCATTATACTTCCACTTAGTGGCGGCAGAAGAGTATAATACATTACAGGTTAGATTCAAGATGACCAGCAACACAAGAGAGAAATTAAAAGTAAGAGTAAGAGCAAGAGTTCAGGTCGTAGGAGGTTAAAAATTTAAGTACTTATATAAAAATATCTCCTGAGACTGAAATATTATTAACTATTAGTGGTAGAAGAAAAATTCAGATGATATATTTTAAGGAATGCAAAAAATGACTACTAATGACAGAAGTTTATAAATCACCCCTGTGATATAAATTATGAAATAAGTTTTGTGATATATATCCACGGTGAAGTACAACTAAGAAAAATAAAAAAAGTTAAAATAATTTCCAAAAGCAGAAAACATCAAACTTTCACCCACATTGAGCTGCTTTATTTTACAGATAAAAACTGTTGACAAGTTCATCAACTCTGACTTACTTTAGTGATCTGATCGTTCATCACCGCCGGCCCCACAAACAGAAGAACTGCTCCAGAAAGCACCGTCAGGACTCCTGCCACTATGAACCCAACGGCTACTTTGGATTTATTTACATGCATGACTGCTGCTGCTGCTGATGATGATGATGATGAGGATGATGATGAGGATGATGATGATGAGGAGGAGTTTTTTGCCTGATGAAGGAAACCTTTCCAGATACCTCTGAGTCTGCGGAGCCCCCAGAATGAGGTGTGAATGAGAGCAGCAGTGTTTTTAAAGTGCAGCTCCCGCCCTTCCTCACACTGCGGGGGGGGGGTGAGCACAAATCCAGAACTCTCCTCCCAAATCCATATCCACATTACTTCATGTGACAGCTGCCATCAAGTTTGACACTGACAGACTGTTTGTCTATGAAGCAGCTAGTTTCATCCGTTATATGATATTATATCAGAATTATTCAGCTGGAAGAAGCTTTTTTTTTTTCAAAGGAACAAGAAGCAGCAGATATGACTGAAGCTTCAGTGGAGGAGAACTTCATGTAGCTGACATCTTCTCAGTAAATATGAGGACGTCAGGAAAAGACAGAAACTGAGTTCTGGTTAGAGACTGTGGACGTGAACAGATGAGTCTTAAACAGAAAAAGGTGGAGCCAGAGCTGCATGGGACCAAACACAGAGCGAAAAGAGCAGGAACACTGGAATCTTTTGGTGGAGCTTGTTTGTTTTGTATCAGCCGGATGTGTAAATATTTAAACATGGTAAAAGGTCTATGTTGTATCTGAGCTTCTCCTGAATTGACCCCCGTTAATGCAATTTATCTGGAGTCCTGGATCTCAGCAATTTGGGACAATTTCCCAGAAGTCACCTTTTTTTTTTTTTTTTAAGAGGAATTCACTTTCGCAGTGTGCACTAACAGTTTTTCTTTAGAGCCTTTCGGGGCTGCAATCTTATGAATATTTGATATGAATTCAACTTTAGGAATCAGTGAGCTAAATTCAACAACCAGGACTTTCATCACATCTGGTTTTCACAAGACTTAAACTGGAGAAAAATCATTTTAAATAAAGTAATAATGACAACATTAAATGAATATGACTCAAATTCAACTGTCCTCTTTGCTGATTTCTGTTAGTGGCTGAAGGAACGGGTAGATTTGACAAATCAGATGGTATAAAAAATTTGAACCATAATTTTTATCCATTAAAAACAACGCAGTGATTGTGCTTTTCTGTCACGTTCAATGAACGACTGATTTCCAACAGATAACCTCTGAAACACAGTGAACTGTTTTTACTAACCTTTTTTAACTAGTTATTTCTGAATTTGTACGAAGCCAAGCTAACTAGCTTTGGAGCAAATAAACTGATTCCCCAAGATCCTGAGCTGCTCCTTTAAACTGATGGATGAATAACTGCACATAAAGCAGATTTTTAAAGGAAATGGATTTTTGTAAATGAGTCCAAATCAGAGTCATAATCCCATTTATTGCGGTCTGGTCTCACAAAGACAGGAAAAGAGTGTAGAATCTGAAGCATCTGATGAGGAGGATGGAGCAAAAGAAGCTGTGATGGCCGTTCAAGTGTAGAGAAGATGATAGAAGACGTTCAAGGTCTGCTCTGCAGAGGAAGCTTTTCATTTTTCATTTTGAAGTTCTCACTTCTGAAGGAAACAGGATTTCTTTCAGTTGGGGTTTGATTTCCTAAATGAAGGATTTATTTGAAGGAGGATCCAGGTCAGTCTTGATGGCACAGGGCAGGTCTACAGAAATAAAGCCGCTCCTGTTTTGCTCTATATTTTGTATTTTTTCCTCTTCCTGTTCCCACCGGACACCTAATCAGAGCAGGTCATTAACTACATTCACCAAAAACTACAAATAAATGGTGAGGATGATCTGACACCACCTGGAGGAGTCTGAAAAAGTCACCCTCATGTTGGACTTTAGTTTTAGTAAACCATGAGGAAAGAGTCAAATGGGCGAGGGCGGGGTCACCCTGGACAGATCTCCAGTCCATCACAGAGACAGACAGACCTACGGACAGTTTAGAGTCACCAATGAACCCAAACATGATGTCTTTGGAGACTCCACACAGAAAGGCCCCAGGCCGGGAACCGAACCCAGGACCTCCTTGTTGTGGGGCAGCAGAGCTAACCACTACCACACCGTGCTGCCCTGTTTTTCTAATGTTTGAGACACTTTATTTGGAAAGAAGAGATAACATTTAAAGGTCGGGAGTCGAACAGGGGACCTCGGCGGCCCACCGCCCGCCTGTGCAAAGGGTACATCAATAATCAGCCATCATTAACATTGTTATAAATCGATTATCTTCCTTATAAGACACCGATGCTTTTAACTGATATTTAAGGCATCAGTAAACGATTAGCTATCAGTAAGTCCTTCAGTCTTATCATTGGAAACAAGGCCCGATGTGGAAGTCGAGCCACCGGTGGCACAAACACAACTGAGTCACATTTACAACAATATTACACAAATGAAATCTCTGACATCACCCTGAAACGTCCCTCATCCAGGTCTTTGCACCATCTGGAGACCACGAATGTCCCCACAGGACTCCACTTCCATCCCTCCTCCCTGCGGCGGTCACGTTGAATGTGGCGGGTCGCTGCGTATCCTTGAACCCCAAACGTTATTTTCAGTCACACCAGCTGCTAAAAGTGTATAAAGACGTCTGTGTGAGACGGCCACACTGAGACACGTTCCCATCAAAGGAAAGTGAAAGACGTCGCCTGACCTCGCTGCAGGAAATGAAACATCCCAGACTCTGAACCAATGAGGATGTTTCATCCCTCACACAACTTTATTCATGGATTTGGTGGATTAGGTGGATGAAGGGCTCCTCTCTTACTGAACGTACACATGATTGCTTCACACACGTTAGAGGGACATCAGGCCACAGAGCAGCGTCCCACCACAGACCCTCATCTGACTGCGCTGTGAAATCCCTCCGCCCTCAGATCACCTCAGGCCTCCGAAGTGAGCACCGAGCCGAGACCCTCCTCCTCACATGCTTTCCTTCCTTAATGCCGATGAAGCCATTTTGTAAATAGGAAGTATGAGTCGTACGAAGGTGGAGGTCTCCCCACAGCGTCATCGGTTATTATCATGTGTTATTGTTTTTAAAATAAAACGTTCACCTTCAGTCACATTCAGCTGTCAGCCAAGTGATGCACAACTATCTGAGAGAACAAACGGGAAACCTGATTCGTGACAACACGGATCACACACCAGCATCTGAGAGTAATAATCTACAAAACCAATAATCCATTAGATGCATATCGGTTGAATGTGTGAGTGTTATAATTGAGACCTAAAGGACGGAGCATTTGACAGATTCTGACTGTTTCACAACTTGTGTATCTGATACACAAAGACACGCAAAAGGGACAATTATGCAGACTGTAATTGTATCATTTGTCCACAAGAGGTCAGGATTTTCTTTTTCTCCAGATATAGTCATTTCAGTTTGAACTTAAAATGTCTTTATTTTGGCCTCTGATCAACATCTGTATCGACCCAGATGTTGATCCACCACCGACATGACTGCTATCTCACCTCTCTGACAGAACAGGTGACGGCTCCACATCGTCAGGGACAGGAAGTGGAGGTGGACTCCTGCTCAGACGGAGGTCCATGTTGGTCTCAGAGATCATTGAAGGACTCCAGTGTCTCACCGAAGAGGGTTCAGAGACACTCTGTCAAAGTCTGCAAACAACAGGAGAAAAATCGGATTAAAATTAGTAGACAAGTGGATAAAAGAAACAATGAAATAACCAGTAAAATAATGAAATGGACTAAATGAGAGCTGTTACTGATTGAACAGGAAACACTGGACTCTGTTCATCCTCACATCCCCCCCCCCCTTCATGATGTGGGAGTGCACTGCCACACAAAAAGCACAAACACCTGTAAGTCCATTCATTAGTGAGTCAGAGTGACTGCAGGTTGGACACACCTCAACCGACTGGACTGCTGCTGATGAGCCCCAGCTTCTGTCACAGTCGGTGCATGAAGACTGGACGTCCTATTTGCTGCTTTGGGACAAACAGACGGGGGCAACCTTTAAAACAAACACCCCCTCCCCCATGGAGATTGAAAGCATGGTGGCAAACAGCGCTCTGATCAAAGCCAGAGAAGGTAAGAGCCGGTTTCTCCTCAATCTCACTTATTTTAATAAAGCAACAAAATGAGCTCTGTGTGTTATTATCATCTCACAACACGCTGAAGATTCAACAGAAGCTGCAGATCAGCAGCGTTTGGCCTTTCCTTCCTTTCTGTCCGGCTCTCAGGTGTGCTTTGGTTGGGTAACCGGAGGACAGGGACCTCCCTAAACAGGATGATGACAGAAGACGAAAACCGATCACATATTAACAAACTGCACAGTTTAAGGCTCTTTATGAATCCACGTCATGTAAACGTTGTCCCTTTAAGTGTGAAAATTAAATGCTCTTCTGAAGAAGTTAAAAGATCATGGCAGAGTAATGTGGTCCCACAGGCTTTACTTACAGTACCTGTCCAAAGGCTATTAATAGTTCATTCACTCTACACGGGCGTATTTATTGTCTGAAACCTGATGGGCCAGATGCACATGTACACACACACACACACACACGTGTAAAACTCTGCTAATAAACATATCAGTCTTTCATCATCACCTCGGTCATCATTTGTCTTCCTACATAACAACTTAAAGGTCTAATTTTTTTTTACCTTCTCCAGTCTTTTATTTTGAAGGGTTGAACATATTGGTGGTTTTAAGAACCAAAAACTGTCTCAGTGGGTTCTGGCTCCTAAAAGGTTCAGATCCTGTTTGTGATCTGAACCTTTTAGGAGCAGATTTCAGGTAAACACTCAAAGAAACCAAATCTTACCAGGCTGGATGGTGAGTCCAGCTGAGTCCAGCTGAGTCCCGGTGAGTCCAGGTGAGTCCAGCTGAGTCCAGCTGAGTCCAGGTGAGTCCAGCTGAGTCCAGCTGAGTCCAGGTGACTCCAGCTGAATCCAGCTGAATCCAGCTGAGTCCAGCTGAGTCCAGGTGAGTCCAGCTGAGTCCAGGTGAGTCCAGGTGGGCTGGTTTAAAAACACTGCTTTGTTGTTAGAAAATCGCACATTTGTAAAAGTCCTGACAGCTTCTTTTGAGGCTTTTCTCTACTAATATAGAGTATTAATATAGAACCCAAACCTGCTTAAAAAATACAGATCTACAGTTAGACTTTAGGGGAACTAACTGTTCTTTTACCTCTGTACATTAATGTACAACATTAATATGTGCTGATCAAAACCACCAAGATACTTCAGCAAACTTCGTTTTTGAAGCTTCACGTCTCCAGTTGGCTCTTTGGCACGTTCATTATATTTGATATGAGACTTTTAATAAACTTTCACTGTCTGTCTTTGCCTCCTGAAGGTGGAGGGAACAAAGGGAGAAGCTTGAAATGGAAAGAGATGCTTCGTTTTCCTCACATCAGTCAGTGTATGGACCTGGCCACGAACTTAGGTGTGTGTGTGTGTGTGGATTTGAATAATTCAGTACATGATGTGGTTGGATGACTGTCAGATATCACATCATGTTCTATTTCCTCCATCAGAGCGAGATTACCACAGTCTCTGTGTGAAGCAGCCCATCGGCAAGAAACTGTTCCAGCTCTTCTGCCGCAGTCGACAGGACCTGCAGAACTACATTTCCCTCCAGGACGCTCTGGTAAAACTGAAAAATATATTTTATAGGATTTTTACTTTCGAAGAAAAACTGAGTGACGTAAAGCTGAGAAAGTTGGAGTAAAACAATAAGAAAAACAAACTCAGAGTTTGGTCGCAGCGTGTTCTCAGTTTGTAACCCAGTATGGGCTCAGAATGACTTATCCACCATGAACACACACATAAAAGGAATAAGTAGGAGGAAATGTCAAAAAAAACAAAAAACAAACCAAAACGATAAAGTTCACTGGAAATACAGGAAAACTAACTGAGGCAGGACTGAGAAAGCAGAAGTCTCAGTTCTGCTCATCTGATAACAGTCAAATGTGGCAGTTTCCTGAGCCTGAGGTCTTCATGAGCACAAATCCATTTCCTCTTTTGCTTCTCCAGGAAACTTTTGAAACAAAGTCTGACGAGGAGCGGAGAGATTTTGGCATCAGCATCATTCAGAGGTTCTTTATGACTCAGGTCTGAAGGCTGAAAGTAAATTTTCCAAACTTTAATCTGCAACACTGAACTCATTAACAGCTGTTCGATGACACCGTTCTCGTCCCCTCAGGCCAATCAGTGTCTGTCCATTGTGCTGAGACACGAGCAGAGCTGCGTCCAAAGCCTTAAGCTCGACCCCTTTGGGGACGTCTTCCACGCCTGCAGGGAGTAAGTCCGTCCACGCCCTTCCTGCTGTGTGAACGTTTCCAGGGAATAATGTCTAACCTCTCTATCTCCTGGATCAGAGACCTACATCAGTACCTCAGCGGTAAGCCCTTCGTGCAGTACCAGGAGAGCATGTTCTTTGACCGTTTCCTGCAGTGGAAGATGTTGGAGAGGTCAGTTGGAGCCCTCCGGGGCAGTCAGTGTGCTGAATTTAGACTCTTGTGTCGACTGAGAATGAAAAAAATGTGTTTCTGTTGAAGGCAGCCCATCAACAAGCACACATTCAGACAGTACAGACTCCTGGGGAAAGGAGGCTTCGGAGAGGTGAGTCTGAGTCACAGCTGCAGGCCGCAGACAAGCCTGCTGTTTGTGTTTTTGTAGATTCTTGTCAAAAAAAAGGGGGAACAGGGGGAGGTCAAAAATTTTAAAAGGCACTTTACGACTCTGTTCAGCTGAAAATTTTTAAAATCCAAACGTTCTGATTTATATTTGGCGACAGAGCAACACAGCTCCTTACCAGGTGGAAGTTGAGATCGATATGACAAAACTTCAGCAAATAAAACCAAAACTACCTGCACGGCAGTTTGATTCAGTTTCTCCACAGACCTCGGTCTTGGACTAATCGCTGGACTTCCTTAGACCTTAATACCGACTCCGCTGACCTCCTTCAGCTCCCAGTTTGTTGCTTATCTTTAGAAAATTTTGTCTTTTGCATTTCACTGCAGGCAAACACACAACATGTGTTACTGTGGAAGTCGTTGGCATGTATCAGTACAGTTTATTCAGGTTATTAAAGTGATCCATTGATGGATCATCAAAGACCAAAGGCTTTTCAACACTAACAGGTTTTGTGGTGATCTGATTCCACCAGCTGTCAAATGCAAAATACATACTTTTCCTAAAAATAAGGATCACATGTACCCATCCAGTCGATGGAAATTCAGGACTTGAGTCCTCAAAGATGATGTTTTTTGGGGTGAACGGTTCGGCTTCAGCGTTTCCTCTCAGACAAACGCCTGATTCTTTTATCTGACTTGTAGTTTTGACACACAGACTGTTTTCCTGCGCCTTCCCTCCAGGTGTGGGCTTCTCAGGTACGAGCGTCAGGAATGATGTACGCCTGCAAGAAGCTGGAGAAAACCCACGTGAAGAAAAGACGGGGGGAGACCATGGCCCTGAATGAGAAACAGATCCTGGAGGGGCTGGACAGTCGATTCGTGGTGAGAGACGACTAAATGTTCTAAATCTAAATCTTCATTCATGTATCTGTAACTATAAGACTTACTCCTGGAAACCTGAAAAATAAAAGGTTTTTATAGAGACGTTTAAAGCTGAAAGGTCCATATTTGAACTTCTCCAGTCTTTTATTTTGACGGGTTGATACCTTAACGGACTTTTAAAAACTTCCTGTTGCTCAAAAAAAAAAAAAAAAATTCTGGGATGTTTTTAAAGCTTTATGTCTTCAGTTGGAGCCGGCTGTCTTTGGCTGTTGGAGTTTGTCAACATGCTGGTTTTGTTTCTTTAGTTGGATTTGTTCAGAATAAGGAATGCCCCCCCACCTCCTCCTCCTCCTCCTCCTCCTCCTCCTCCTCCTCCACCTCCACCTCCACCAAGTGTTTTGCCAGCAGTTCTCTTCTCGTGTCTGACCTTCAACAAGCTTTACACTGTAAACAAGCTCTTCTCTCCGCTCAGGTGAACCTGGCGTACGCCTACGAGACCAAGCACGCCCTCTGTTTGGTGCTGACCATGATGAGCGGAGGAGACCTGAGGTTTCACATCTATAACATGGGCCCCCCCGGCCTGGACAGGGACAGAGTTTGTTTCTACGCTGCAGAGGTCTGCTGTGGTTTAATTCACCTGCACCAGAAGTCCATACTGTACAGGTGAGTGAGAGCCTTTCCACTCTGAGGGCACGTTGGGTCCTTCTACCTGTTCCCGCCTGCACTGAATCAAATGTTCCGTTTGCCGTTTCAGGGATCTGAAACCAGAAAACATCCTGTTGGACGACAGCGGTACGTGCAGTCATAACAAACAGAGATCAGTGTGCAGTAAATGACTCGGCCGCTCCAGCCTCGGATCACATTCCAGGCTGTGCAGGAGGAATGCGTTTAGTTTTTTGACAGCAGCTTGTGACGTGGATACCTTCAGTTCTAAAAATATACCTGACGGTTTATTTGATGGCATTTTCACACAAACAGAGGCATGTTGAGGAAGTGAGCAACTAGAGGAATCAGGCGTGGTGCTGTCTATTTTAAGAAACTCCTGCACCTGTTTGCTCATTCCTGAATCCGCCTTTGTTTTACAACCTCAGCATTCACACACACATCGGTCTGACAGCTGAACACACACTTTCTGCGATGCTTTCAAACAGCTGATTATGTGTGCCTGGGGGGAGGGGTGTGGGAAAAGACAGGAAGGGAAATGTGTTAAAACCATTTCAGTGGATTCTTTATTTTTTTTGTTGTTGTTGTTCTAAGGACACATCCGCATCTCCGACCTGGGCCTGGCAATCCAGCTGCCCGACGGGGGTCTGGTCCGAGGCCGAGTGGGCACATACGGTTATATGGGTGAGTCACAGGATCAGAGACTCTGGTCCTGAGGAGCCCTAAACCTTCAACCGGCAACTCCGCTGGTTGTGAAAAGTCTCAGTCTCTAGTTCAAAGTCTTCAACACAACATGATGTTTATTTTTTCACTGACCTGCCAACTACTGTCCGCTCAATGAAAATTAGATTTCTGAGTGAGAATCACCTCCACACACAACAGACAACAAAAACCTGCAACAACACAAACACCAGGCAGAGCAGGTCCTTTCTGACTGTCATCCCGATTTCAGCTCCAGAGGTCATCAGCCATGAGTTTTACGGGATGAGTGCAGACTGGTGGGGGCTCGGCTGTCTGATTTATGAGATGACAGCAGGGAGACCCCCGTTCAAGGCCTGGGGAGAGCACCCCTCCTCCTCAGAGATGGAGCGAAGGATTCAAAAACAGCAGGAGGAATATGGGGATAATTTCGACGCGGATGTGAAAGACATCTGCTCCACGGTGAGTGTCTGCTGCCTTCACGACACAAACATCTTCCCTTTACCCGAGACATGAACAGGGTGTGTTTCCTCCCCTGTAGCTGCTGAACAAGGACCCTAAACTGAGGTTGGGCTGTCTGTGCAGAAAGGGCAGAGAAGTACAGTCGCAACCTTATTTCCAAAAAATCAACTTCAGGATGCTGGAGGCCGGGCTGGTCAAGCCTCCGTTTAAACCTGATGTGAGTTTTGAATATGTGATGTAAATATCTCTGCTCGGGTTTCATCCACAGTCCGACATGAAATATTCTCATCCACCATTCAAAAGTAACAATCGGACGGAGCAAAAATACCATATTACAGAAAAAATATGAATATTATTATCATCACTATATTCTGAGGAACGCATGGTGTTTCATCTGAGTTGTTCAGCTTTTCTAATCATTAAGATTAATTCTTTTTATTTTACGATTCAACAATTTGATATAGAGAAAGAGAGAACACACTAGTTTTACAGGGTCGAGTCTGGGCCAGGTTTTGATTTTCAGGAAATGTCCCAGATCAGATAAAGACAGAAACTTCAAATCAGCTCTGAAATAGCAAACGCATATGAAGAACTTCCTGCATTCAACTTTCCTTCAGTTATTGTGGTTTGTATCTAGATAAATAAGGAAGCATTCGTCTTTTCCTGTTTTCTACTCCCCCTATAACAGTGAAGAGATCTTCATAGAGTTAAAGATAGAATGAGCTGATTCTGAATGTGGAGACTGACATTTTACAGGTGGATGTAAATATCGTCTAATTCAGTCCATAAAAAGGTTGCAGGGCGTGACACTAACACTAGAAACTCAAACAGCCCAGACAGGTCTACTGCAGCGATGTTCAGGACATCGATGAGTTCTCCACGGTGAGGGGCGTCGTCCTGGACAACACGGACACCAACTTCTACTCCAAGTTCAACACAGGCAGCGTCCCAACAAGCTGGCAAAATGAGGTGCGTCCACATGACCTGTCCAGACAGGATGAAAGGACAGCCCTGACATCTGTCTGCCTCAACATCTGTCTCTGTCTCCTCTGAAGATGATCGAGACGGGATGTTTCAGGGAGCTGAATGTTTTCGGCCCCGTTGGGTCTCGATCCCCAGACCTGGACTGGTCCCAGACCCCCGAGAGCCCCAAACGCAGCCTGCTGGACCGGATCTTTCGCCGAAATGTAAGAACTCAGTCCGCTGTTGGTACTTGGTTAAGGCTCCTTCAGCAGGAGCGATGTCATCATTGCGTCGATGGCGTGGAGGATCAGCTGCATCTGTCGGTGGCAGATTGAAGCCCAGTTTGCTTTGACAGCAGCTTCAGCTCATCATGATTGTTGGATCGGCTGTTTGTCCTGACAGAAGGCCATACATTTTCTGTGGGGTTCAGGTCAGACCAGCTGGCTGGACCATCAGGATCAGTCAGATTGGTACCATGATGATCAGACCAGTTGGCCATAGTCATGTCTCTCTGTCGCTGATGTGTAAAACCTTAATTTTTTTTGGGGGGGGGGGTGATGAACCTGAATGAAAAGCTGAACTTTTCTTTCCCGTTTCCTCCAACAGCAACATGCTGATTCATCAGAAGAAAGCCGACAGATTTTGGTTGGCAGTGAAACCTACATGAAGTCAGGAATCCTCAGCACCACCCTCTGAGGACGGTCCCGCCCAGCCTCCATCCACCGTAGCAACAAAGGACAATGGAAGAAGTTCTTCCCTTTGAATGACACCAAAACGCAAAACTCCATCCTTTCCTGTAGCACTTGTTTCTTCCCCCAATCTTAATTGACTGTATTGATCTGCCAGCTACACACGTACTTGAATTTTGATACAAATTGCTTGAAACGACGACGCTACTTGAACTAATTTCAGCAGCCACATGAGCCAAAAATAAAATGTGTTTTTTACTCTGGAAAACATCTATAGCTATTATTAAATATTTAAATTATAATTTCTAAACTTTGTGTTTGTCTCATGGGAAACTGGACACATTTCTCTTTTGTGGAAAACAATTGTAGAAGAGTCACATATTGGAACTTTGAAGCCCCCGAGCATTCATCGATGTATTTAACTACTGATGATAAATTATATAAAAAACAAATGTATAAAATATAAATTTAGGAGGTTTTCTTAGAAGTTACAATTGTCATTAATAAGTACTCAAAATATTACTCTAGAATTTTATATACTGCTTCTTCTTCTGTTTGAAATTCAAGTTTTATTAATGAGTTCAACTTTGTCAATGCAGCATTTTTTTTAATTTTTTTTATTTAACCCAGAGTATAAAACAGTAAATAACCAACATATTGTAAAACAAATAAAATTAGCAACAAGACAGAACACACTATGGAACGCAAAGGTCAACTGTTGTCTACAAAAAACTTGGAAGTTGTTTTGTTTGGCTGCAGTTCGGTCTCTACATCAGGATGATAACCTCTAAATATATAAACATCTCAAAGCACCATAACTGAGCTGATTCACTTGTTAGATGTTGAGGGTGGAATGTCAAATTAATCAGGTCGTCACTTCCTGTATGTGGCGTTTCCAGCTGTGTTTTGACTGACGGGAGGTGTGGTGTGGGGGGACGTGCGTACTGAATTCATGCAGTGCTCATCCTTCCCATGGCGGGCTGCGTCGTCCGTCCACTTCTGTCTCGACGTGGTATAACATGTCGGCCAGCGTGTGCTCGATCACAGCTCCCCAGCCCATGTCGCTCATCTGGAGGGAATAAAAAACAATGACCGCTCAGTAGCTGTTGAGAAGTGTGAAGGTTTTTTTAAGGGAGTGAATCTTTACAGAAGCTCTCACCGGCTGGAACTTCACATCTTTAGGAGGGTGTTTGAAATGTGGCCCGAAATTGACAGACACCTGAGGACAGACAGGAGGGATCTTTAAAAATTGGATAATTAAGATGCCAAAGAAGTCATGTGGTTGTGATGCGTGGACTGACCGTGCAGCTCTTGTAGAGGGAGATGGCCGGGAAGTAGATGCCTTCAAACAGGTTTTCAAAGGCAACACCTTGGCTGACTCCATTTTTGTAGAAAACCATCTGAAAAACAGGATTGGCAAGTTAACTGCAGGGAAATAAGAAGGGTTTTCTAACTGGATTTTATTTTGAAAGAGGTGGGGGGGGGGGTCTCTAACCCTGCTGGGGCTCATGGACTTGAGGCTTTTCTCTGCTTTGTCCACATAGTCCTTCTCCTCAAAGTACAGGTAGCTCTTGAACTTGATGAGTGCCTGAAAACAGAGCAGAGCAGACATCAGAGTGTGAACGTCTGTGGAATCAGCAGCTCTCAGTATCTCGCCGCTCCTACCTTGTCCTTGTACGTGTCGGGCAGAGCCTTGGCCGTCTCCGTCCCGTCAGGCAGCTCGATGAAGAAGCCCAGCGTGTCTCCCTGACCGTAGCCTGAGGAATAATGTTTTCCTATGGACTGGTGGAACCGCGTGCCCTTCTTACTGCGCCACGAGTAGCTGAACTTGTCATAGCCCAGAGGAGCCTGCAGGTTCCCTTTGGTTTAAAGAGAAATAATTGTTTTAACATTACTCTATCAGCACTTTTCACACACAGCTAAACACACTAAAGTAAACTCTAATCTAATCCAAAATCTGATAATAATAATCTAAGGCCGGATCAGGAAACGATTCCATTCAATCACAGCCGGCAGCCTCGCCTCCATCGCTCTTTTGGTTTTTTCTAGCTTCTGGTGATGATAAATGGTTTATTTTAGCCAATTCTTGGAAGAAAGGTGCCGAGATGTAGGATTCACAGGGGTTAAACAGCTCATCAACAAAAACATTCAGAACCTGCTGCTTTGTTCCCAAAATGCCTACAGCTGAGTAACAACCAGTTCACATTACGGCCAACTGGCTTGTGTGAAGTTGCGGAGCTACTGACCGAGTGGTTGGGACCAGCCGAGCCTGGCTGCTGTCTCTGCGGGCATGTCATCCACAGAAACCTCAAAGTACCAGGATCCTTTACGGACCCCGTGGGAGGCTCGCACCATGGAGTAACCCTTCTCTCCAGTCACCGTCAGCCGGTCATCAGAGATCTTCAGCTGAGGCGCTGAGACGGGAACACACAGAAGCTTGTTTCACATCACAGAGTGTCGACCTGAAACATTAGAAATGTGCGTGTGAGATTAAAGTACCTCTGTCGTGTAAGGCCAGCAGGACCCTTTCATACAGACAGGCCCTGTACAGATCTCCTGGTATGGGTTTGCCGGCCCAGCAGTCCAGTTCCAGCTTCTCAGGGTCTGGGGCGTGTGGATCCGGCTCTGCCAGGATGTAACGGTAGCCATCTTTGTTAAAGGGGTGCTCCAGGGGGTAACCGTGAGGCGGCAGGCGTTGGGCCGAGAACAGAGGGTCACTACAACGAGGGAGGAAGAGGAGCACGAGTTTGTCTCTTCATTCATTTAACCCTTTAAAACACAACAGGACAATGAATCTGCTGACATGTTACGTCAAGGTGGTGTCAGAAAAGTGAATTCAGTTACAGGTGAGCCGAGCAGCAGAAAAAACAGTGAGCAGGTTTCATAACCTCACAAACTCAAATACATTTCAAATAACCTCAATTATCTATTTAACTGACTGAAGCTGCCATTAAAACTGCACAGGCGGGACATAACGTCTCAACATTCAACAGCGCCCAAAAGAAACAGCAGACAAAAGTAATTTAAGTCTGATTTGACATTGAGGTCATCAGAAAACTAACTCTCACTTCACTGAGCCGGCTCCGGGTCAAATAAAGCTTTAAAGTTTACTTTGGAAACAGTGACACAACTGAAGATGACACAACTCAAGAGTGTGTCGATGGTTCTGGTACCTGCGGGTCCTCTTCGTGGCCCCTGCAGCTGCCCCCTCCTGCTGCTGCTGCTGTTTACGTTTGGCCCCTCTTCCTTTTCCTGGGCCGGGGGCCAGAGCTCCTTCACAGAAAAAAAAAAAAAAAAAAGAAGAAACACACATCTCAGATTAAACAACACACACACACGCAAGAAAAAAGACACACCCGCACAGACACAGACTTACGGACAGTGAAAGCAGGTTATTAGGCACTTGGTAAACACGGGGTCACAGCAGGCACAAAAAGACAGGAATTAGTTCGCATGGCATTTTCCAAACACTATCAGCCTCTGTTGATCTTTTTCAGAAGCAGAACCAGAACCAGGATCAGGATCTGGATCTGGTTTCCTGCCTGGTAGGACTTTCAATATACAAGGAATTTCTTTTGGAGCAAAAGTAGTTGCAGTAAAAATAAGGAAGTAGTGAAGGTATCAACTTAAGTTGAACAGAGAAATTCCACATTGTTCTGTCAGTAGCAGGTTTTACACTGTTTATATTTAAATATACATTAAAAAAACAATTTCAGTTTTCCTTTATAAAAAATAAATTATTATTATTATTATAATGATGACAAACTGGTTTAGAGCTACAACAACTCAAAAAGAAGTACGTAAGAAACTTTTCTCATTTATATTTTAGACTGCTAATATAATAAAAAAACAGACAAACACTAAATTCATGTGGAAAACAAAGTTTTCCAGATTCACTGAGTCTCTGGTGAGTTCACGCTCACATAGATAAGTCAGTTAACTTCTGAACGTAGTGAGGATCCATTAAAGTGCATTAACATGACAACCTGAGCTGAGCTACATCTGCACAGGAGTCACTTTAGATCTGAAACAGCTAATGAAGTTTGGTTTCAACTTTAACATCTTTATCTTTATTGAATGGGATGATTTGTCACTACAAAGAAATCAGGAAGCAGAGGAGGCTAATGAGTGTTGGATGAAAGCCAACAGCAAATTTAAAAAAAAAACAGCACTCTGCTCTCGTTACCTCCACTCAGGTGAGAGCAGAGCGTCATCTCAGTGACAGGTGTTTTTTTCTTTTTTAAGGAATTTCAGGGCCTGTTAGCAGCAAGCCAGAGACGAGGAGGATACGTTCATCGACCAATCAAAAGGGAGGTGGTGGGGGAGGGGCAAAGCTTTTGGGAGGGTGGGGGAGGGCACCAAACAGATGCAGAGAGCAGACAGGGAGGTTACGACCGGACGTGGATGAAGTTGCCCACAAGATGTTTTATTTATTGTTTGTGAGTTTGGTTTGAGCCGAGCGACAAACTATGGTCTGATTGGAAACTCAGGGCCAACTTCTATCCAGAAGGTTACAACACACAAAAACACACTGATCAGCTCCAGATGCCAAAACACCAGATAGTCACCTGAGAAAGCAGATCCACCTGGAACACAATGCACAGAGTCACCAGGAGTCATCACGTTTCACAAGCTCTCACTCTCAGATTTGAGGAAATTATACTGGTGTTACTGTCCCTTTCCCATAAACCCCTGTTCCCTGTAAATGATCTGATTCAGAATATAGAGCAAGATCTGTTGTTGAACTGGACAAAGTCGTCCCAGCATCATTGACGACACTGGAAACCCTGAAGAAAGGATCGTGGTCTAAGTGGAAAGTGCAGGAATTTATTATGTCTGATCCTGACCTGAATGAGCATGATGAGGTCACAGACTCAGATCCCTGTTCAAGTCTGCCACCTGCTGGTTTTCTGTCAGACCGTCAAATATCTCTGTCTGGTTTGTGATCTCAGTTTTGAGCCGCACAAAATTTACATAAGCAAATAACATACATAATACATAAAAATGTCACCAAGTCTCCACATGTTCAGAACCAACTGAACCTCAGCTAATTATACATGTGACTCAATAAAGACTTCGCTTTAGTGGAGACAAAATCTCAGAAAATAAGGAAAAAGAAAAAAATAGCTTTGAATTCTCTAGATTAAATAGAAAAACCTGCTCAAACCATCAAAAAGCATAAGGGTCCAAAGATCTCTGTCTCTAAAAGGGTTAAAGACAGTTTATTTTACAGGTCGTCTTCTCATCACCTTATGTTTCACAAAAATTCTATGAATGATCTCCAGACTGTACAGAAAATTGCTGTCAGGCTTTTAATTAGAGCCAAGAGACATGACCAAATAATCCTGTTTCAGCCTCTTTACTTGGGCTCAGAACATTTTAAAGTAGATTTTATCTAGTTACCCTATTTAAAATGGGTTATTTCTTTGGTGAGATGAATGAACACATAAAGGTTCAGTAAAGTTTTGTAGGTGTCCAGACTTTGATGTCCTCACTTAAACAGAAATTTAACCAAAAGTAAAAAATGTTTTCTCCCAACAGACCAAACTACAACTGTGGAAGCCCCTTCGACTTTTTCCTCCCTTCACCTTGTGTTGAAATACAACACCAAACTCTAATTAAGTAGAAACTATGATCATTTTCCAGTTTGGGGTTTTGTTCATGCTACATTCTCACCATTGAGGCCGCCGGCTGTTGGAGTAGCAGTGGTCTGTTTCTGTGTGTCGTATGAAGGGCCGATGTTTCCCAGGTCCTAGAGGGGAGGAAGAGGTTAAATATTACATATCTTCTTTGGTCTCTGCAGCAGAAGCTCACAACACCGTTCTGTCCCGAACAGCTCAGCAGCTAATACCTGGTCCAACAGGCCAAACTTGGGGTACTCCTCCTCTGGGTCTTTACTGCCAGGGTCAGGGTGCTCCTTCACCAGAAAAACATCTCGCTCTTTACTCTGGAATATAGACAGAACAAAAGTGCCATCACTTTAGCTTCAATATTGATGTTATTTTTAATATCTTCATGTTACAAAGAGGAGAAAAGCTGCATCACAATATTACCATCGTTTTCACAATGTTGTTGGGCCAGGTGAGCTTCCCTGGTCTCTGACGAGTTGTCATACACTCCCAGTACTTGTCGATGAATGGTATGATGTCCTGCAATGAAGAATGAAGAAGAACAGACAAATATTACCATTGATGAAAAAAGTGGTGCATTAATGTCTGGGTCTTCCAGTCCACATACTGATTTATGTTTACCTTGTCTTTGGAGAACATGGTCTTTGGGTGCTCATCTTGTGTTCTGGATCTCCATGTCAGGTTTGCCAGAGCTGTGAGACACATCTCCTTCAGGTCTGAGCACAAAGAGAAACAGTGAGAGAACCATTGGAAACTCTGAGGTTGTTAATGTTGTTAAAGTTGTTTGTTTTAAAGCACGTACTCGCTTGTTTTCTGAGGAAATACGTGTTCCCACTGTGATGACACACGTTGCAGTGAAACACATAATTGGTCATAAAGGGAAGGCAGGTCCTGTGGAGGAGGAGAAGGAAAAAGACCCCATCATGAAAACCGTCACACCATCTGCTGATATTTCACTGATCATCAGCTGAACAGTGGATTTACTCAACATACACAGTGTCGATGCCAAATGTGTCAGCAGTGAACCACTTCATACACAAGGCACATTGCAGCTCCACCTCCCCCAGCTGCCTCCCGCTCTCCTCATCTCCTGATCCGGTCAGAGCGTCGGCCGCCTCCGATCCTTCACCGGCTGTTTCCTGTGACAGAGAAATCAGCTTGTGAAGAGTCATTTCAACCAGAAACACAAACAGTATGTCTCAATGATTAAAAAAAAACAACAACAAACAAACAAATAGAGCAGATAAACAACATCAAAACAAAGCTGAAATAAACGGTTTTGAACAAAGTTACCATTCCTTCTTTGCCGTTTGAAGATTCTGTATCCATGCTGATTGGGATCTCCCCAAATGCAGCATCCCTGTAAAGATTAATAATTTAAAAAAATGCTTGTATATGATTGAGAAAAATACCAAACCGTCACATCACTGAGCATCACTGAAGCTCTCAACTTGTTACAAGTGTTTTTATGTTCTCTTGAACAGAGTGGCATCTTTTCTGGACCATTCTCTATTTATTTTTTTTTTTCTTTCTCACAACTATTTAGTTAGTGACACGATTTCAAGTTGGCTCTTTAGTTTGTTTGCATTACAAACGTGTAACACCTTGAAGGAAAGAGACAGAAATCTTTAATCAACTCGTTTTTGCTCATCTGTCTCTCCGTTTTTGACTCTTTCTATTTAAAACACAAGGAGCTTCTTATATTTAACATTTTTCAAAACGCAGTCTGGTGCAGCGGGTTTATATAAAATCTAAGACTACGTGCAGACTTTAAACTTTTGTCTGTAGATGAATTAACATTAAAAATCAGATGTGTGTTGTTTGTAAAGTGCAGCTGAACTGTAACGGTCGGTGAGACTGTGCTTCGCTAATGTTAGCCAGCTAGCCGAGCGGCTTTAAGAACAACTTTAACGGCTGAAAAAAAGACGTTTTTCTGCTTTAAATGTTCGCAGATAAGCAGAATTAAACCCCAAAAAATACTGACAGGAAAACTACGGAGCAACAAACAGACTAACCCCTCTCCGCTCTCCGGTTCGGGAGCAGCTGCACTAACCGCCTCTCCCTCGGACGCCATGTTTGAACTCAATGAAAACAAAAAACATCGCGAGATTCGGGAAACAGAGAAACAGCTTCCGGTTCCGGTTCCGGTCTTTTTTTTTTCTGCTCAGCAGCGATACTACAGGTCTATAGAGGAACTGCAGCTCCATTACAATAAGATAAGATAAAATAAAATTAAATAAAATGTTTAAGATTAAATAAAATTAAGTAATATAAAATAAATAAAATAAATATAGTGACACATATAGTTAAATTACATAAATGAAGAGAAACTCAATTCAACTTGGCCAACCACATACAGCATCAAAAGAAAGTAATATGATATGACAGTGTACATTACTATAGAGAAGGTTATTTTTCCTCGCTTGAGTGAAGTGGAGATGAGGATCATGCTGAGGTTTGAGGAAATGATAATGTTCACGTGTGATGTGGAAAGCAGGGTTTGCTTCGTGGACGCTGGCAGCGGTAGATTTGTAGTTTCTTCACATAATGATGGATTTGTGGTTGGACTCACTGCAGCCAGCGGCTCCAGCAGAAATCTGCAAGTGGAGAAGAATCCAGAGAATGAAAATTCACTTCAGACTGTCCCTTTGACAGCTCGGTGAGGTTGTGCTGTCACCTCTCTGCACCTTTAACCATCTCTTCCCAACTACATCTAGCAAAATTAATCAGAAGCAGATCGTCCAATGACTCATTTTCACAAAAATGCTTTTTGTATGAATCAGTGAGCCAACAAAACTTCTTCATGCAGCCGTTGTCATACAATTTGATGTGATTCAGAATGAGTTACACCTCACCAGCTGAAAATAAAATCCTGTTTTTGTGTCAATCCTGTATGTTTCTGATCTCAGTGAGGAGAAGTTGGTCTGAGTTTATTGTGTTGACAGAATAAAGATAGAGAGACATATATTTAGAGCATTAGAGGCTTTGGGGCTGATTTTGTCATCATTACTGCTGTATATAATTAGTTGAGGTTGTACTGATTCTGAATATGTTGAGACAGATGTGGATCTCAAAGGGGTAGACAGATTTTGCCAAGTGAAAAAACAAAATAAAACAAAATACGATAGTAGCAACAAAAAAGATCAATGTGATGGAACAGAAAGATGTGAATACAATTAATGAAAAATAAATTCAATATTTTAATCAAAAGTCAGACTAAAAGTCTACACTTCAAATTAAACTTTTCAGTGAATCCTGATCCCAAACAGACCAGTTTACAAACGTGAATCATCATCGTGCTCGCGTTTACATCCAGCGCCTGATCAGGTTCATGGACATGCAAATGCATCCTTTTCATCACGTTTACCTTTTGCAAAGTGAAGGGAAACATAAAAAGCATTATGTGGACGTGAGACCAGCCCACACACCCTCTGAAAGACGTTATTAAGATGTTTGTGGGGCCCTTCGAGGACCGGAGAAGATGAGCCAGTCACAAAGACAAGTGTGCCGGCAGACATGTCACAAAGGAGCAGGGGAATGTTGAAGGCACCCCTGGGTGGGGCAATAAATGCCTTAAAGCCATTGTGAGGGGGATAATGGTGGTGTTTTCTCCTCCTCTTTCCTCCTGCAGTGGAGACACATCTGTGATGCTGGCAGGAAGTTAAAGGTGAAGGAACCAGATGAAACTGTAACATTATGATAATAAAAATAATCAATGATTTGTTTTTCATGATGTTTATGATGATAGACCGATAAAAAAAACTTTAATTTCTACCACAGGAAGTGTTTCGCTGTGGAGGAGGAGAGATCCAAGAAACTTTAGTTCTGTTTAAAGCAGCTTTGACTGTAGAGCACGTTAAATTTTCCTTTTTCTCATGTCATTCCAGCAACTCCTCATCTGTCTTCTCTCCACCAGCTTCCCCCACCGAGTCCCCCCCCCCCCTCATCCTGCTGAACAAAGGCCGGGGTCAGAGAGGGTCAAGCTTACTGGTGACATCTGCTAATTGTCCCGATGGGCCGTCCTCTCCCGTCCCATCAATACCAGTTTCTCTGTAGGTGTCTGTGGCTGGCAGCTGCCACCTGTATTACTGATACGTCCATAAGATCATTTACCCCCCCGGACCCGCCCCCCCATCCTACTCTACTTCTGCCATTGTGTGCATTAGGAAACTATAACCAATAATGTGACTTTAAAGATGGGACAGTTATCTGTATTATGAAGCTGTTAGAGGGAGATAAAACTGCCAACAAAGCCCAGAATTCAGTTTCTATCTGAAATGAATCAGCTGCAACATTTTTTTTACATTTCTGTGGACTGACCGAACTTCAACATACTTTAGTTACATAAACATCTAAAGATGATCACTTATCCACAATATTTATTTGAATGGAGGAGGAAACTGACCCCGACTCTGAGGGAGGTAGCAACACAGCTCTGTTTACATTTCTGTGGATTGTCCAAACCTTTAATTAGCTAAACCACTAACAAGATAATTGCACATCCTGATGAAACCAACTCCAACTGTGGGGATGGTTAGAACAGGGAGATCCAGGCCGTGACTCTCCCTGATGCAAGAGAAAAAAGTATTTCACTGATTAAAGGTGCATGCATTGATTTGAACAATATTATTTATTTAGAGCTGCAATGACAGCATTATTGATTTGTTTAGTTTTTCTTCACCTTGAAGCAAAACATTAATACAACAGTTTCTTTGCTTTAATGCTTATTAAACTTATTTTATGGCCACAAGAAGAATAGTAATTATTAAAATGGCTCCTTGTTGCGTTCGAGGACTGTCATAATAACTTCCATCAGCTCTGCACTGATCAGATGGTCAGCAGTCTCATAAAGTTGTCTGTGGTTTGTCATTAAAGCTCAGATCTTTGTGTCCACACACCAGGAGCAGACTTTCCCTTTGATGAGTCCATCAATTAGCATCACAAGAGGCGTTCACGTGTCCCACCAGCGTTAAAGGCTCACAGGGGCAAATAATGACAAGACAATCCACAATGAGCGACACGGCGGCAAAGAAAGGGGGCACATTTTAACCAGATGCCCGGCAATAAATAACAGGCTCGGTGCCCCCCCAGCTGAGAGGGGGCATTTACATACTGAAGTGCCGGCACGGGGGTCCAGCGGGCCGGAGCGTGTCTGCTCGGGAGGACGCTCCGTTTTGGCTCACTTTTGTTTTGGATGAAATGGAAATGTGGCCCGTGCACATGATGCGCGTGCACGAGAGACCTATATATATATATAAACCCTGGGGGCCCCTGAGCGGCCCCTCAGAGAGCCAACATGCAGCCGGCTGCAGCCAAAGTCCCGCCGGTCCACAGGACACCTTTCTCCGTGGAGGACATTTTAAACCCCGCAAAGTTCGCCGGGAAGATATCCCGCACTGATGACGTAAAAGCTCCAGGTGAGAAGTCCGCACCTGTTTTAGGAGACTCAGGTGACTCCTGTGATTTGTGTTTATTAATGAAATTGGTTTTATTTCAGGTGTTCCTACTAAAACAGGGGAGCCCAGACAGGAGCACCATCCCCGGGCAGGAGAGAGCTGCAGCCCGGAGGAGGAGGAGGAGAAGCTCCAGAGGTCAAAGGTGAAGAGCCGGCGGGTCCGGACCGCCTTCACGGCGGAGCAGCTGCGGATCCTGGAGCTCAGCTTCCGGCGGTGTCACTACCTGTCGGTGCTGGAGCGGCACAGCATCGCCGCGGCGCTGCGCCTGTCCGAGACCCAGGTCAAGATCTGGTTCCAGAACAGACGGACCAAGTGGAAGAAGGAGCGTCCGCCGGAGGAGGAGCTCGGCTTCAGCTCGTCCTTCACCCTGAAGCCCCCCCCGGTGTGCCCGACCCTGAACTGCCCCTCCCTGCACTGCCAGCTGCGGATACCGCTGCCGCATGCGTTGCCGCTGCCGCTTCCGCGTCCTCTGTACTTCAGACTTCATGATGTGAACACCTGAAGGATCCTTTCACCTGGACTGAGGTCAGAACGTGACAAAGCTGAACATTTTCTAATGCAAATATACAATAATTTATTTTAATAAACATTTTTAATTAAAGTTTGGTTTCATTGGTTCCCTGATTCACATCAGAACTGTTTAAGATCAGCTGATTAAGATTTTACATTTAATAAAACTTTTTTGATGGAAAGTATTTTTCGCTTTATTGGACATGAAGACATTTTATGTCATTTTTAAGAGAAAAGGGGACCATTTCTGTGCAGAGCTGAATAATTTCCACAGAGCAGCACAAACATGAGCAACCTTTACTCCCAAACACAGAGAGAACACGTTTGACCGACACGGACCTTCAGCTGCTGGAGAAAAGACATCAGATCAGCTTCTCCAACACCAAGTACAGACATGTTGATGAGAGTCAGAGCAAATCACAAACAAGCCCTTTAACCAGTCAGATCAAGATTAGAGAGTGTGTGTGTGTGTGTGTGTGTGTGTGTGTGTGTGTGAGAACAGATGGCCAAACACTTTCTTAGCCAAGTTTAACTAATTCTGCAATAAAAGCATTTTAAAAAGCAAACACACACACACGCAAGAACTGTTGTCTGCTTTAATCTCAATTCATGAGATGTTTTTTTTGCACACACACACACACACACACACACACTCCTGATCACATCTGTATGTGATTTAGCACATACTCTTATCCCCATGTCAGGGTTCAGTCCATCCTTTGTGGAGAATAAGACAAAGGAATGAAGAATTTAGTTTCAATGAATCAGTAAGAAACAAACTGTCTGAGGAGAATTAACATCAGGAGGAAATCACCGAGGTTGTGAGGACTCTTTCGGAAAGTGAGATTCTTTACAGCAGAAATAAATCTTTACACGTCCAAAGTGAATTCTGACAAGTTGAAACACTTACGATCAGCTGTTGGCAGGTTGATCATCAGCGAGCTACTGGAAACAGTCGGGAGCAAAAGAAAAACACACAGCGTGAAATCATTCAATATCTAATGCACTCATGGAAACAAATGAAGATTCACAACAAAACATGAGCGATTTGACAACAACAGGCTTGTTTGTCCTCGTCAACAAGATAAAGATGTGTTTCCTTCACTGTAAAATCAAAATGAGCTGCTGCTAATAAATCAGATATCTTCCCACAGACTTCAATACAATCTAATGACCAACGACGGAGGAGAGAAGATGGTGAGGAACAGAATGTTTTTGTGTCGATTTGATAAAGTGACTCAGTTCTCACATCTGCTAAGAGTTTTTCTGACTGATGTAATGCTCCGTGACCCCGCTGGTCACCGAGAGGAAGGCCAGAATCAGAAGAGGTTATATAACACGTTTCCTCATCGAGGTTCAGTGTTACTTTATTAAATCACTCTCTGCAGCTGAAACTTCCTGCTCGTGTTTTTCAGGTCCGTTAAAGCGTCAGGCTGAAACATCCAGTGATTTAAAATCTGGTTGTTGAGGGGAAAGGTCAACACTGACAGTCAGGATAAGTTATCAGCAGAGTGAAGGAGCCAAAGGGGGTGATTTAACTTCACATTTAGACTGTATGGACCTTTAACATGTACATTTAGACTGTATGGACCTTTAACATGTACATTTAGACTGTATGGACCTTTAACATGTACATTTAGACTATATGGACCTTTAACATGTACATTTAGACTGTATGGACCTTTAACTTCACATTTAGACTGTATGGACCTTTAACATCACATTTAGACTGTATGGACCTTTAACTTCACATTTAGACTGTATGGACCTTTAACTTCACATTTAGACTGTATGGACCTTTAACTTCACATTTAGACTGTATGGACCTTTAACATCACATTTAGACTGTATGGACCTTTAACTTCACATTTAGACTGTATGGACCTTTAACTTCACATTTAGACTGTATGGACCTTTAACCAACTGTGGTGATGGTTTGCACACAGCATTATTTTCTCTCCTCATGTCTTCATTTCCAGACGATCTCGGGTCCTGATGTCTGTTTTTCTACTCAAATGAAAAATGGTGACTCAGCTTGTTTTCAAGCTTTGCGTTGTGTTGTGTATGATTCTGCTGAACGACACTGTGGTCGAACAGTCATTCTCCGCTCCTCAGTGGACCAGAGTAAACAGCCTTTCTTTAATTTTCTTTCTTTCCCTCCTCTCTGGCAGGAATGTCACATGTGGCGGCTGCTCCTCCCCCCCTGCACAGGGATGGGTGAGGGGAAAAGGGGGTGAAGGGCCATGAGGGAGAGAAGTGACTGAGGAGGAGGAGGAGGAGGAAGAGGAGGAGGAGGGAGGTGTGTAGCTCTGCTGCAGCTGAAAATCCGCTCCAGACAGATGGACTTCCTCAGCTGCAGCTCAGCCAGGAGGCTTCTTTAAAGCACCCAGCCTTCGACGTCCTCTTCCTCTTCCACGCCGACTCCAGACGTCCTCAGGCTCACCCTTTTCTCCTCTCCTTTCATCTGCTCTGAGACTTCTTAAAGGAGCTCAAAGTCTGGTGGCCCGAGACAGCAGAAGCGCTGCATCTGCAGGTCAGATGTTGGTCATTGTGAGCTCAAAGTTATTTTTACAGCTCGTCTGAGATCGGAGGATTTCCCCCGGCCCGTTTCAGCTCCGTCAGAGCTGTGGTTGTATCGGAGAAATGAGGGCTGAGGTCCTGGTCCTCTGGGTCGGTCTGACCCTGTGCTGCGTCCTGCTCTCTGCTGGGGGAGATGTAAAAGAAGACGGACTCTCCAGAGGCCGAGTCCAGGTGAGAGAAACCCGAGGACTGGTCAAACACAGGAGGCAGGAGGAGGAAGGAGAGGTTGAAATGTCAGACGAGCCTGTTGAAGCGGTGGAGGAAGAGAAGGCAAAACCAAAGAAGAAGAAAACACCTGAAGAGATAGAGGCAGGTGAGTAGGAGAGTCTACAAACACACTTCTCCTCTGAAGGAAACAGAATCAGTCGGTCTGACGGGAAAACTTTAGTTTTGAGCCTCCCTGATATCATCTGCAGCTTCCTCTGTGAACTCATCCAGAGATTTCTTCCTCTCTAACGTCAGACTGTCTCTCTCCAAAGTGCCTCCTTTGAGTTTGAGGGAATTTATTTTGTTAAGTGTGTCTGAATGATTCAGAGATGACAGGCCAGAAACCTGCAGTGGTTCAGCTGGTGGTCTGACATTTTCTTGGCAGACACCGCCGTTTGCATGACCTGCTTTCACCGCCAGAAACACAACACAACTGTAAAACCTTTAGCAGCTTGTTTGGTCTGAGCACAATGATCAGAAAATGAGGTTTTCCCCTTTAGGGTCGACGTCTGGGCCTCAGTATGTCGACAAAAAAGATGCAACTGTAAAAAAAATAAAAAAAAAAACACACACCGAGCAGCAGCAGAAATGTTTCCACTACGACTTTTCCATCAGGATTTACGAGAGGCCCGCGTTGATTCAGTGGAGCTGAGCTTCTGAATGTTAACTTTCCACTGCATGAAGCAAAACCACAAACCCAGATCCAGAACTTCTCATGTGTGGCTGATCTGGGTTACATAAAAACCTGAGGCCCCCAAACAATTTCTCATCTCCTCTCTCAAGCTTGTGATGATGTGCAGAACGTTCTTAACGTTCTTAAATTGGTGTTTGCACCGTGCAGTCCGTGGATGCCGTTATCTTCTGCTTACTTTGGGATTCTGCCGAGGACTGTGGTCCTGATTTCCTGTAAGTCAGGCCAGATTCAGTTTGCTGTTGCCACATCAGGCATTTGTATGGTAACAACGGTAACCAAAAAAACGAGGACCAGTCTTTGGTAAAAGAAATAACAATGAGATTGAGATCCACACAGGAAGTAAATGGCCGTTGGCTCAGATGACAAAAATAAAAACTTAAATCAGCACCATATGAGCTGATTACAAACTGAGTCAGTTCAGGTTGGACTCCAACAGAATGCCACATGTGATGGATCGTCCGGTCTAAAGGTCACTGTTAAAGGTCATCATGAGAGGAGAGGCTCCGGCCTTCTGTCAGAAAAACAAACCTGAAATACTTTGAGCCCTGAACAGACGAGTGACAGTCCTGACCCTCACCTTGGGGTGTTAGGTTTAGGGACCAGTGGAACTGGAGGGAATAGGTTTACATTTAACTGCTCTGTTTCTGCGTCGGGGTCTGACGATGGTTGTAAACACGGGAGGATTAAAAACACCAAACCCCCCCCCAGGCTCTCTGTCCGCTCTGTAATAATCCATGTCGTTCAACTCCAAACCACCTATCTTCAACTTTCAAGTTTACGCAGTTTCTCATCAGACTCTGTAATGCAACACCTCCTCATGTCTGGAAGCAGTTTGAGGTTGGAGGTCCAGAGGTCGCCCCCATCCATCTGTTTGTTTGTCTTTGACCTTCATGTCTTCAAAACTCAAGGCTGGAAGCTGAAGTCAGCTTCACACACAACAAATCATCACGTCTGTGGTTCAAACCATCAGGGGGAAACAACACGAATAGGCTTCTTTTGGGCTTAATAGGATTAATTAAAAAAGAAAAGTCACTGGCCTTCGTTCTTCTGCTGCATCAGACCAAACTCTGACTCTGTCAGACCAGAGCCGTCGCTGAGCAGTCCCTCTGATGCCTGTCATGGTTGGTCTAAGACCAAAACAAACCAACCGGGCGACTGAATTCTCCTTCAGGTCTTGTTGACTCTGCTCCACAACAGTGTTCATGTGTCTGAGCTCCAGTTTGAACTTGTGGCTGCCGTGATGTAAGGCTGAAAAATACAAAGACAGACTGAGAAACATCTGGCAGTAAAATTATAATCCTCTAACTGAAATTTTTCCTCTTTTAAATGTGACTGAAGCCAGAGCCAAGAAAGCAGCAGAGAAGGAAGCCAAGGCCAAGAAGCAGAAAGCACCTAAACCCACCAAGAAACCCAAAGCCCCAAAACCCACCAAGAAACCCAAAGCGCCCAAACCCACCAAGAAGCCGAAGGCGCCCAAACCAACTAAGAAAAGCAAGGCGACGACCACGGTGCAGCCGACGACCACCAAGAGTCCTCCTCTGACGGAGGAGGAGGAGAAAATCCTCCTCGAGCTGGGCTGGGTCACACGTACGTAGGTTTTACCTTCATGCTTCTCCAGGTGAAGGAGCTTCAGAGCTCTGATGAAAGTGGAACGTCTTTAACATTCATAAATCAGGAATGTCTCGGCTTTACAGCCTTTAATTCCTGCATTTCATCTTTGCAGCTATTCAACCTGCACCCCCGAAGGAGCCCGGATGGGAAGAGCCTGTTGAACCGGATCTGGGTAAGACCATCACAGGTCACTGAGCTGGTTTTACTGCCTGCTCCAACATTAACCTGTCTAAAAAAAAAAAAACCCAAAGAACGAACTCATCAGATTAAATTACCAACGTTTCCACATTAAAGCTCAGATTTAGCTTTCGTTGACCTTTTTATGTCTCTCCAAACAGACAGAGGCCTGGATATGAACAGATGAGCATAAAAAAACTAAATCTTCAATATCCATTTAATCCTTAATAAAATGTAAACAGGTGAGTTCCAGTAAAACAGTCTCTGGGACTTACCAGCCAGAAGTTTTTAAACTCTTCTCACGAGGAAGTTCGGGGCTTCCTGTCGGTTGTGGAGAAGCACAATCAAAGCGAACCTCTGCTGTTCATTGGACCGATTTATTATTAAGGCGTTTTCAGCAATGAAATGAAGTCAGAAAGAAAAGAAGGAAGCTGAGTGGTTTGTAGTTTGACAGCACAAATAAAACTGTTGCATGATCATCATGCTGTGAATCATTTCCAATCTACACCTTCATTGGTGCTTTGTGCTTTTTCCAGACAAGCTGCGTGGTCGATTCGCCACAACTACTGAGGCCATCATGTACATACCAGGTGCACATCTGTCACACAATACTGAGCCGATGACACTTTTATTTTCAGATTTTCAACTAAACGGTGAATTGAGAAAATGTTTCACGAATGAAGGCCTCATAAAAATTTGATGGGGTAAATGTGAAGTTTTCAGATGAACTGTCCTCAAAGTTTTTAGAGTCCAACAGGAGTCACGTTGACGTTTGTTCCCGTTTCAGAGGAAACCACCTCGGTTCCTTACGTCGGTCCCTGGTACGAAGAGTACGATTACGCCGACTGTACGTCCGTCACTGAGATAACTTCCTCCAGAGTCACTTTTTTTACGTCACATCCATCCCGCAGCGATCTGAGACATTTCCTGTCCGTTTCCCTCCACAGTGGCCGCCAAGAAACAAGAAGAGGAGGAGGAGAGAGCTCGAAAGGAAAAGGCAGAAAAAGGTTCTTCTGTTTTTGGAAATGATGATGATGATGATGATGATGATTTTACAGCCGGTGGGAGTCGCCCCCTGATGGTCATTAGATGGGATGCAGGTTTTGGCCTCTTCACTTTACAGGCCACAATGACGGACTCACATGTTGGTGGTTTTGGTCTTTTTATGGGATGTTTATAGAGAGGAAAACCACGTTAGCCTTAATCCATCAGCGGTTTGTTACTGATGGGAAGAGGGTGATGGTATCAGGAGCCAGTGAGGGCGGGGGTGGGGGGTGAGGAAATAGTTTGTGTCACATTAACACAAACAGACTGAACTGACCCATATTTTCAGGCGGGGAACATTTGAGTGTAGCTGAAGGTTCGCTGTACAAGCACATGTGGAAATATTTTCAGTGTGAGGAACGCGTTCTGACTCGGACTGTTTTCTCATTACGCTCTGGAAGCTGAGCGGCTGAAGAAGAAGTGGGAGGAGGAAGAGGAGGAGAGGCTGAAGCAGCTTTCAGTCCCTGCTGAGCCAAAAAGTAAGAGAATCACACACGGGGTTAGGGGATCGTTGGGTTTGGATGGTTTCTGACGTGCTCCCCCTTCAGAGTGTCCTCCTCTGGGCCTGGAGTCTCACCGTGTGGACGACGACCAGCTGCTGGCGTCCTCTCAGTCTCATCACGGCTTCGCGGCTCAGAGAGGACGACTCAACATGCAGGTACGGCGCTCAGGACGTCTGTAAGGAAAACTCCAGAGTTTGGCCGGAAAGCTGAGGCCTGTTTTCATCCGCAGGGCTCCGACAACGAAGAGGACCTGTACGGGGGCGCGTGGTGCGCCGAGCCGGAGGAGACCAACCACTGGTTCGAGGTCGATGCCCGTCGAGAGGTGGAGTTCACCGGGGTCATCACTCAGGGAAGAAACTCAGAGCAGATGTGAGTCTTTCTGAAACATCATCTCCCAAAATGAGCCTCCATACAAGTCACTGCAAACATCCATCCCATTCATTCCCCAGAGAGGATTTCGTGTCCTCCTACCACGTGGCCTTCAGTAACGACAGTCGGGACTGGACTGTGCTTCACGACGGCTACGCCGAGTGGGTGAGTGGATAAACAATAAACAATGCAAATAAACGACATCCGCAGTCTTAATCACAGCTCTTCTTTCCTCTCCTGCAGCTCTTCTATGGAAATGTGGATAAAGACACACCAGTGATGAACCAGTTTTCTACTCCTGTGGTGGCCCGGTACATCCGAATCCTCCCCCAGAGCTGGAACGGCAGCCTTTGTCTCCGAGCCGAGATCCTGGCCTGTCAACTGCCCAGTCAGTCCCACAGAACCCCGATTATATCTGCTAGGTTAAAGGTCACGGTCTGAAGGTCCAAAGTATAAAACCATAAATAACCAGAGCCGACCAGAAAAGAGTGTGAGAGCCAAATAAAACACAGAGGAAGAGCAACATGTAAGATGCTCGGTGACCCAGACGTGTGTTTTAATCAGCTGGAAGAAAAAACTAACTCTTTAATCGTAACAAGTAGCTTTACAGCAGGAAGGTTCACCGTTTGAACACACTAACATCAGCTCAGTGTTGTGTTGTGTTGTGTTGTTTTTCAGGCAGTCATCACAGCGAGAACGAAGTGAACCCATCAGACGATCTGGACTTCAGACACCACAACTACAAGGAGATGAGACACGTCTGTTCTTTTGGTTTTTCTTTTACCGAAGCTGATAAACTGATCGTTCTGCCAACAGCAGCTTTACGGGTCTCTTTTCTCCTCCCGTCTTCTTCGTCCAGATGATGAAGGTGATAAACGAGGAGTGTCCCAACATCACCAGGATTTACAACATCGGGAAGAGCTCGCAGGGCCTGAAGATGTACGCCATGGAGATCTCCGACAACCCGGGAGAGCACGAGTCAGGTTGGAGGTCGCCGATGTGACGGTCGCTCAGAGAAACCAACCCACATCCACCTGGACCATTAACGTCGTTCCCCTTTAATGATTTGTTGTCGTATCATCGCCAGGTGAACCAGAATTTCGTTACACGGCCGGTCTCCACGGCAACGAGGCGCTGGGCCGAGAGCTCCTCCTACTGCTGATGCAGTTTCTGTGCAAAGAGTACAATGACGAGAACCCCAGAGTGCGCCGCCTCGTGGACGGAGTGAGGATCCACCTGGTGCCCTCGCTCAACCCCGACGCCTACGAGCTGGCCTACGAGATGGTACGATGAGCCCCACGTCGCAGGTCTTGGTGCTAAATGTTCTCAGCGTCCTGATGTGGTCCACGTTTCTGTCCTTCAGGGCTCGGAGATGGGGAACTGGGCACTGGGCCACTGGACAGAAGAAGGTTACGACATCTTCCAGAACTTCCCCGACCTCAACAGCATCCTGTGGGGAGCCGAGGACAGAGGCTGGGTCCCGCGGATCGTGCCCAATCACCACATTCCCCTCCCAGAAAATTTCCTCAACGGCTCAGTGAGTTTGTTTCCTGTCGGGATGCGACCTTATACACGTTTTAAGCCTACACGCTGTTTTAAAAAGTCATTTCTTTCCTCCGCAGCTTGCTGTTGAGACAAAAGCCATCGTTTCCTGGATGCAGCGCACCCCCTTTGTGCTGGGAGCAAATTTACAAGGAGGAGAAAAACTGGTCACATATCCGTTTGATATGCAACGGCCACCAGTTTCTGTAAGACTCTAAGACAGTTCAGACTTTCATCTAAATTTATGAAGATGCCTCTAATCCTTTTATTCTCTTGCTAAGTTGACCGACAGCCGGCGCTGGAGGAGCAACGCTGACATGAATGAGGAGACGTGGGCTCGTATTCAGCGGCAGAACGAGGGAGCCCTGAGGGAGACGCCGGATGACACCATGTTTCGGTGGTTGGCGATGTCGTACGCCCACAGCCACCTGACCATGACCGAGACCCAGCGGGGCTCCTGTCACGGTGATGACATCACAATGGGACAGGGCATCACCAACAGAGCCAGCTGGAAGCCGGTGGTGGGCAGTAAGTGTTGATACGGGGGGCATCAAAAGGAGGAAACAGTGAGAGAGAGAAAGTCCTGGTCTTTGTACTTCATTTAAACTGCAGTTCAGATATTCTCAGACTCATTTGCTGACGTTTGTCCTTGCCCCCCCCCCCCAACCTCCCCCTTCTCATAGGCATGAATGACTTCAGCTACCTCCACACCAACTGCTTCGAGCTCTCCATCTTCTTGGGCTGTGACAAGTTTCCCCACGAAAGCGAGCTGCCTCTGGAGTGGGAGAACAACCGCGAGGCTCTGCTGTCCTTCATCGAACAAGTAAGACCCGGACAGACCAGAGAGAGCCGGTGTTTTCACCGTTCTGCATTTATCTGCTGTTCATTTTCTAAATATCTGCGTCTGGTCTGGGTTTAAGGTGTAATGTGCTGTTTTCCTGTGAAGGTAAATCGGGGGATTAAGGGCGTAGTGAAGGATGTGGAGGGAAATCTCCTGGGTAACGCCACCATTAGTGTGGAGGGAATACGGCATGATGTCAGAACTGGTGCGTCGGGCACAATGACGGATAAATAAAGACACCTTCCATGATTTCCCCAGTTTCTGAATTCCAGGTCCTAACTGCTGCCCTTCCCAAACTCTCAGCTCCAGGTGGGGATTACTGGCGGCTGCTGAATCCTGGAGAGTACAAGGTGACGGCCAAAGCTGAAGGCTACACCTCCCAGACCAGACTGTGCATGGTGGGCTACGACTCGGGGGCGACTCCCTGCAGCTTCACTTTGACAAAGTCCAACTGGGACCGCATCAAACAGATCATGGCGATGAACGGCCACAGGCCCATTCGACTGGTCCCCAAAGTGAACGTGGCGAGGACGACCGCAGCCAGCGCCGTGGGGGTCGACAGCACGCCTCCCGGGCTGGACGCTCACGCTCTAGCTCAGAGGGCGGAGCGACTGAGGCGGCTTCGCATCCTGCGACTGCGAAGGCTGCGTCAGCAGAGGTTAAGAGCCGCTCTCAGCACCACGCCCACAACAACCACCACCACAACAACTACTACTACTACAACCACAACCACAACAACAACACAGCCGCCTGAAACTGAGAGGACAACCTCCTGGTACGACTCCTGGTTTCCTGTAGACAGCTGGTCGACCGAGAACCCGTTCGACAGCGTCATCTTTGACGCTGTGCCCACGCAGGACTACCCTTTTGAGTTCACTATAGACTGAGGGATCACCTCGATGTCTGAGCCCACATCTATGCTAAACAAAGACCGTACTAACCACCTCACATCACAGCTTTAAGAATACTCTACACACAGATTCACAGGTAATTCTTTAGTTTTCAGGAAAGTTTTCCCCGTCTGGGCTGAAATCTGAGAGGAGAGGAACCTGATTTTAGGGCCGAGTCCAGAAGACACTTAAGTTTCAAATGTGGAGCAGAAAGTCTCTGCTGAGCAGAGACAACAGAGACAAGTTTAATTGGGTTTCTGTTCAGTAACACCAAAGAGTTTCAGGTACTTTTTCATAAAAAAAATCTCTGTATGTTTCTTTAGTAGCTTTACAGTGTGATTGCTGGCCTCAGTTAAATTGATTTAATGTACTGCTGAATGCATTTGATTAAAAATGAAGTTATTTTCTAAAAACACTGTCGTCCGTCTATTATTTTATTTAACAAAAAATTGCATTTACTCAGTGAAGTCAATGTATGAAGATCGTGTATTGAAGATTTGAAAATACAGACTGAGACCATAAACTTATTAGAAAAGGCGTTTACTGAGCTAATCACTCAAGGGAGAAGGAGGGGCATTTTCCCATAGACTTCAATACAATCATTTTGAAAACATAAACTTTGAGTTGTGCTTTCACCCAGCTCACAGTGAATCAGTGTTGCACTGATCCAGATGAAGAAACTTCAAAGTTTAAGGAGAAATCTGAAGAATAGACGCTTTGATGAGAAAATGTTGCTGTTGGCAGGTTCAAACTGATTCTTTGTGTTTTTTCTTCCGTCTAACATCCATTTTGTCTGCAGTCCATTGACTCTCCGGCCGGGTCCACACAGTCTATAGGAGTCTCACCTGGACCAACATGGAGGCCGGAACGTCCTCCTGCTCAATGTCTCTGTACAGTTTTAACGTCCAGGATCACGTGACCCAAAGCTGCAGCTACGAGCGGCCTGCTTTGCCTTTCCTGCTCCTCCCTCCGGTGTATCTGAAGCTCCTCAGAGGGTTCTTCCCCCGAATGTTCTTCTGCAAACAGAAAGACAGAAGAAGCATCAGGAGTTCTGCTCATTCTTTGGAGCAGTAATGATGAAAAATCCGCTCCAAAGCCTCTAAAGCTCTAAATATGTGATTGTCCGTGTCTCTCTGTCCGCAGCCAACAGAGAGGTCACTATCAAAGATGGAGGATGAGAATGGACGGATAAACACACAGAAGGAAAGCAGCAGAGCTCCAGTCAGAATCAGACTGATCCTGATCTGCTCATTTCAGTGGAAACAGGATTTTTACTGACAGTGTCACCTGACCCAGGTCTCACCTTGAAGCTGGTCTTCAGGACTCCTCCTGGTTTTGACGTTTCCTGCCTCTGCTTCTTCCTCCTCCTCCTCTTGCTGGACAGCGGGTCCACGACACCCCTCAGGGTGTTAGGAACTGCAGGGAAGGATCGAAGTTACAGATGGTGGACATCTTTATGAGCATGTTGTGTTGTGATGTTGTGAAGTGTCTGTCATACTCAGGTACTCGGGGATGTTCTTCAGGTGCGGCTGGACCACAGCAGGATGAAGGTCTTTGTCGTGTCGGAGCAGCTGCAGATCTCTGGGATTGTCTTCGAAGTACGTCTGAGAGCAGAAACAACCACACGCCCTTACACGTCACGTCACGTTCAAGTTCTCATCCATGTGAGTCTTTGGAGCTGTGACCTTCACTCACCTTCAGTTTCTCAGAGTTGAGCAGCTCCTGTTTGATCTCCTTCAGTCTGGCCTCCTTCACCGCCTGCTTCGTCACCATACGCATGGCGTCCTGGATCAAAACCAGAAGATTCATCACTTGAAACTTTACTGGATCCTGAAGGCTGAAGCCGTTTCACTTTTTTTAGAGCCACATTAAAGATTTCTCCGTCCTCTTCTTCCTGTTGTCTATTCCTCTATTACAATATTCAATAGCAGCATATCTGTCCTTTATTTGGGAGGATACTCACCCTGCATCTGTACCTGAAGCCTTCGATCTCCTCCATCTTAAACTCGTATGGCTTCAGAAAAGATTCACCGTTTTCTAAAGACCAAAAGAAACAATTCTTCTCAACATTTACAAATAAAATCATTTCCTGCCACATCAGCAACAAAGAACCTGGCGACCTAAAGCAATAAAATACTTAAAATTCTTTATCAAACCAAATGTCATTGTCATACTTTTAACCTGCTGTGAGTTTTAGAAAGGATGAGGCTAACTGTTTCCCTTTGATCAAAGCTAATCAGCAGCAGGAAATATTATCTAAAAACTAAGAATCTGTATGTGGAGGAGAAGGTGGAGGTCTGTTACCTCCAGTGAGTGTCTCCTGCACCTCCGACAGTATATCCATCTCAGTGTGGGAGATGAAGGACAGAGCTGTGCCGGAGTTGTCTGCTCTTGCCGTCCTATAAAAACCAAACGGTCAGAGTTCATCACGTCACACAGCGCTGCAGATTTTGACCATCTGAAGCACGACGACTTACCTCCCCACCCGATGGATGTAAGACTCGACAGTGGTGGGAAAATCAAAGTTGATGACGTTGGCGACATTTTGGAAATCCACGCCTCTGGAGATTCCATACTCTTTGTCCTTAGAACTTTAAATAAAAACATTATTTAGAAATTAATCAACATCGGCTCCGTGTCTGAGGGGGGGAACTCGTCTCACTCACTTTCCTCCTTTCTCTGCGCTCTTCTTCTTCTTCCCTTTTCCTGCAGCCGCCTGCGCAGCCGCTGTGGGATCGGCCAAGCTCTGTTCGTCTGTGGCGATGATGTAGTCGTAGAAGCCCTGATTAAACTGGGTGATGATATGACACCTGCAGCAGAGCGCCAGGAAACACTGATGTCAACAGGAAGACACTCAACAGACACGCCTGGAGCTGCACTTCAACTGTTTTTAGGTAGATGTTTAAAAAAGTTGCTCCTGCTCGGATAAAAAATCCTGACACTCTTCTCCCACCTGGATTGAACAGGAAGTTCGGAGTTGAGGACGCAGGCAGGAATCCCGAACTGTTCCAGGAACAGTTTCAGCCTGTAGCTTCTTTCCACGGTTCCCACGAACAGCAGGGTCTTGCCCTGGACCAGACGCAGCTTCAGCAGCGTGTAGATGAGCAGGAACTTGTCCTCCTCCTCGCACTTGATGCTGTACTGCTGCAGCTGGCTGCTGTCGGGGAGCTGAGAGCCCTGAAGCTTCAGAGTCACCTGACAGGAAACACACATTCAGGAGTTCAGTGTTACAAAACCCCAAAAACCAAACCAGCAACGTGGACCATCTGAGTGAGCGTGACGTTACCGGGTTGTGTAGCAGCAGCTCCTTCAAGGCCTGAACGTCTTCGGTCAAAGTGGCTGACATCAGGAAAGACTGGTAGATCTTCGGTAAATGGCTGCGACAGAAACAACAAACGGAAGTCAGTGACTGAAGAATCTTAAATAAAATTATTTTAAAAAATGGTCTTTTACTGGTCTGTTGTTATTTCTGCGTCCAATCTGTAACTACAACATTAAAGATTGATGTTTTCCTGAACAGATCGTCTTCTCTGCAGTTTAAAGCTAAAACAGTAGAAGAAGAGACCAGTTTGAAACTAGAGGCAGTCATGTGGGCGGAGTCTAACTCCATGAGGGTCAGACTGTCACTGTTTTTCTTCCAGATAAACCTGAACGGTCACAGAACCGTAGAGATGGTTCCTTCTTTAAGTCTCAGGTGAATCTGAGAGCAGAGGACGCCAATGCTCAGGTCGCGTCAGCGTCTGCGTTTCTGTCTCTTCTCACCACAGAAGGTTCTTCAGATCGGCTTCGAACCCGAACGAGAAGAGCAGGTCGGCCTCGTCCACCACCAGCATCTCCAGGGAGGAATGCAGGACTAGGTTCTGGGCGTTGAGGTGCGCCAGCACACGGGACGGCGTCCCCACGACAACGTCTGGCTTCTCCATCAGGATGGGCCTGTCCACAAACGTTAACACACTTAAATGAGTCCAAAGTATCAGGACCAGATCTGAAGAGCCCTCGGCTCCAGAAAGTCCACTTCTGTACTCATGCAGCAGAAAAACTGACCTCTGAGCCGACAGGTCGGCCTTCCCGGAGATGTCGGCCACCCGGACGTCTCTGGAGCAGAACGCCGTCAGCTGTCTCATCATGCTCTGAACCTGCTGACCCAGCTCTTTGGTCGGGACCAGGACCAGAGCTCTCACATCCTGCTCACGAACGCTCTGAGGACGGAGACGGACACTGAACGTCACTCGTCTGAATCTCATTCAGGTCATCGTGCTGAAAACCGGACTGAGACGAACCTGCTTGGACTCCAGGATGCGCTGGATGAGGGGCACGGCGTAAGCAGCGGTCTTCCCAGATCCGGTCCGGGCTCGAGCCAGGAGGTCTTTCCCCTCCAGGGCCAGAGGGATGGCCTTCTCCTGGATCAGAGTGGGCTGGGACCAACCCAGATCTGCCACCGCCTGGACCACAACCAGAACAGGACTGATGTTTATGTTTATTCATGTGAATATCGTCCTGATATTGTTTGATGTTGAAAAGATGAAAAGTGTTTATTTGTTGGTTGATTGTGTCTATTTTTCTGATCAAGTGTGTGTCAGTGTCAAACTCCTTTACTGCTTGTTGTGAATATTAGAGCAGCATTACAATTTCTTTTTTTTTTTTTTGCCTGAATCGCGTTCAGCTCTGTCACATTTAATATCCCAGTTTAGAATTGAATGAAGAAAATTTAAGAAATGATTTTACTCATCGGGGCTGAACTGGAAATGTGACAAAAACAAGCAACAAATTTTCACCTTAGAGACTTTAAAATTTACAAAAACTCAAACATTTGATCGATTATCAGAAAACTTTCCATTTAGTCAGCAGTCTATCGATTAATCGACCAAAAAAAAAAAATAAAAATCAGCTTGATTCCAGATAAAGTTTCTATATTCTAACTTCTCTGCTGCTTCTTCAGGTTTTAATCCTCAAATACACAAACTGATGTCAACAATCACGTTTATTATATTCACGCTATCTAACTGGCAGTTTAAAGTAAATTAAACTCAAACTTGTTTATTTTATTTTAATGGGACATTTTGCCCCGAACACGGAGGTCGACCTGTCGGCTCCGCCCGGAGCAGCTGCCGACTTTAAGCCGACTTCCCCTCACTTGTCCCGGGTTTCTCTGCCCCGGTCCTGCCCCGGTCCTGCCCCGGTCCTGCCCCGGTCACCGGCTCCGGTCGGTCGGGTCTTACCTTCAGCAGTCGGTCGTCCAGGCCCAGCTCATGGAACTGCAGCCGCTCGGTCGCCATCTTTCCTCCGCTCCACACGCGCGACACGTGCGTCGCACAGTTTAGACGTCACGGTGCCTTCAGGCTCCTCCTCCCAGGATCCGTCTTTTTAAATACAAACAAAAAGATTTAAAACAACATTTAATATTAAACATTGATATTTTTTTTATTTACTGTAATTTATTGATTGGCTTTTATTACTGACAAAAATGTGTTTGTAGAGTTACATTTAACATTTAAGATAGAATTATAAATCAGAGAAGTTAATTAACAACTAATAAAACACAGAAGCTTTGACGGACTGAAGGGGCCCAAACATCTTATTTTGATATGACGGATATAAATGAAAGGGGTTAAAGATTGAAACGGGTTTACTCATCATTACTATTATTATAAAGATATTATTATCAAAAGCTCCACAACACATAATGGAATCTGGTGTTTTGTTGTTTTTTTGTTAGAATAAAAATTCCCTCGTTGGACCAACAGGTGGCGATAAAATACAAGAAGTCTGAGACACGCCAACGTCACAGACAGCATGATTAACTAATAAATAGAAAAAGAACCAGCATCGTTTGAGCAGAGCCTGGAGATCCCGAACCAGGACTGAAAAAAGGCCGGGTCAGCCTGGACCCTGACCACAGCCGGCTTCCCGGGGACTCGGTGAGAGAATGCTGATGCTGATGCTGAGGAGCTGGATGCAGGAGAAGCTGTCCGTCTCATCATCCCATCATCCATCCTCCCCCCGCAGATCAATGAGCCAACATGGCGGAGCAGCTCGTCCTGTAGCAGCAACAAGACTCAGAGGTAAAAATAAAAAAACATTATGAAGGACAACAAACACCGAGCCTTTAATTCACGACCACCATAATAATGATAAATACATTCATTACACAATCTAATAAAGTAAAAAGAAGATATTCCTTTTATTCCTTTCTATTCTTGTGCGTGTTTTATTTTATTTTAGATTAAATGGCGTTCATGTCCCGGTTCTCCCGGTCCCGGAGCAGCTCCAGGTCCCCTAACCGTAAAGACCCGGACCGGGCCGATCCGGTCCTGTCGCTGTCGGAGCTGGAGCGGCTGCTCTGCAGCGGGAAGACCGCCTGCAACCACGCAGACGAAGTGTGGCCGAGACTTTACATCGGAGACCAGTGAGGACAGAGCTTTTACTGTGAAGGGGCAAGGACACACTCAACTGATGCATGAGTCATTGAACTAACAGAAAGGGGGGGGGGGGGGGTCACCTCAGTTTATCAATAAACACCCTGAAACACTCTCACATGTGTGACAGACTGAAATGTGACCTGAGAGACAAATCTGAAGTTTTAAGGAAAACAAACAGTTTGATCAGCTTGATGGTAGATTCAGGGAAGGTGGGAAACTTCTCCGCTGCTGTTTGATGGAACATTCCTGCAGTCACACACACACACACACACACACACACACACACAACTGAAACTTAAATCGTGACAATAGGTCTAAGATATTTCTATAACACATGAAAATCATATTTTGCCATTTATGTTTCAGTGATCATATATAATTATATCTTGTATTATATTTCATGTGTCCGATGTTTTTTTTTAACAATATACATAATGATATTATTATATTTTATGTTTCAGCAGAAATTATTTAAAGTAAAACAAATGGTGGGAAATGTCACGATATTCAGTGTCACAGAACATTGTCCCAATTTTAAATGATTATGATTGATGTGTTATATATTATATATTATGACATGTTTTCCTTCAGCATCCTGACTGACGTTGAGCTGTTTAAACATTTTTAATTCTTTGCAGAGAAATCGCATCAGATCGACGTGAACTGGCCAAACTCGGCATCACTCACATCCTGAACTGTGCGCAGAGTAAGTGGCGTGGTGGAGCGGAGCATTACGCCGGGATGAACATCACCTACCACGGCATCGAGGCTCACGACTCCCCCACCTTCGACATGAGCGTCAACTTCTATCCCGCCGCAGAGTTCATCCACAAAGCCCTGATGAGTGGAGGTCAGTGCTTCAGCAACAAAAACAGAAACACACTCTTTACTTCATCATCATTGTTTCCAATAACTTTCATTATACTTTTCTTTTTGCCTCAAAATCTTTCACCAAAAAAAGAAAAACTGTGAGGAAAGTAATAAAATAAAAACAAGCCCTGCAGCAAAAAAATGCTCCATATTTTGTTGTAAAAATAAAAAATAGATGTTTGTGGTTTTAAGTCTCAGACTGAGGAAACAATAAAAACCAGAATGAAACACACACGTGAAAAATATAAATACGTCACAAAAACATTAATTTGGTTTCTATGACATCTGGAATATTTAAAGAATAATAACTTTATTTTTGTGGCGCCTTTCAAACAAGCTTAGATAAGATGAAATGAAACATTTAAAAAGCTCTAATAAAAAACAGAAACTGAATAAAGTACACGTCATGATGACAATAAAATATGTGAATGGTGACTAAAAAGCATATTTAATTCAAGCCTGGCTGCAGAGATGGTTTCTGGAAATGAAATTTAAGGAGCACACGGGACTTTTTGCACATTCATGTGATCTGAGCAGATTTTGTGTTGTCGTGTTGTTGCCCTGCAGGGAAGGTGTTGGTCCACTGCACCGTGGGAGTGAGCCGCTCAGCCACTTTGGTTCTGGCCTACCTGATGATCCGACAGAACCTGACCCTGGTGGAGGCCATCAAGAAGGTCAAGGACCACCGAGGGGTCATCCCCAACCGAGGCTTCCTCCGCCAGCTCAGCGGCCTGGACAGCATCCTGAGGGAGAGCCGCAAGATATCACCGTAGAGCTGGGGGCCGGGGGCCGGGGGCCAGGGGCCAGGGGGAGATCTCCTGGTCCCGGGACCTGAAGTCTCTGGGCTTTTTGTTTAGTATTTAAACTTATCGTTCCCTTTAGTTGAAAGGTCAGCACTAAATCAATTTAGGCTTCAAACGTAGAGAGGATGACCTGGATCAGGATCAGAAACCACTTTTTGTCTCAGTAAATTAAAATCCTGTTAGCCTTTAAAGCAGGACTCCGTCTGCAGCATTTAAAACAGCACAGGCTTTTTAAAAAAAACAAAACAAAACACATTTCTCAAATGATAAACCTGACAGAGCCGAGCTGATGTAGCAAATTAGCTTCCAAAAAACAAAGAAATGCATTTTTCCACTGCTCAAAATAATTTTTTTATTGGTTATAATTGTAGCATATAAAAAAATCATCAGTAAAAATGAATTGATAATCAGAAAAACTGTCAACCCTACAAAGTATGAATCAAACTTCAGATCATTCCACTGAAACTTATTCAGCCTGTTTTTATCGACACAAACATTCACTAGAGAAGATTAAAGTCTCCTGACAACTTCAGCTGTAAAAAAGTTAAATAACTCTGGAGCATTTTTCTCGTATCAGGTAATTTATAAAACTCTTCAGTAAATATCATCGTCTCAGATTTCTGCAACACGGAGTTCCAGTCTCATTTCTTTTATAATAAAAAAACATGTTAACTACTGATAATTCTCTTTATCAGCGATTCTGCTGATTATTTTTTACCTTTATAATCTAAAAACCTCCCCAGAAAAGTAAAAAAAATGCCTGAAATCTAAAACCAATCGTTGGATTTAGTTTGATATTTTATGTGTTAATCAGTAAGTTCTCACTAGAAGTCAGCTGACTGAACATTTTCCTGTTTAAGAAGCTAGAAAACTGAAAGTTTGACTTTTTTCCCCGATAAACAGCTTTAAAATGATGCTGTTGCAGTATTGGCCCCGGGTTGGGAATCATGGGGGCCACGTTTGTTCTAACGTGGCCCCCCAGGAAGTCGGACTCGGGCCATCGGTCCTCAGAAAGACACTTCCAGCTCCGACTGTCGTCTTTCACAGAAATCTTAAAGTGCCCTGATCAGCTCGCTGCAGGTCAGAAACCAGCACGGTCATGTAGCCTGTTGATGACGTCACAGAGTCCCGCTCTGCATTTCCTGTTTGTGTTTGAACTCTTTAACTTTAACGTGTTTGAAATCCTTCTGGACTTTTTGTTTGTGTTTATTTTGTGTGTGATGATTTTTAATCCGTCCGACAGACTTCGGACCATCTGAACCCAGCCGGCGGGCATGCTGGGCCTGGTTGCCACGGCTACCTTTACTCGCATTGGACCCGGGGTTGTCATGGTTACAGTGATAAGCAGAAAAGGGCGGTGCTGTCATGGCTACTATAGTAACGGTCAATTTGAGATTATCCCGTTGTCATGGTGACAACGGTCAGGGACACCAGAAACAGCGTAAATTGCTACATTCCCACGGGAATCGAACACAGCGCCCCTTTGTCACATTCCGTCCGCCTCCTCCTGATGTGGGCTTTATCGCTCTTTAATCAACGTCGCTGAACTTTTTCCTTCACTCCCGCCGTCACCAGTACGACCGCAAGATGTCACCTAGCAACGGGCCCGAACGACGAGATCGCAGTGACCCGCTGACAGTTTTAGCGAAACTTTCACTAACGATCCTCGCCGTTTGTTCCAGACGCCATTTCAACCCAACGGAGGGTCGAAGACGTGAAATTGAAACATAAACGGCTGACTTGATGAGCTCTCTTCTTTTTATTTTGCCGATGATGCAGCTGAATCTCAGATATTCACTTTAGATCCAGGGACGGATCAGCGGAGATTCGTCCAGTCGGGATGGAGCTTCGGACTCGGTGTCGCGCTCTTCGAAAGCTGTTGAACTTCCTGTCTAGCGTTTGATTTTCAGCCTCACAGTGACTGTTAGCTGTCCAGAGCAGATCTCCAATAAATCCTTCGAACAGATCAGCGGGAGAAACAAAAAGCGCCAAAAATGTGCCATTGCAAACAAAAAGCTAGCAACTGCCTGGCTGAGCGGCGTGACGGCAAACTGAGGCCCGTTCTCTGACACTAACGGAAAAACAAACCAGCTCTTCAGACCCCCCTCTTTAAAAAAAAGATTACCTCAAGTATCATGTTTGAAACGTGTTTGTTGTGACTTCTGGTCTTCGTGCTGTTTCAACGCCACCATGATGAAGAGGCGGGAAGGGGGCGGGGCCGAGCTGAGCGGCGGGAAAATGTATATAAATAGACAGATTTGTACAGTTTGTGGAGATTGTTCAAATTTTTGGATGTAACTTTGCGCTTTCCTGCCAAGAGTTAGACGACGAGGTATAGAGCTGGAGCAACGAGGCAGTTAGCTTAGCTTAGCTTAGCTTAGCTTAGCATAGCATAACAACTGGAAGCAGGTGTAAACAGCTGGCTTCGCTCTGTACAAAGTTACTCAGAGAAAAACAGAAATATATCACATCGTGGTGTTTTAATGGTTTTAAGTTTTTTATTTTTTTATTTAAGCTGTCTGATTTTAGCAGGTTACGCTAACTAACCGGCTCTCTGAGTTCAACAGTTAGATAAATTATATTATATACTTACGTCTAAAGCTAAAATTGATATCTAAATAGTAAAGAAACATTATAGATAGCAGTATAATTGAAATGTCATAAAAAATTTCAATGGAGATATAATTCTGTTTGCTTTGTCCAGAAAACATATTTTCAGGTTCTGGTCCAGATTTATTTGGTCTCTCTGGACAAAAGTTGCAGTGATGGAAGAGGAAAATGTTTTGAGGATGAAGATGATACAGATGAGCCAAACGTTACTTCAAACTCTGATAATAATATATTAAATAACTTTACACACAAACACCGTCATGTACACAACACGTAGCTCTGAGCTACGACTGGACGACCAGGGCGCCCACCATCGCTTTAGAGATGTTGGCGGCCATTTTTAAACTTTGGACAGAGCCAGGCCGACTGTGACCTCTAACTTTATCGTGCAGCTTGTAAAACAAAGTGGGAAGTTTGAACCTTTTCTGTGTTTGTATCTGTGGTCTTACTGTGCTGTGGTCGGTCGTACGTTGGTCTCCATTCCTGTTTAGATTCTCTCAATATCCTGGTTTTTTCTTAGAGACCTTTCTGTAGGAAACTTGAATTCTTTTGAATTTATTTCTTATCACTCTCTTTGAAGGAGAAACTGGCAAAAGGAGATGTTGTTGCCTTAATCTTTGGTTTCTGTGTTTTATCGTGAACGACACTGAGCATTGACAACTTTGTTTTGATAAATTCTGTACTTAGTCAGAAATCAATAAAAAAATTAAAAATAAAAATAAAAATCTCAGAGCTGTCACAGCGTGTTTTTTTTATTCAACAAAGTGGGGTTGGTGATGTTTAAAGGTCCAAACTAAATATCCTTCATGGTGGTAAAATCTGTCAACTGCAATAATAAAGAATGAACTCTGACAGCGTCTGAAAAAGACTCACAAGGTTGAATTTAACTGGTAAAAAAAAAAAAAAAAAAAAAATCAAACTTCAGAGCGCGTACACAAAACTGTCAACTTGATTTATTTACACCATCATCGTTTATCATTTTATTCAGATGGCGTTTTGTCCGTGAAGGACTGAAGGGTGTAAAATATTACCGTCTCGTAGACCGACAGGGAGGATGATGAAGGAAACTACGATAGCTGACCGCAGTCCGCGATCACAACCTTGGCTGAAGTGCTCCCGCTCTTGGAGCCGGCTGCCTCGGCTTTAGTGACTACATCATATCCCTCCACGACATTTCCAAACACCACGTGTTTCCCGTCCAACCTGGAGAAGACAATTAGCACGTGAGACCAACAGCTGACACGTCCGAACGCACCTGAAGGCGGCTGAGTCACCGGGTGGTCTCACCAGGTGGTCTTCGCCGTGCAGATGAAGAACTGGGATCCGTTGGTGTCGGGCCCGGCGTTGGCCATGGACAGCGTTCCCGGCCCGGTGTGCTCCAGCTGGAAGTTCTCATCGGCAAACTTCTCTCCATAGATGGATTTGCCTCCAGTTCCGTTGTGCCTGGTGAAGTCTCCACCCTGAAACACGCACAGCAGCCGTAAACCGGTCTGAACTTGTGGGGAAAAAAGGAAACGATGCCAATCTTTCAGTCTTTTAACTGAACCTGGTAAGTTCAGGAATGAAACGCTCCTCAACTGTTACCAACAAACGTACGACCTGCTGATCTTCCTCACAGTGCTTCGCAGATTTAAATGATGAATGTGAAGGTGCAGAAATAAAAACTGTACCTGGCACATGAATTTCGGGATGATTCGATGGAAAGAGGAGTTCTTGTAGCCGAAGCCTTTCTCTCCGGTGCACAGAGCTCGGAAGTTCTCTGAAAACAAACACAGTCATTCCTCAAATATGCTGAAAACAACTAAAGATTCAGAGCAGCATTATTATTATTATTATTAATAACCGCCTCAGGTTGTTCTCTCATGAATATTTAATTTCTTATTTCTCCTCAGCGAAGCTAAACAGAGTTCTGCCGATGTTTCCTCCTGTTTCAGCAAATTTTGTCGATTTAATCAAAGTTAATGAAGTTAAAGTTGATAAAATGTTAAAAATCACACGACAAACCACTTTTTAACTCTGTCAGTCTGTCAATCACACAGTAAGACTGTAATTATAAAAATCAACCTATCATCAATCAGATATTTATAAGTTAAAGGTATTATTATTATTATTATTATTATTATTTAGAGACAGTTCAGGTGAAATCAGGATGCTGATTTGACTCTGCAGACTGAAGATGGAAATGTTGGACCGTCTGATGCATTATAAACATTTTGTCATCAGAGCTGCTGATGTCTGACTGTTATCTCAGTTTGCAGTCGGACTCTTTTTATTTTCTGATCTTCCAGCTGACGTACCTGCAGTCTTTGGAACCACATCGGCCCGGAGCTGCAAAAACACACATTTACTTTAAGAGGGAAATTAAACAAACAACAAACAACATGATCAACCTGTGACACACACACACAGCATCAGCTCAGCTCTGCTGTCTGTGCATTTATTCTACAAAGACAAATAACAGCTTCAGTAGTTGGATCACTGCTTATTCATCTTTCTGTTCTCATTTCCATCATTAAGGGATCATCTCACATCACGTTAAATAAAACATGACTCAGAAGGTTTAATCCACCAAAACATCTGAAGAACTCAGTCTGATAATTCTGATCCACCATATCAAAAAAAAAACCAAAAAAAAAAACGGAGACAAATCTGTCACATTTTAGAAAAGAGCTCAGAGAAAAAGCCAGAAATCTGCACATCCGGAGAAACCTGGAGTCTTTTCTAAAAAAAGGCTCACCTCCATGATGATCCTCCCGCTCGGAGTTCCGTTGATCGTGATGTCAAAGAAAACTTTGGGGTTCGACATTTTGACTGAACTTTCTGTCCTGAAGATTCACACGCTGATCCAATTTATATATAGCTCTGAGGGCCGTGATGTCACTGTGGCAGGCAGCCAATCAGAGCCCAGTTCTTTGGACCGCCTCCAAAAATGGACCAATAGGAGTGAAAATGGGCGGTGGCTCGTTGGATGAATGCGGGGCAGCCCGGCGGGGCGGAGCTTAAAGATTTCTATGCTGCAAACAGGCGAATGTGAAGGTGTGAAGAATCAAACTCACCTAAAGTCGAAGGTCAGGCTGAAATGGCGGGGAAAAAAAAAGGGAGTTAGCCTGTGAAGTGATTTCATCAGGAATGAATAAATGAAAGACCATTTTTGATTTAACATAAAATAATAAATACACTGAAGATAAAAGCTCCACGACAAGAACTAGGAAGATTAAAGTATGTATTAACTTATATTTTTTTAAAGTGTTCCATCCATCATTTTACGAAAACCCGAGAACACTTTGTGATTTTAATTTTACAGCATGCGGCGGAAAAGAAAGACTGAGGGAGGTGTGCGTGCTGATTAGCTGAAAAAAAAAAAAGAAATCATCTTAAGAGGCGAAGTCAGATCAGGGGAGAAGGAACATCTGACCACAAAGCAGCAGGGAGCATCCATACTGTTATGGTTTGTTCTAGTAGACTCATTTACACACACACACCCTCCTAAGTTTAACAGATCCTGTTAACATTATTCTGGGCTGTTTTGAATCACATTCCATGGTGTGCTATCTGTTTTCTCTTCTTTTGTCTCAGCGTTATAACTCTCCCCAGCATGCAGCGGGGCAGGTCCGCGTATTTGCCATTTACACACGAGCTCTTCTTGACATTCTTGCAGGTTTTGGTTAGATGCCATCTGTAGAAAACAAATGAGGATAGTTTGTATAAAAGTTTGAAAGCTGTAGCTCAGAAATTCCATACTGGAATTATCTCTCCTACATCTCACCACAAATTCCATATTCAAGTATTTTCTTTCCTTGAAGTTGCACTTGTTTCGTCCCCATTCACAGACCAAACGGTTTTAACATTAGAAGGTAACTCGTTTCCCTGTTGAGGAATCAAACGTCCCTCTGCAGACTGATCCAGATGTGCCGACGCCCTGCAACACAAACTGACACTCAGCGCAGTTGGCGGGAGCAGCAGCCGTGAACCCGCCAGGTGAGGTTTGGTCTGAATGTGTGAAAACAAGAACCAGCCGGTACATTCCTCAATGAAAGCAGGTTTCTGCTGCACGAAAGCACGACGACGCTCCTCAAACATTCTGATAGCAGTTTCAGACCGAGAAGAAGTTTGATTTGTTGCTTTAGAGCAGCTGATCTTCGTCATGACGTGAAAAGTAATCAGTGTCAGATGGAAACGATCATCAGGGCTCCTCATAAAATCAGCCTAGTGGCAATAAACCAAGATTTATGTGAATTTCTCATTTACAACAGGATTTTTTTTTTTTTTTTTTTTTTCCCCCAGTTGTGAATAAAAGAAAAAACGCTCCTTAAGAATTGTGGAGTTTGTGTTAATGCCACGTCCAAAACACTTTGTCAAATAAAGTGATTTTTTTTTTTTAATTCTGGAAAGAAACAACGAAACTGTAGGTACAATGATGATTATGATTAAAAAATAAATATGGCATTACAATGTGATACAAAATATGTGGAATAGTTTAAATATTAAAAAAACTTTTCTTCCCCTCTAGAAATTTGCAGTTAAATAGTTCATAATTTCCAAATATAACATTATTGTGTTGCTCAAATTGGCAAATAACATTATTTGTCGTTGCCTTGTCGACATCAAAGGGAAATCATTTGTAGAAAAATCCGTCAGCTTTAAAAAGTCGTATTAAGAATGATTTCAAACTGCGTCGCTCCGTCTGTGTCAGCTGACTGTCCGATTTCTGCCTCCAATTTTTACAGTTGGTTTATATTTTTCTAACGTACAGGATGTTTACAGTGCCAACGATGTTCTCTTGTCCAACTAATGACATTAAATTACCATGATCAACAATTCATTTGATACACACACGTTCTCTAATGAAAACAGCTGATTATACAGAACATGAACCCGCGTCGTGATGCGTTTTACATGTCAGACCATTTCAAAACATACAAAGAGCTTTCCGATGGCAGAAAATGCCCCAACAGAGCCTTTACAGTGCCTGAACACCCCCCCCCCGCTCAGAGGAGGGTCGGATACAGTGGGGGGGCTGGACTTTTCATGAGTCACAGTGTTGAAGGACGTCGGAGACAAACTTCACCTTCAAATGTCTATTTTACATCCAGAGCCTCAAAGACTTTGCTCTCTTCTGTCAATGATCATGTGACCTTTTACCTAAAAGGTGTCCTTCATCTTCTTCATCGTGTTTTCAAGGAAAGGTCTGGGAAGATCTTGAGCCTTGTCCTTCAATGTAGTGGCTCCCAAACTGGAGGGGGGTGGGGGGGGGGTGGGGGGTCAACATAGGTCAAGCATAGAAGACTTTTGTCTCACCAAGTAAAGACTGAAAATGATCAGTTCACCTGTTTCTACTTTTGAAAAGGGTTTGTCTTTTTGGGGCGTTGTGATGTGCTGCTCTAATGACTCCCCCCCCCCCCACATTAAAACCTTCAGATTCAGCCTGTGATTTGTGCTATAGTTTAAAATGCTGGTCTGCACAGTTTGAGTCCATCATCCTCTTCTGTTCTCACATGTGGACTTCTTTCCTTCATTTTCCATTCACCGCACTGAACGGACTTAAAAACGACAAAGACACAATGACAGACACACACACACACACACACACACACACACCATTCATCTCGCACACACACAGGCAGGGGCGTCCCTAGAGAAGCTGCAGTCTTGAGCCGATGTGGGCGGGGCCACAGTGACGGGAGGAACTGGACAGGAAGACGACCGGCGAGGGAACCTGGAGGTCGTCAGTTGTTCTCGAACAGAGACAGCAGGTCGTCGCTGCTGTTGTTGGGGAGGTCGGGGGGGCCCAGGTAGGACAGCAGCTCGTCCGGGTTGGTCAGCTCAGGAAGAAGCTTCACGACGACACAGAAAAGACAAGAGTCAATCTAACATTAGAAACAAGGTCACAGCCTCTCCTCCGTCACAGTGAAGAATAATGACCAGAGCGGTATGATGTCACAATGACGTTGACCTTTGACCTTCTGGATTTTAACAGAGTAACGACAGATCTAATGTTAAATTCTGATCTGATGGTGGCGCTGCATTAAATTAAAATTTAATTAGTTCAGATTTTTTTGTTTGGACCAAACTGGAGATGACCTCTAAAAACTACATTACCCATGATCCTCCACTGGAGCTGAAGCCATTCAAACACGACGTCATGGTGCCACAGTGGCCAAATTAAAAATTAAAAAGGTAGTGGGACTCCTGAGAGCTGAAAGTGACCTCGCCCCCTCTCACTTCCTGTCTAACAAAAAGGTCCCCCACAAAATAAAAGCACCAAGTGTGATGTATTTATTATGAAGATTGTCCAATCAGGGACTGAAGCTGAAGCGCTCCTGTTCTCACTCACGTCCAGTGCGTGATCGGCTCCGTCTCCTCCGGCAGCTCCCGGGCCTCCCAAACCGAAGGAGCCGTCGCCCTGCAGCCGGGAACTCTGGGTACTGCTTTTGCGCTGCGGCACCGGACTGCCGGCGTCCCCCAGGCTCTGGTTGCCATGGACACCTGAACCGTGCTGCTGCAGGACGTTTTGGGAGTGTTCGATTCGTCCAGAGTGAGGCGCCTGATGGAGACAGAGCAGGTGGGGGGGGACAAACACAAAACATGAACTTTTACTTTGAAAGGCTGCAAATGAGACAGTTTTTACATCACGCTGATCTCACTCCAGGTGAGTCATCACGGCCTTTTCCCCGAGAGGCTGGACACCAGGAGGGTGTGACAGCGGAGGAGGACGGCGTCCAGCAGCTGTGTCGGACAGGTGGTTTAGTGGTTTTGTGGCTCAGACCGACGTGTGTTTGAGAGCCGGTGCTGTCTACTTCAGCCTCAGATTAAAGCTCTCGACTGGACTCACAGAACCAGAAGGAGACGACAGTCGGTGTTGTGTAACAATCCACAGCAGCTTTGCTGCGGGGCTCGTGTTCTTCTTTTCTCTGGAAACTAAAAGCAGCTGCTGTTGTTGACTCCAGGCAAATTTAAAAAAAAAAAAAAAAAAAACACCACTTCCTGTTTGAATAGATGTGACAACCCTTTTCTTGTCCTTATCTCAGGAGCTTCCTGTTCAGCGGAGTCGCTCATGATTGGTGGCCGTGCCCCCCCGACGCCTTTTCAGCGTTTCAAGCCTCAGTAACGACACCAGCGTTACGGCACTGAACGGATTTTTGCCCCTTTATAGAGAAACCCCTCCCCCTGCGCTCCTGTAAAGAATTCAAATTTCCTCTAAAGTCGATGAATAAAAGTTTCAAATTAAATTATTTGATTTCATCTGACACTGTGAAGACCATAATAAAAACCCTTTAGTGTAACCACGTAAACAGCTCCAGTTATGTAACGTCTCGTATGTGAACAAAGCTCGCCGTGCTTCGCCTTCTGGCTGCGCTCGGTTCTATTCACACTCTACTCGCCATTGACGCTGACTCAGTCATTAAGGAAAATGTCCTGAGCAGAAAAGACGGAGCCCTCGGGCTGAGCCGAGAAAAGAACACCAGTACGTTATCGTAATAAAAGAGTGGAGGCTGTTTTAACTGCGTCTGACCTGCTCCGACTGATAGGGCAGAGGAGGCGGCGGTCCGGAGGCGTACTCTCCGAGTGTCGGGGTGCCGGGGGTGTTGGGGAAGTCCGTGAATCCTGTTTGGCTGGAGAATCCTTGACTGCCTGCAGGAAGCAGAGGAGACAAGAACACATCTGTTTCAGGGGGGGGTTTGTCTTTGTCTTGTCTGTAAGGTGCGTGAACACAGACTGAATGTTTCCTTCTTTTCCAAAGAAAAGTTCCTCTCATGTGTTTGTGTTGTTCTAGAGCTGATCTGAAGTTTCTATCTTTATCTGATCAGGAGTTCTGCTCATTAATGATGAAAAATCAGCTCTAAATATCTGATTGTCTTTATTCTGTCAACACAATCAGAAACATACAGGACTGATCCAGAGACTCTGAAGGAGACACTTTGTAATGTGTACCAACTGTGACATGTTTTATAATAATGTAGTTGTGTTTTATAAAAACATACATCCATGCCATGAATCATTGATAGTTCTGGTTCAATCTGATGATTAAAATCAGACTCCACTCTCCCCCCTCAGTCTCTACCTGGCCTGTTGTAGTCAGGGGTGTTCCTGCCTCCGGACGTCAGACCTTGGTAGGGGGAGGACGCCGGCCCCAGGGCGGCGATCATTTCCATCACGTTCGGTAGGACCATGTGACTCGGGCTGACCGTGCGGCAGCGTTTCAGGACCGGACCGTCGGGCTCCTCTTTTATGTGCAGATCCGGTTTGACGGGAACCGGTCTCCATCCACAGACCGGGTCGATGGTGATCTCCTCGTAGTCCGAGCTGAGGACGGAGGACAGGAAACGGTCACATCCAGGATCAACACAAACATCTACAAGATCTCTTTTAAAGGAAACTCAGACATCAGCACTCACTTCTGGATGTAGACCAGAATACCCAACATGTACTGGTCGACCTCCAGCCCCTCCAGCAGAGCTGTTTTACTGTGAACAAAATCAGCTGGTTAAAGAGAGACGTGGATTTGGATCTGAAAGGTTCAATAAATGTGTGCGGGGGTACGTACTTGCACACCGGACACCTCCAGGTTCCTCTTTCACAGTTCAGCTGCAGATACGACTCCAGGTCGAAACACTAAAAACACACAATTGTTCTCATGAGAACAAATCTTTGTTCACCTTGAGCTGAGGGCTTTGTGCGTTTGTGCGTTTCCTCACCTGTATGTGTCGGCAGTCGTGACCTCTGGCTGGCAGCTGGATCCGTCTGAACGTGATCGGGCATTTTAGGGAAACTTTAATGGCCGTCTGCTCCACGCCGTCCTCGCCGTTAAGACCCGGGGTCCCGGGGATCGTCCCGCTGCTGAAGTTTCTCTTTACTGAAATAAAAATGGAGGAGGAAAGAAACCTAAATCTGATTTCTAAACTTTCCAAACTTTGCCGTCGGATTCCAAAGTTAACACCGACTCACTCTTGGTGATGCAGTGCTCGGCCGGCAGCAGCCTCTTCTTCATCAGACCCTGCAGGACGGAGCGGACGGACGGCCGGTGGACCAGCTGCAACACAAACAGGTGGGACTGCGGGTGGAGGGGGGGGGCAAAATAACATAGATTAGTTGTAATAAATTCACACAACAGGACAGCATCGTGCGAAGGCTACGTACACAACAGCAGGCGGTCACGGTGATCTGGACGGTGTTACGTCCCGGCTGACACACTTGCTTTAAGTACAGGGGCTTATGGGAGGTTTTGTTGTCCCCTCTTTCGATGGACAAAGGAGTGGCGTTCACACTGACCTGACGGAAAAGGAAGAAGACAGGAACAGAATTAAAGGAGGAGAAAAAGATGAAAGGCCCGAAAACATCTGTAAACACCAAACAGCATTAAGCCCACAGAAGCTTTTACACATCTGAAAATCAGACTTTTTAAGAGCTGATTTTTCTAACAGCTTTGTTCTGTTTGACGCTGACTTCTGTGACACTGACAGAGAGACATGAACAATCAGATATTTGCAGCTGATTTTTCATCATTAATGAGCAGAACTCCTGATCAGATAAAGATAGAAACTTCAGATCAGCTCTAGAACAACACAAACACATGAGAGGAACTTTTCTTTGGAAAAGAAGGAAACATTCAGAGTGTGTTTTTGTTTTTATGAGCTACTATCCTCTGACATTGATTTAATGTGTAGAAGATGAGTCGCCGTTGAGTCACAGATGAGGTTGAGTTGATTCTGAGTATGTGGATAAAAAAAACAAAAGAAGAAATAACAGAAAAATCCATAGCATGGCTCTAAACATCGACAGACACATACTTGTACGGAGGCCGGCCAGTTGGTGTTCATCTGTCGGTCCTCGTGGTGGTAACACTTAAACTGCAGCTCCAGATCCGGCCTGCGGGGGGAGACACAGCACTGCAGTCACGGGGGCAGACTGGGTGGGGTTATCGAACATTCCTCATTTGTTTTTCCTCATCTGGTGTTTCAAATTTACTCAGGAAGGGAAACAGAGAAAGGACTGCTGCAGAGTTCACACCAGAGGGGAGAAAAACATCTGGACTCTTTTCTCTTTTCTGCTGTTCATGTTTCTCTCTCGACTCTGCGTTTCATCAGCTAGTACAAGCTCAGAGAAATGATGAGGCAGAAATGTTAGTGAGGACTTACTGGCCAATAAAAATGTAAGAGCAGGGGGACGGTACATATGGAATCATGGGAAGGTTCAGTTATTACAATATCGGCCACTTCCTATAGAAGAAATAGACGTTGTGTTGGTGTTTTGAATAAAGATCAGCAATAAAAGGGAGACACGAGGACCTTGAACAGGTGTGGGGCTCCTTTATGGGCTTCCTGTTACTCATCTGTCTGATGCTTTTATTCACTTTGAATGAGGAACATCAGTGAAAGTTAAGTTTCTGAATCTCTGACACTTCCATTGAATTAATATAGAACCTGGATGTGATTAATGGAGGTCTACCTTTAGACCGTACGGACCTTTAAATATCTGACGTAGAAACACAACAACATAATAAATATAACAATTAAAAGACACACACAGCGGCTCAGTGTGCGTTTTCCTACCTCAGCATGAGTGTTTTGTAGACGGAGTCTCGGAGCTGGAAGGCGTGGTTACTGACGGCGAGGTTGTGCTCCAGTCTGAACGGCTCCAACACGACTCCGTCTCGTACGGGAAAGGTCAGGCGCAGGTCGTCGCTGGGGTTACCTTTAAAGGAAAACAGGAGGTTCTTTGTGTGTTTGTGAAAACATGTTTTTCGTGATTTAGGAGGCGCTCACGTCTTGGAGGGCGGGGGGGGGGGGGGGTTCTCACCTGTGGAGGGCTGCTGGGTGCTGATGTTGGGCTTGGTGTCTGGGGGAAGGTAGGGGGGTTTTGTGTCCTGGCCCGGGGACAGGTAGGGGGGTATGGAGGTGCCTGGTGTCATCGGAGGGGTTGGATTCCCTCCCATTGGAGAGCTGGGATACCCGGGCATCCCGCCACCCCGACTTGGCTGAGATAAATAAGATAAGGATTGAATAAGACATCTTCATAAGGACAAACACAAAGGGATGATGGGAAAAGCCTCAATGTGGCTCTAAAAGGGTTAACGGGGCAACTGAGGCAGCTTCAGGCTGGACTCACCCCGTTCACTGCTGCCTGTGTGAAGGCATTGTATCCTCCGGTTCCTCCTAATGGCAAACTGCCCTGACCATTGAAAGGCTCCGTCTGCAGAACAGACAGGAAACATGACACTCAGCTGACGATCCGCTCAACTTCAACACAATGTAGGAATGAGGTAAAAAAAAAAAAAAAATTATCGATGAAAGAGCGTCATTGCTTATGAATGACCCTTAAAATATCACCAAAATATTTCAAAACACTCAGGCTCTTCATTTGAAAGGTGGAGGAAGTGATTACTTTATAGTACTGTGGAGGGTTGGGCTGGCCCCCTCCAGGGGGAAACTGTGCTGGGTTGTGAGATCCAGGAGGGTACTGTCCCATGAGAGGCATCCGGCTGGAGGGGTACGAAGGCGATGGGGGGCATCTCTGCTGAGGACCGGCCGGATACTGCAGAGGCTGGCTGGGGTATCCCGACATCCCACCGGATCCGTACTGCTGAACCGGAAAACCCTGAAAACCACAAACAGCATTTTTTGATAGATCGTCATGATATTTAGTAATTTTTCGGTCACATGACTCTTCAAACATTCAGCTCCAAAATATGATGTGAATATGACAAGAATCTGGGTGGTAAAGTCTGTGTATCACACACTAGACCCTGCCCCCCCCCAACGTGCTGTGTTGAAGACTGAGGCCATAAACTCCTCAGGAAAAATGTTGTTGTTTTTTTAAGTTCAAAAATTTTGACGTCTTCAAAACTTTTGTCAAAAACAAGTTCAAGTTACAAACTGACAAACTACAAATCCTAAAATGATCACACTGACAAGGTGAAGAAAAAAAAAAGATATCTGTAATTTTATTATCATAAATACTATTCATACTATAAACTACCAGTTTATTAGGCACACATGGCTGAAACGGACGTCTACCAGAGCAGTCCTGTATTAACCCTCCTGCACTACAGTTGTGTTTGTGGGCCTTTATTTTATTTTTAAACACACACAGGCGTCACTGCTGCCCCCCCCCACCCCCAACACACATCACCAACCTCTGAATGGAAAGGCCGTTTGAGGCCTTGCTGTCCACCAGGGTAGCCCCCGTGCTGGGCCATCTTCTGCGTCTGTGTGGGGTGAGAAGGATACAGGCCCCCTGTGGAGGGTGGAGGCCCGGGCCTGGAAAGGACCATCCCACCGGGGCTCATCCCTGGGGGGCCGCGGGGGCCCGAGTGAGACAGGAACTGGGTGCTGTAAGAGGATGCTCCACCCATCTGGGAGGGAAAGGGAAGTACGACAGCGGGGGTAAAAACAAAGCTCACTTGGTGTTTTACAACGCAGGCAGTTCACAGAGTACATGGGTGGAGGTGGAGGTGGAGGTGGGGGGGGGTCGGGGGCAGAGTGCAAACAAGTGAGCAAGGAGTTGCACAAACGCCAACAGCGGCTTTAAGAAAAGAAGGTTACATGCAGCGTAGAGCTGGTTGATGCAGAGCAGGAGGCTGCAGACAGAAAATAAACATGTTCACTGCGAGCGCTGCCTGGAAGTCTTTAATAAGAACCAACAGACACGACTCCAGTGTTGACGGAGCTTCTTCTCCGACTCCCTTTATGCAAATATCAAGTGAGGAGAGCAAATAATCTTCAAAGGAGAGCAGCATCAAATTATGTTATGGGTCTACAGTTAATAGGAAAGTCTGTGTCAGCGGATTTCTCACTTTAACCCCCCCCGAGAGGCCGAAACACAAAACAACAAAGAACTGGGGCCCCCTCGCATATAACCCCTTAAGTTTTTGAGTTATTGCTCACAATTTAAAGAAACGTTAAAGAAATGCGCCCCCATCTCATCCTCGTGAGGTTTAGATGGGATCTTCCCCACAGACAGATGAGAGGGTTTAAACTAAAACCTCATCCTGACCGCAAAGGCCGTGTGACATAAAACCGTAGATCGTCATCAGACCCAGTTCCTCATCATTAAGGGTTTCTCCTGGCATGAACGCTGTTTTCTCTCCTTTTTCCCCTTAAACTCAGTCACGATGCCGTTAAAACGGAATCAGACAGACATTAAATTTCCCTTTAAGCTCTTTGGTACAACAGTCTGACTGACTTTAAGTGTCTCCTTAAGCAGAAAACCTTAAAGACTTATGAACAACATAAAGATAAGATGAGATGGCCTTTACTGACATTATTCAGCGTCTGTACAACAAAATCTCGGGGACAAAACTGAAGGTGCATTAAAAGAGATAAAGTCAGACTTTAAGGAAAATGTTCAGAATCCTTCACACACCAAAATGCCCCCTTCAAAATAAAAGTATTTGAAATCAACTTAAAGGAGACAGAACAGAGTCGAATCTTTTCTATAAAAATGCAAGAAAAAGCTAAAAATCATTTGTGTTTAAACTAAGAATGGAAAAATTTGACACATAAAATGTTTAAATTCAACCAATAAAAGGAGTGAATTTAATTGTGATGATATTTTATTGAATGTCAGTGCAGTTGTGGTTGTGCAGCTCCCCCCCCCTCCCGCCCCTCGCGGTTACCTGCCCATAGCTCAGCTCCTGGTTCTGCTTTTCTTGTATTGCAGCAACAGTTGCCGTGGCAGTGGCTGTCGCTGTGGCAGCAGCAGCGGCAACGGCGGCGGCAGCGGCCTGAGTGAAGTCTGAAGGAGGACGGACCCCCAGAGCGGCACCTCCACCATTACCGGAGTAACTGCGGGGAGAGAGAGAGGAAGGAGGGTGAGCGAGCAGTGAACTCGGTGAACTGAACGGGTGGCGTTTCGTCACCAGTGTGAGTCAGAGCTGTGGGTGAGAGCCGCCACGCTGACATAAGTTGATGCTGAATCCCACAACGGCGGCATGAGTGAGTACAGCTTAGCAGCGGCTCACATGACTGTTGACTTATCGACGGTTTGTTCTTACAAATGAGCAAAAAAAAAAAAAAAAACTGGAAACATCAGAGTTCACTGTGTGTTCAATTCTGTGCCAATAGAGAGAGACAGGAAATAGGAATATTATCCTTATTAATAATAACAACAACTATTACTGTCATCGGCCGGGACTTGACACTGATCCTGGTTCTGCTCTTAAAAGGAAACATTTTCTTTCTCACCCTTTGCTTGTAAATTGTTGTCTCTGTCAATAATATTATAAAAAAGGTCTGAAGCTGCTCGATCTGAGAAAACTTCTGGTGGTAAATAAATACAGACTGACTTGACTCAGGGGTGAGTTTGCCCCCCCCCATGGAGTAACATGTTTTAAATCATAAGTGAAAAGAGACATTTCAGTTTCAGGGTTGTATTATTTAAATTTTTCGCAGATGTTGATGTCCACAGGTCCGTTCAGAGGGGAGCTCCTTTGCTGTCGGAGCTGGAGAGTCCTGCTGCTGTTTGTTTGACCTCACGTCCAAGGTTCTTTCTGTGAGTCCTTGTTTCCCCGAATTTCCGCTGAAAACTGAGTCACATTTACAGGAAATGGTGAAAGCTGAAGATACTGAACCTCCCTCTGTGTTATCGTAACATCACCAACACATGTGTGATGGACTTGTGCTGACGTGAGGCATGAACACGTTTTCCATCCACTCATCTCAGTCAAACAAACAGTTCACAGCTGCCGGAGCCCTCAGTGAGCGTTTGTTAACACAGCAGCCGACGCCACGCCGCTGAATAACCACGAGTCTAAATCAGGTCTCCTGCACCTCTAAAACACGATCGGTGATCAATCATTGGGAGAACAGGCACCATCAGGTTTACCTTCCGCCGTAGGCTGAGGGGGGGTTGTAGGCAGCGCTGGGACGTCCGTACATGACGGGATGGCCGTAGCCTTTGGACACGCCGTCGCCGTACGACTGCTGGCCCATGAACTGGGAGCCCATACCAGGACCCATAGCAGGGCTGCCGCCAGGCATCATGTGACTGCCGGAGCTCTCACCTGGACCCATGGGTGCACCAAACACCTGCACAGGGGAGGGGGGGTCATATCAAAGTAAATCTAGATTCAACATTAATGACATTTGCTATAAACTTTACTTCTGCAGAGACATCACCGCTTGACTCAAAAAAAAAAATGTGATCACATCACTGATGAAGCAGTAAATAAAGAGAGAACGTGTTTAACTGATGTGTATTTTCACATTTAGATGCAGGTTCACATAAAAGGAATCTGGCCTTGGCTTTTAAATATGTATGGATGCTTTAAGTTAAAAGGTTCATAATAATCTTTACAAAAATCATGAGCCTTGATTTCATATTATTCAGTATACTACACTGATTTGTACAAAGGGATGAATGCAGCTTTTTTTTCTGTCTCCATTTGTGCAGAAACAGGAGAAAGAAAAGCGTCCCCGCGTATTGAGTCATGTGTTACCTGGCTGTGTGTGGGATTGGTCACGCCCCACACTGTGGTTACTACAGAGAGAGATCCCGCGTGCTGATTGGTGCCTGGTTGCCAGGAGACTGGGTCATTTAGGAAGGGGCTGTCGCTGCTGCAGGAGGATACAAAAGCAGAGTTACTGCGATGGAGAGGAAGGTTATGGAGAGAGCATTCATTCACACATCACTACGTCGCCATGCTGAATTATTCACTCGCCAAAAACAAAGAGTGTTTAAGGCCTTATTAGAGCCGAGACACGCCGCTACAGGCACGAGGTCGTCACTTCATCATTTACCTGTGAGCTAAAGATTAACCTGGGCACGGGTTATTAATCTGACATCTGAGATTAGCCTCCACTTCCTCCTTATAAACCCACCGCAGCTTTTCTGTTAGACCGCATTATATCCACAGTTACCAAGGCTGAAGTCTTCACAAACGTTTTGAAATAAACGTGTTGATGTCAATTATTCACAATTTATAAATCACAACCTTGAGATGGCATTAATTCAGAAAAACAAGGTTTGTTTTTAGTGCTTTTTCTGGAGGGAAACACTCAATGAAAGGCCGTTTTGGCTGGAGGAAACCTGACGACGAAGACGGAGAACACACAGCAGTCGACTGTCTGAACGGCGGTTTGCTAGAGAGAATCTGAAACCGATTGATCTCCTCTGAAGGAATTCGATCAGTGATTTTCTTTCTTTTGGTTATTTACACATTAGTTTGCAGGGCGACCAATTTTTAGATTATAAAGGGAATATATAAAAATTAATTACAGAAACATTTGACGAGCTTGTGAGACTTCAGGTTTGAATTCCCATTGATTTTATTTATTTTTAATCACATTTAATGAATTGTGATTTAATCTGATTTTTAAATATGTCTTTATTTGTCATTAGTTATTATTTTCAGTTTCCAGTCATTTGACATCAAATGGACTGTTTTTTGTATTTTATCGTAAAAAGTTTTTTTTTTAATTTTTACAATGTCACCGAGCCCCCACATGTTCAGAATCAGATGTTTCTATCTGTGACTCAATAAAGAGACAGCAGCTCAGAAAACAAGAACAAAATAAAAAGTTCGTCCACTGAAGTCAAATCAATGATTGTCCAGTTTAAGGAGGAAAAACAGGAAAAACCATCAGGAGGTAGAAGACAACGTGATATTTAGAAGTTTATTCACTTCTGTAGACTCTTAACTGGACGTCCCCCCCCCCCACCTCAATGGGAGTCAATGAAACCAGGTCACATAGAGAGAGAAACCCCCGGGGTCCAAAACAAAAGCATAATAACGGTACCACTGGGCCTCAGGTGTCACATGGTTCACCTGAGGACACTGAGCTTAATGTCACCACTGTGTGTGTGTGTGTACCTTTGTGGAGTGGGAGGCAGGGAAGGTTTCATGGAGTTGAGGGGGTTCATCGGATGAACGGGGGGATCATTCGAGAGCCCCCACTGTCCTCAAGAGGCCGCTCTGAGAGAGAGAGAGAGCGAGAGAGACGGGGGGGGGGGGGGACACACAAGAACACAATTACTCAGAGCTCATTTGCTGCACGGCAACAATTTGTCATCACTGTGGCCCACACTGTGTGCACAAAGCTTCGGCGCCCTCCCACTCACACACACTCACTTTAATCTGTGTGTGAGTGGACCGTGCACATCAAAATGTGAGCCTATCACTGACGGCTGCAGCCTTGATACCTCTCAGAGGAGTGTTGGGGGGTGGGTGGGTGGTGGTGGTGGTGGGGGGGGGAGCTAAATTTAGCCTGCTGATTTCAAAAGGAATTTAAGAGAACAGAGATGTAAAGAGGCAGAGTCTCCTCTCAAAACGCCAACGAACGATCGGCCGCTGGCGAACGCACACTTCTGCTTCTTCGTCTCCCTCCTCCATTTCGACGCTGCGTTTATCTGCCACTTTCTCTCCTTCCAAGACACGTTCAGTTCTTATTTCCTGATGGACACTCTCTCATGGTCGCCCCCCACCCCCCCAAGCACACACACACACACACACACACACACACAGACACAGACACACTAATGATTTTCTTTATCTGATGTTGCCAACTGACATGTTAATTTTCCAGCATCACAGCGTTTCTTCAGCAGCTCCCCTCCCCCTCGCTCCTTCTCTCCGGGTTTCCTTTTTTCTTTTTTTGTTGCACTTTGCAGATTTGGGTCAGACACCCTTCATCTCATATAGAAGGAGGGAAACATGGTGGTGGATCTGGGGGGGGTTCAGATCACATGACTGTATTACCTGTTTCCTCCTATCAAAAGGCAGCATCAACCTCCAAACACCTTCTAACTTCCATCACTGCTGAGCAGCCAAACCACACAAAAGGGGGGGCGGGTGGGGGGGGGGCATGTAAGATGTCTGTCTCTATCAGACGTTGCAGTACAGTCTGTTCCTTCAGAGGAACGTCTGAGACAAACTGTTCTCTCTTTGCCTCCTCTGACCTCAGCTCCTCTTCATCACCCCTCAGGACTGCCTGGACTCTTCCTGCCCCCTCCCTCCTACCCCTGGGCATACACAACCCCCAGCTGACCCCCCCCCCTCAGAAGTTAGTTCTGGACTCCAGCTTCATAAAATCTCACATTTAATCTGCCAACACAATCCTCATTTCATTGTTTAGTCTGTTAAATTTTAAAAACCATCGAGCTGATCGTTAATATTATGAAATATGTAAAACTATTTTTAGCTATATTGATGTTATATTAACAGGCTGAAGTCAAAAGTGATATTTTAAAAAAGTACGGTTTATTTTGTTCACCATTTAATCTGCCAATAATAATCTCAGTCAATTTGATCTATAACTAAAAAAAAAAAAAAGAAGAGAGAAATGCTACGTAGTGAAACTGCATATATTGTTTTAGACAGCTGATATTAAATTATATCAAATATTTCTATATAGTATTGTATTAATAAATTCACAACTACACCATTATATTCAGCATTATTCTAATCTATATTAATACAATATGATATAATTAATATCACAACTAGAAGGCATTTAAAGCCTCGGTGCTTTGATGCAGACAGTAAAAATCATTATTATTACTTTGTAGGAACTGCTGTGAACAAAAACTTTGTTTCACACTTAAAAGTTTTAATATCACAAATACAAACAATCTCATCTTCATACAGTAGTTCGAAGTAGCTGATTATATCTGATGCCAAAAAGCTCCAAAGTCAGTGAAACCTGCCAATATAATCAAGATAATTCAAAGTGACAGCTTTGAGAGTTAAAGTATGAAGAGAAACTGGCAGCTCACGAGCAAAGACAATAAAGCCACACTCTGATAATCAAATCAGAAACAAACACTCCTTTAAATACTTTATGAACTCACAGTCACATAAATAAACTTAAAATATCTGCTGTGACAGACGTTTATCAGGAGATCTCAGGTTTTAATCTTCTGCGGCAGGTTTGAAATATATTTCCTGAAAGGCTGAAACTAATATTTAATAATATGCTCAATTAATCAGACAATTACTTCCACAGTTAGTGGATTTTATTGATAAAAATTTGTGTTTCATGAGACAGTCTTGATTAATTAATTAATTTTAATCAGAAACTGTCGATTAATTCAACTCATTAGTTTAATTTTAGTTTTTAAACATCAGGTAATTTGTGGCCAACTTAAGTAATCAAGAAAACTATTGGCAGCCTGATCAATGACAGAAATGCACTGTTATCTGTTATAGAGATGATAATTAGCCAGTTATATCAAAACTGGCTTCAACTTCGTAATTGTGAATATTTTTGGTGATATTTTTTCTGTTTTAGTAAATCAAACACTGATTTGGATTTTAAATAGACCAAAACAGAGAAAAATAAGTTAATATAAAAAAATTTACTAGATTTCACGTTGAAACTTGTTGATTCACCAACAATAATTTAAGATCCAGACGTCCGAGGAATAAAAACCTGAATTATTTACATGAAGTGGATCCTAAAAGAGTCTCAGGTTGGAAACCACAACACTGACACCTGAGCGGCGCAGGTATGACGTCACTAAGAGACAACCAATGAAACGAAGCGTTACCATGACTGGGGTCGTGGATTTATCTGGTTGGCGAACAGAAGGAAACATTTGGGATAAAATAGAAAAACCTGACTTCTGGCTAATGACCATCAGGGGCCAACGCCACAGGTTGTATTGAAATCTATGGGGAAATGGTCTCAGTCTCCAGTTTTAGGCGTTCAATACAATTTTTTTAAATTCTAAAAGAAAATAGACCATTAAACAAGACTGCTGATGGCCAAATTACAAATTGGAGGCTTCAAAACAGCAGCTCACAAACCAAACAGCAACATACAGAATGGAGTCATATTTTATACATTTCAATGTGGAAAACTGACATATTATGAGATTAATACAGGAGCCCAGACTCTCCTGAAAAGAGCTTCTGTGACAGAAGTCTCCCTGTTACAGTTAGAATAAACCTTTTGGCTTTCTTAGGCGGTTACCTGCAAACGTTTATTCTTACTGCCGTCTGGAAATCTGAATAAGCAAATCAGCCAACAAGGACGCAGCCTGATAACTTTCAGTACGAGTTAAACTGGCATCCTTCGGCGCACCTGCGCTTCACAAAGAGATTACCAATTAATAGGCTCGCAAAGAAGAAGAGCTGCAGCCCTGCGAAACTGCCGTCAGCTCACAACAAGATATTATTACTCAAAGGAATGAAGGATTGTCCCACGGCAACAAAAGACAGCTGAATTAAAGAAAATGGAGGACAAAGTGCGCAGCAATCTGACACGATGTGCGCTACAAAATCCTGCCTGACGAATCCTTTCAGCCGTTCTTCCAAAGAAATTCAGTTTGATGGTAAATCTAAGACATTAACACGAGACTCATCCATTTTCACAGCGCACAAATCTCTGCTTTCAGCTCCTCTCGCTTATTTCTTTCCTTCTTCCTTTCTTCACTCCGGTTCTGTTTCTACAGCTGGATTTAGATTTAGAGAGATTTGATTTCATCTTATTTTATTTTGCATCAAACTGTAAAGAAAAAGGATGGTCCTGCTTTTAAGCCTTAATCATAGACTGTATATAAAAGCAGATGGAGACGTTCTCTCTACCGACCATCAGGGGGCAACTCCAATGGTAGTAAAAAATAAGTTGTATTGAAGTCTATGGGAAAATGTCCCTCCTCCTCCCTGGTTTATCAGCTCAGTTAAGATTTTCCTGATGAGTTCATGGTCTCAGTCTCTTTCCCCTCCAGCTGTAATCACCTGGGAGGAACAACAGACGATGGATGGACGGTCGAATCAGTCGAGCGTCGGACACATTTCTGTTTTTGAGTCGGCGAAAGGCGACATTTCAAAAATAGTTAAACTAACTTCAATTCAAAAAGGTAAATAATGAATAAAACCTGCAGGTTAATTTTAAATTTGCGTCCCTCACAGGGAGGTATAGTGTCTGTGTGGGGGATTTTTCATCCAATTAAAGTCCTTAAGGTTATGGAAGCCTGTTGGGACCAAACAAGCCACCTGAGGACGTCACAGGGGGCTTTAATTAAATGCCACTTTTCCACAAGGCAACACAAACTTTGTAGAAACCAAATGAGAAATCTGTTGCTTCGGCCCTTTTGAGCGTGGAGTTACAGGTACAATACAAAAAGATGCACACAACCACAAAACACACACACACACTCACAAAGACAGACACACATCTGGAGGCGCCAAACAGCTGCAGCAGCTTCACAGGGCTCGATTTTCAGGCTGTTTAAGCACCATTAGTGATGCAGAGCTCTGATGTAAACACTGACCCGCACTGACTCAGCCTGGCCCCCCGCCAACACCGCATGTTATTGTGCCCATGATATGTTCAGGAAGTCACGGCCAGAGGAGGAAAAACGAGCACTGGCACCCCCCCCCCCCCCCACACACACACACACACACATTGCAACACACAGCAACAAGCCGTGCAACTGTTGTTGAAGGCAACGGGCACGGGCACGCGGCGGGCTTAATAAACGCGCGTGCACGACAGAGACTGAAGGTGAATTATTGATCTGCTGATCGATAGGTGATCAGATGAACCTGCAGCGACCTTCCTCCTGCAGCCGCATCAATGCAAACAAAACGCGCCGCTCACATTTGCACGTCAGAACAAAGCATTTCAGCAGTGTGTGTGTGTGTGTGTGTGTGTGTCTGTGTGTGTCTGTGTGTGCCACTAAAAAAATGCGAACAGCAGATGTTTTGTTTTACTTACCTGCCTCAGCGCCGCAATAAACGCAGAAACGGCTCCGCAGAAAAAAGCGAAGGCGAAGGAAGTTGTAGTAATAATAATAATAATAATAATAACAATAACATTGATAATAATAATAATAATGGTAATAATGGACGGGAGTCCGGTGTCTCTGACGGCTCGGTGTGGTCTGACAGCGTTAAGTTTCCTCTCTGTGTCGGTGGAGCTCGTTATTCGGGCTTTAAACGGAGCAGCGGAGCGTCTCCAACACGCTGCCGCTCCTGCCGCTCCTGCCGCGCCGCCGCGTCACCGTTAGCCTCTGGATGCTAATTAGCTAGCGTAACGTAAAAACAAAACAAACAAAAAAAAAAACCGGACTAACGTTACAGATAACTTGAATCAATTCGCTCTCAAGCTGAGTGAAACCGCTCGACAGCCGGCTGATATCTTACCTTTTCCCCGCCGCTGGCGGACGGTGGAGCCGGTGGACCGGAGACTGCCCGGCTAGCTCCGCGACATTAGCCGGCTAGCCGTGTCGCAGTCCGGCTAACGAGGAGGAGCCGCGGCCGCCCGACGAGTTTTCTGCCCTTAATGTTCGTCTGTCAGGGACACCGGAGGGAGCACAGGGTCGGGATCATTTATTTAAAAAATAAACCAAAAACAAAAAACAAAAAAACTGTGCGTTTCCTTGTTAGTTTTTTTTTTTTTTTCTTAAATAACTGCACAGACTGAGAGGGGAAGCAGCAGCAGCAGCAGCAGCCCGGAGGAGTTCATTAAGGAGCCCGCTGCGGTCCGGGCTCTGCAGGCCGTCACCTGGAGCCTCAGCACACCTCCCTCATTGCACAACGAGCTGCTGTAATATATTCATGAGATCACAGGGCCGATGTCTCCCACCGAGGAGGACATCCTGCTGTCCCTCCTCCTGCAGGCGGCCGGATGATCACTGACTGCAGACCGGAGCAACAGATCACCTCACAGGAGAAAAGAGAGACAGAGAAAGGGATCGACAATGACATCACCTGACAGCGATCACGTGTTTACAGACCCATGCATCGTGCACCTGCATGCACCTGCATGCACCCAAACAGATCTGGATGTTGCACTTCAATGCAACTCCTGCAGAACGTGTCCCAGAGCTGCTCTTTATTAATCCACAAAAAGCAGATTAAAATTAAAGCAGTAGTTATGGCATGTCCACACACACACACACACACACACACACACATCAGCAGCAGAGATGTTGAAGAACGTTGTTGTTGGCTCCCACAAAAGACCCCCTGATCCAAAAACAAAATTAGACACACAAGCTGTGTGGAGTTTGTGCGTGCCGACCTGAACGTCACTGGGAATCAGTGGGAGAGGAGCTGTCCACATCACAATCAGAAATACTTTAAATATTTGGTTTGTTACAGCTGCTCCGGAACAGAGATGGAAATCTAACTAGAAATATGTGCAGACCGAAGAGTTTTAATGTGGCTGGAATGTAAGAATGAAACGGACACTTCAGTACAAGATAAAGTGAATTGGTCTATAATTAAGTAAGATTAAGTGGAAATATCAAAATATAAATAGAGTTTACATTGTGCAGCAGAGATTCAGAGGATTGCTCAGTTATTAATAATTGACAGTGTTGATCAGAGGGACGTTTTAGAGTCTACAAAAAGGTTTAAGATAAGATATTCCTTTATTTGTCCCACAGTGGGGAAATTTCCAGGGTTACAGCAGCAGTAACAATTTACAGTATAAACAGTATAAATAGACAGCAATATCGAAAAGTATGTACAGTAGTAAACAATATAAACAAGTAAATAGAAAAGTATTTACAATAGTGCAGTCAGTAACACTCGAAGATCTGTTATGTTTTGATTATTTGTTCAGTGGGGATAATGGATTTGAACAAAGATCCATTACAAGGTATGAAAATAGTGTGTTGTACAGAGAGTTTATAGTTTTACACATAAAGTGTAACTAAAAGTCCATTTTCATTATCATGAAATTACAATAAATACAGATTTTAGTGCTATAGTGAGATGCTTTGATTTTAATGTGTAGTCAAGCAGACATAATTAACGATGAATGCTGTCTGCAAATTTTTAGCAGCGCTTAACCTATTATTGTTCTCCAGCTTCAACATAAAGAGCAGTTTTCTTCAGGGAATTCAATTATCTATGTGTGGACCGTAAAACCGTACAGGAGTGAGACACAATCAAAAAGTAACCTGAATGGGAAACGTACAATGAAAACTCCTCTTCAGGTGCTTCATCAGTCCGGCTCAGTCCGGTTGAAGTTCCAGTTAAATTGGAGATCCTGTGTTTGGGAGCCTTCAGACAATGAAGTCGGATACCTGATCCAGATAATCAGCTGCAGGAGGAGGTTAAAACCAGAGAGAGGAAAAACTTTTACTGTCCCGCCGAAGACGGATCAGAGTGAGGACAGCTGGATGTTTTAGTTAACACCGACTGAAACTTTTTCAGAACGAGCCACTGAAAGAACTTCACTCGTGTTGTGGTGACATTTTGAGGGTTGTTGTTTTTTTTTTCTCACATTTTGATGTCTTTATTTTAAAGGGCAGTAACAAAACAGGAAACATGATCCATCTGGCCTTTTCCTCTCGGCTGTCTGACACTCTGACATGAACGGCTTGTGGCTCACTAACTGAGACAAAAGGTGATGCTCTTTGTCTGACAGCATTTTAGCAGATTGCGTCACTTCCTGTTGTGTCCATTGTGTTGGAGGTTTCAGTTAATTCTCTTTAAATGAACTGCTCTTTCTGGTTTCTGCTGGTTTAGATAAATAAACAAAAACAAGATGGTCAATGGAAAAATTGCAAACGTAATGGAGGATGGACACCTTTGTGGCAGGACAAAGTCCACCAAACGGTAAAACAAACAGTTAAATCGTATTGTGTCATGACAAACAACGACATAAAACAGGAGAGTTTAACTCATTTAATCCCAACAGCTGGTTCTGTAAACAGCACTTTGAAAAAGGCTGGGGTGGACAAATTAAACAAAAAACTCACTCAGTTGTGTGTCTGAACTTCTGCACATGACACATTTCTGTGTTTAAGTTCAAAAGGTGACATCTGAAATGCTTTTTCATCCCGAACTACGCCAAAACTTTGTGGTTTCCTCTAATGGATCAGGCGGACGTGGAGGTTTCAGTGTGTCACTTAAAGCTGTTGTAGCAGCAGGACCAGTCCGTGTTTCGGAGTCATTAGAGGTGTCTGCAGTATCTTGCCAGAGGGCAGTGCAGTGTGGAAAATAAAAAAGTCCAAGCAGCCTGTGTTTTACAGACCTCTGTTGCCCTGGAAACAGGTGCCGAGATTTCCCATTCCTTCATTTTTCTCTACACTATCCATTTCAGCCTCCCTCCTCCTCCTCCTCCTCCATCTCTACGCTTCACTCTGCTGCTGCTGCTGCTTCCTCCCCCACGACCTGCCGCATAGTACAATCACACACAATCACACACAGACACACACACAGACACACACAGTCCCAGTCTACTGCAGTCATTTCACAATGTCACAGGACGGAGGGACAGACTCCGTCTGAAGTCCAGGCTGAACCTGAGAGGCTGCACAAAGTGTTGACCCCGCTCGGGCTCCGAGGCTGCAACAACCTGACCTGAAGCAAAAACAGGAGGGAGGGAAGGAGGGAAGGAGGGAGGTGGAGGAGACAAAGAGGGAACAACTGAGAGCTGGTGGGAGTAAAAGCGAAGCTGACTGCGCTCTAAGATTGAAGAATGTGCTTCATCTCGTTGCTGCTTGTGACGAAGACAAGGTTAAAGTGAGGGGACATGGTGGGGGGGAGGGGGGGCATCTTTGTCTTCACGTCTTTAAAAATGTCCCTCATGGAATTAATTATGCTCACAGGGACGTGTACAGTTCAGGCCGATGGTCCAACATACCGCACACACCTATTTCATAACTCCTTCTTGAATATTCATGCACCTTTAAAGTGAGACAGGAGACACACATGTTTCCTGTGTGACAATCACACACACACACACACACACACACCACCCCTGTCTCCTCACTCTCAGGCCTTTTTAAGTCATCCTTTTGTTTCTGCTGTGTTATGTGTGCATTCCTTTGTAGTGACTTCTCTTTGGCAGGAGGCAGAACATTCCAGGGAAATGGCTGACCCAGAATAACACACTCACACACTCACACACACACACACACACACACAGACACACACAGAGACACAAAAACGCAGGATGACTGAGGCAGGGAGGTCCTCCACCCCTTTCATTGCTTCACTGCAGCTGGAATAGCGACACACATGACTCTCAGCATGAGAACACATGATGCCGTTCACCCTCCAGCTTCCTCCTGCCCAACGCCTCCCCTGTCACGTCCTCAGGCCGGGGGGGGAGTCCTCCTCTCCATCCAGCTCATAGACAGCCCCCCCCCCCTCCTCAGTGAACGTACGCTTCCTCCAATGCAAACACACAAATAATGACTCTTTTCATGGCTGATCGTCACGCCTGTCGTCTCACGGATCGGCACATTAACAGGTTCTTGTGGAAATGTTGGAAAACAGCAGAAGAATTCCTGAAACTGATGTCTTCAAACACACAATCCAAAAACCATCTAATGGACAATTTATGGTGAACTGCATGCAGGAAATGGTGGATATTTTTACACCGATTGTAAAATAAGTTAATGAACAATTAAAACTGTGATGATTGTGATACAATTGTGATGTCACAAAGAAGCAGCCAGGATCAAGAGAGGATCAGACGCTCTCTTCTGATTGGCTGACTAACCTGTTTTATAATATGATATAATATTTTATTAAAACTTCTTCTCCGTTATTTCTAGTTTAATATGTTGAATTGATTTAAATGTTTTTCTGTCACTTTGTTCAAACAAATAAATGGAATTAAACTGACTTTAATTGTTGGATCTGTTGGGATTCTCTCTCTTGTGTTTCCGGCTGAGAGAAGTTTGTTCTGACCTCCACCTTTGTGCCTCTGACTCCTTCGACCATCCGTTTCACTTCAGTGAGACATTCCAGGCTCGGTGTAGGTGCGGTGATTCTGACATCCGGACCGGAGATGATGATAATGATCCTGGAAGCTCTTCATCATCCTCTGATGGCAGCGAATTGTCGTTCAATCTCAAACAACTTCTCTTTCAATCAGTCAGTCAAATGTGGATTTGTTTCCCTGAAATGAAGCAGAAACTGAAGATAAAATAAGATGAAATGTAAACACAGTTCTTATTATTGTTGTTTTTGTTGTTGTTGTTGTTGTTGTTGTAGAAGTAAAATGACTTTCAGGGAACCAGGAGAAACTGATCTTAGCTCGCTGCTGCCGCTCTGTGTTCACAGAGCAGACAGCACTGGGATCTGCAATGGAATCCCCATTTTTAAGCATAAAACTTAAAAATGGGGAAGAAATAGCTCCATAAATATTATGTTTTCTTCTTATTCACATCCGGAGACTTTTATTTCTGAACATTATTCACAGCTTTGTATATTTTTCAGTCTCTCGGATGTGGAAATATATATCTGAGTGAAATTAAAATAAAATAAATCTTTTTTAGTTTTAAACTAAAATATATTTATTCATTTACTTAAAGGGCATATTGCAGGTTACTTTTTTTTTTTTTTTCAAAATGTATATATGATATTGTCTAAAAAATACCATTTGAAAAGTTAATGGAGGTTTCAAAATTTTTTTCGAGACACGAGAGCGAAAATTTTGTCCAAAAAGTGAGAGCTCTTTTTTTTTTTTTTTTCCAACACCGCGTCATATGACGTAGGCAGAGGGGGCTACATGCTAAGCTCTGCCATCACTCAGTGTGGGAGCAGGAAGTTATCAGTCAGAGCAGTCGTGTTATACAGAGTCTGTGTGTTTTCAGTTGTGTTGTGTTGCATTCCTTTTTCATTATCGTGACAAATTATTGCGTTTGTGGAGGTTGCACAAACTCCAGCTTGTAATCCGGAAGATTATCGATCTGATGGAGTTCATGTTAAAAGTGAAAATAAACTTCTTAAATGTATTTATGGCAGAGCTGTTGGCACAGATGTACCACACGAAATGGCTGTTGAGTTTGTGTGTGTGTGTGTGTGTGTGTGTGTGTAATTACCTATATCATTTAATTCCATTCTATTTCAATTTGGTAAATCTAAAAATTTAGAGTTTTACAAACCTTGTTGTGTATTTTTAATCCTCGTTCAAATGTGGGAAATAAAACATGTAAGTAATAAAGAGAGTAAAATAACTAAATGTGTCCGAACTGAGATTGGGATCCATTGTTTTCCTATTGTTCCAAGTTCACTGCGCTCCCTCTGCCTACGTCACTTCCGCTTTAGCTTTTTCCGATGCGGAAGTAAAATGTTCTCACAAAAAGAAGCCTAATTGATGTATTTGCCAAAATATTTTGAAGAAAAAATAGTTCCTATGTTATTTTTCTAAACATTAATTCAATGGGGTCTCTAACCTGCAATATGCCCTTTAAATGTATATTTAAGGAGGAAAGCTCTTTTGTTCCTGGATTTTTTCCTCGGGCCGTGAAGGCAGCACGGCTTCTCCTTCACTTTCGTTTTCTTGTCAAACTAGACTAAACTTCAGTTTGTCCGTTTGAGTCCGTTTGATGGACTAAAACCTGGAACCGACGGTCCAAACGATCCACTTCAGTCCCGGTGAGTCCGGTTTTATCCAGTCCTTCAGTCAGGAGACTTTTAATGATCCGGATTACCCCCCCCCCCCAAAAAAAAGTCTTACACTTGAAGGCGTCAGATTAATGTATAATAACAGGAACAGACACGTTCAGATCTTTGATTTCAGTCCGGATTTATTATATCTCACTAACATGTAAACAGTCCTGATCCCCAGAGGATGAACCCTCCAGACTGAACCATGAAGTCACTCGGTGAACTGAAGCTTCGCTGAAGGAGGACGAACCCTGAAAATGTCCCGAGCTGTTTCTGTTTCTGTTTATAGAAATAGACGTAGACCAGTCCAAGTTTGATCTATGTCTATGGGAAAATGTCCCTCCTCCTTTATATTGAAGTCTATGGGAAAATGTCCCTCCTCCTCCTTTATATTGAAGTCTATGGGAAAATGTCCCTCCTCCTCCTTTATATTGAAGTCTATGGGAAAATGTCCCTCCTCCTTTATATTGAAGTCTATGGGAAAATGTCTCTCCTCCTTTATATTGAAGTCTATGGGAAAATGTCCCTCCTCCTCCTTTATATTGAAGTCTATGGGAAAATGTCCCTCCTCCTCCTTTATATTGAAGTCTATGGGAAAATGTCCCTCCTCCTCCTTTATATTGAAGTCTATGGGAAAATGTCCTTCCTCCTCCTTTATATTGAAGTCTATGGGAAAATGTCCTTCCTCCTCCTTTATATTGAAGTCTATGGGAAAATGTCCCTCCTCCTCCTTTATATTGAAGTGTATGGGAAAATGTCCTTCCTCCTCCTTTATATTGAAGTCTATGGGAAAATGTCCCTCCTCCTCCTTTATATTGAAGTCTATGGGAAAATGTCCCTCCTCCTCCTTATATTGAAGTCTATGGGAAAATGTCCCTCCTCCTCCCTTATATTGAAGTCTATTGGAAAATGTCCCTCCTCCTCCTTTATATTGAAGTCTATGGGAAAATGTCCTTCCTCCTCCTTTATATTGAAGTCTATGGGAAAATGTCCTTCCTCCTCCTTTATATTGAAGTCTATGGGAAAATGTCCCTCCTCCTCCTTTATATTGAAGTCTATTGGAAAATGTCCCTCCTCCTCCTTTATATTGAAGTCTATTGGAAAATGTCCCTCCTCCTTTATATTGAAGTCTATTGGAAAATGTCCCTCCTCCTTTATATTGAAGTCTATGGGAAAATGTCCCTCCTCCTCCCTTATATTGAAGTCTATGGGAAAATGTCCCTCCTCCTCCTCAGTAAAAGTTTTCCTGATCAGTTTATGGTCTCAGTCTCTAGTTTACAGTCTTCAATACAACATGATGTTTGTTTTTTAAATGACAGTGGTTACTGTGTGATTGATGTCACGGTCCCCAGATGGTGAACCCTCCTCACTCTGGAGCCACCTTGCAGTTGACATTTTTGTTCTTTTAGTGAAATGAAACCTGAAACGTCGGTACTTTTGTTTAGTCTTCGGTCATGAAAGTTTTCGATCAGATCTTCAGAATCTGGTCCAACCAGTGAATCCTACATTTGAGAGTCTTTTAATGTCTTTATTTCTCTTTCGCCATCATTTCCTGTCTCCAGAGCCGTCCGTCCCCATAAGATGGCCGGGCATCATGAGCACCGCAACGACAGTTCCCAGATGAAAGACATCCTTCAGTTCAATCAGGACTTTAGAGGACAGCAGGACAGACTCGATAGCGGAGACCACAACAGCAACGACGACTCCATCCAGGCCAGCTGCTCCCCCTCCTGTTCTTCCTTTGGACCAGATGGACCGGGGGATGATGGCAGCAGACCGGAGAGGGAGCAGGACTCTTCCTTATGTTCTCAGTTCAGCGACGTGAAGACACTGACGGGTCACAGCAGCAAACTGAGAGCTCTGAACTTCACCAGGACGCACACGGTCCTCATAGACGTAAGAACATGGAAGATGGCTGCTTTGTTGTGACATCACAAAGTCCCAGAATTCCTGACAGCTGGTTTTAAGGTTCAGTGTCTGAATCCAGACTGAGAGCATTCCTCTGTGGACTGAGACCTTTGAGACTTTTACTGTATCAATATAGAACCTGGACCTGATTTAGAATCAGAGACCACATTGAGGTCTACCGGTAGACCAGATGGACCTTTAGACTGTGTGGGTTCAGAGTACAGGACTTTACTAGTAGTGGACTCTTTACTTTAAGGATCTGGATGTATAAACAGGTGTCTGTATGTCTGTGTTGTTGTTGTTATTCCAGGTTCTTACCTTCAACAGCGGAGGCAGACTCGTACCCATGCAAGGAAATCCAGTCTGGGGAAATGACCACGTCAAGATGCCGAATTCACAATGTAATGAAATGGGCAAGGTGTCTGGAATAATAAAGGTTTGTTTCGTCCTCAGGGGAACCTGAACTCAGCATGGCTGAATATGATAAATGAGCATTTGTGGCCTGTATGTATTTAAAGACAGAGGAAAGTTTTTATTATTGAATTCCTCAGCAAACCTGGACAAATGTGCCCAAATGGGAGTTGATCCACAAGCAGCTGAAAGCTCTGGCCAGAACGAAGCAAGTGAGCGTTAAAGAGGTGGAGGTACGTTCAGACTCAGCAGCCCCGGATCGTTTGCCTCTAAACATTTTTCCCGTCTAACTCCATCGTCTCTGTCCTCCTTCAGGAAGCAATCATCAAAATCAACCCTAAGTACAAAGACAAGTGGACGTTTGACGCCCTCGCCTCCTTTGTGAAGGTCGGTGTCCGTTTGTTTGCTCCGGATAATCAAACCACCCGGTTTTAGCTGGACGATCACAAATGACGGTGTTTCCTTTTTAGTGCATCCCGAAGGAGGAGAACTACTTCCCCACGCTGTTTCCAAAGATCGCTGCGTTGGCGTTGAGGCTCCCTGAGCTCGTGAGGAAGGTACGAAACTTCCCGCCGTTCGCAGTTCACACGTGTGGATGCTGATGGTGACGAAGCCTGTCCGTGTTTTCAGAGCATCCCGATGCTGAAGAGCGGAAAAACTGCAGCCATCACTTTGTCTCAAGTTCAGATTTCCTGCCTGCTCGCCAACGCCTTTTTCTGCACCTTCCCTCATCGCAACATGTTGAAGCCCGGCGCCGAGTATCACAGCTACCCGAGCATCAACTTCTCCAGGTAACAGGTTTCCTCAGCGCCGCCTGTCGGGCATCTGAATCCTCTCCAGGTTCTGAACTCTCATCATCTCTCCTCCTGCAGTCTCTTCTGGAAGTGGTCCAAACGGAAGAAAGAGAAGCTGAGGGCCATCATGCATTATTTCAGTGTGGTGACAGATAAGGGTGAGTTCTCCTCAAGCTCCTCCACTTCCTGTTTGCTCAGTGACAACCTGTGACGGTCGTTTGTATCTTTGCAGACAATAAACTGGACGGACTGGTGACATTTGAGAGGCGCTCCCTGACAGACATGGACATGCCCGACTGGAAAAGGTGAACAATCTGTTTCCTCTCTAGAAAACCAACAAGGCGACGACTTCAGTTGGTTTTTAAGCCTGCGTGATAATATTTAATGTCTTTATTATGAAGACCGGAGAATGTGGGATTAGAAAAGAGAAATTCCCCTTTTAGCACTTTGACATACAGAAATTATTCCTCACAACCTGCAAGAAAAGAGGTGGAGCTCTTCATAAATAACACTTTAGAGTAACTAAAGGAGGTGTTTGATAATTAGTTAACTGGCTCCTTGTATCTAAAATAATCCACCAGATTATGTTCTTGGTTCAAATCAGTCTCTGAATAATTCTTTCTTTGTTGCAGCTCTCAGGAGAAACTGAATAAACTTCACGTCAGGTCAGATGGCAGCATCGAGACTGAAGGAACCGGGATGCTGCAGGTCAGATCCTGATCCAGAACCGGAACCATGCTCCGCTTTAATCTGGATTAAATCTGTGTGTGTGTGTGTGCAGGTGGATTTTGCCTCCAGTTTCATCGGTGGGGGGATTCTGGGTTCCGGTCTGGTTCAGGAGGAAATCCTGTTCCTCTTAAATCCAGAGCTGATAGTTTCCCGCCTCTTCACTGAGAAACTGGGAGACAACGAATGTCTGATCATCACAGGTGGGAATTTATTCCTCATAAAATAAATTCAAAGACACATAAATAAAAAAATACAGCCGTGAAATAATTATCATGGGAATAAATGTTGACATGTCAGACTCATGTTTCTGTTTCAGGAACTCAGAAGTTCAGTATGTACTCCGGGTTTGGCGACAGCTTTGAGTGGGCGGGGCCTTACGAGGATCACCTGGAAAGGTACGACCAGGCTGTTAATTCAAACGCAGCTGTTTCTTCTTCACTGATCAAATCTTGTCCTCGCAGGGACGAGTGGTCTCGACGGAAGAGACAGATTTTAGCCATCGACGCTCTGAACTTCAAAGACGGGAGAGAGCAGTTCAGGATGGACAGCATCACACGAGAGCTGAACAAGGTGAAGAATCGAATTTATAACAAAACAACATTAAAACTGTTCAAATAAAATCACTCCACCATTCAGGGGAACGATGAATACGTTCAAATAATTCATTGAATTGTGTTACTTCCAAAGTTTTTATCAGGACAAACTGAAGTCCTCGTTTTTACCTGATTATTTTTGTGTCCTTGAAGGCGTTCTGTGGATTCATTGGCCAGGATGACAGAGATCCAGACATCGCCACGGGGAAGTGGGGCTGCGGGGCCTTTAATGGAGACACCCAGCTCAAAGGTAGACCTCTAACAAAAGTCCAGTCTTCCCGTCAGTCCGCCGCCTCATCACCCCTGACCTTTGACCTCTGCTCATTCTCAGCATTGATCCAGCTGATGGCGGCAGCCAAAGCCAAGAGGGGGCTGGCCTTCTTCACCTTCAGGGACGAAGACCTGCAGCGGGACCTGGAGAGGATCTACCACCTGCTGGTCTCAGAGGGAGTCACAGTCGGTGAGAACCTGAACTCGGCACGTTGTCGTGTTTTTCCTCGTTATTCCTCTTTAATCCGTCAAACTGCTCCTTCGCAGACAAACTGTACAGACTCCTGGAGAAGTTCTGTGCCGCTTCACGTCTGCACGCCGTTTCTCAGCCGAGCCTGTTCGACTTCATCAGAAGAGAAGTGAGACCTTCGAGGAGTCACCTGTGAAGACGGAGCCACGTCCACGTTCTGCGTCTGAATTTACAGATTTTTATCGCAAAAAATGAAAAAGTTGTAAATGAACTTTTTTTACTCTGTAAAGATTATTTTAGTCTCATTTTTACTTTCCAAACGGTTCAGTTTTAGAAATTAAGGGACTGATCGGAGGGAATCATTCAGATTTTCCTTGATGTATCGACTGTTATATTTCATTCTTAAAATTTAAGTTAAAAAGTTTAAAAGTTTCAGCTTTGAGAGTCATGACTTTAGAAAAATTTGAAATTCACCTCTTTTGTCTTTTCGTCTCAAAAAACAAAATTAAAAAACTGTCAATAACAACAAAGATGATGTTTGTTCATTGATGAAGGATAAAATTATCAAAACTTAAAGTTTTTCAAGTGAAGAGTGTGTTTGTATGAAATCAAAAATATATTCCAGAGCTGCATCAATAACTAATAATCAATAAAAAGACGTTTCCCTCAAACAAAAGTTGTTCAAGTATAATCTTTATTGAAAACAATAAAACATACATCATGATATGAAAATAAATACGCCCTTCATTCTGTAAATCACTGCTGGCATGTTTTTATCGTTATTACTGAGGAAAACTTTCATTTCAAGTAAAGTTCCATTTGGCACAAATGTGGGACGGCGAGCGAAAAGGAAATAAATAAGAACTGAAGCCGAATGTAACCGCAAGGTGAGTTTAAAGTGAGCAGAAAACTCGGCTGAACTTCTAAATGTCAGAATTTCACTGATGATATTTCATATTCTTTTATTTTCTGTTTCATTTTAAATTTCATAATCAAATCACTTATTTTGTTACAATTATTAGATTGGTGTCCTCTCTGAGTCTGGCTAGTTTTCCTCCATCACTGTCTCAGTCCTTCTGAAGTCTTTCGGTTTGGTGGACGTTCTGAAATGATTCTGTACTTAATGAAACAAAAACAGATGAAACATAAAAGCTAAAAACTTTGTCCTACATTCGATGCAGGTTCTCTCGTATCTGTCCATCACTGAGAACATGAGGTTTCAGAGTAACAGTGTTAAAGTCGGTGAGCTGTTGTGCGTTTTGTCAGCAGGTCTAATTGGTAAAGAGTCTGAGGAGATGATGTGTGGCGTCAAAGCGAACCGGACGTGACGCTACACTTTCCTGTAAAAAGCCTCCAGGTCAAACGCCGTGTCCAGTAAACGCTGCAGCTCCGTGAGGTGAGTCTGTTTGTTCCCGGTGGCTGGAGCTGCTGCAGGATCACGACCGGCGTACCTGCAAACACACAAACACACAAACACAAGTGAGCGAGGACACGTTCACTGAGGTGAGCTGGAATCCTGCACTGCGGCACGGCGGAGGTTACCAGACGGGGCGGCTGTGGCTGATGGTGGTGCAGATCCGAGGCTTGACGTAGTCGTAGTAGCCCTGGTTCTTGTGCTCCTCCTGACACCAGACCAGATCGGCGTTCAGGTATCGCTCCGTCTCTAATTTCACCAGATCGAAGGGAAATGGGGAGAGCTGAACAGAGAAATATTATAAAATGAGCCCCAGAGAGCAGAACAGTTTTTATTCCAGACTGGAAACATGTTGGTTTCTGATTTCCCAGTTTGGGATCATTAATGAAATCTATATTTCCAGCCTCTCTCCAGTTCCACGGTCTGGACTTCACCTGTTCGATGCGGACCACAGCTACATCGTCGTCCATTCCCCGGTTCTTCCGTTCCCGGATCAGTTCGTAGTAGATCTTTCCAGTGCAGAAAATGGCCCTCTTCACCTTCTCTGGGCTGGCAGCTGCAGGTCCGTCATCTGGGATTATACGCTTGAAATGAGTCCCTGAAGGGAGGGAAGCACAAACACACACAGGAAGTCTGAATAACGGGGCGGGGCTACAGTGTCTGAGAAGAGGTTTGTGTTTCTGAGCACATCAGCGCTCACCTGGCAGCATGTCATCAAAGCTGGACTTGGCTTCAGGGTGGCGCAGCAGCGACTTGGGTGTAAACACGATGAGCTGCAGTTCAGGGAATTAATTAAAGAGAGAGCAGAGCACACAGTCAGGGACTTTAACCGTCAGTTGTGTTCACAGTCCCAGTTCTTCATGAGCAGCACTCACAGGCTTCCTGAAGGGCTGCAGGATCTGCCTGCGGAGAACGTGGAAGTAGTTTGCTGGAGTGGAGCAGTTGACGACGATCCAGTTACAGTCGTACAGCTGACGCACCGCAAAGTCCTCCTCCGACAGTTTCTGAGAGAAGAAGAAGAGGAAAGTGAGAGATAATGAAAACACAAACACTTCTGCTGCTGTTTCTTTCTTCAGCTGGTGTCATTTACATGAGCGACATCAGCAGAGACTCAGATCTGCAGAAGTATCAAGTGCAGCATCCAGTAAATCAGTGCAACAGCAGTTTGTTTTTACCTGCTGAAAGAATAAAACAGAATGTTTGAATCCTTAAAGTGAAGTCAATAAAACATAAACGATCGACCTTTATCCTGCTTTGAGCAACAGCGGACATGTTATCAGGGATCAACTTCACTAAATATGTTTACATGCTGACTCATCCGTGGAAAATTACCGAGAGGAATAAAGTTTGAATCTGAGCCAAATGTGGAACAAACTGTCTCAATGATGTGAACTCACGGGGAAAACATCTGGGTCATCGTTGCACATCTGCAGAAACCTTTCAGGACGGGCAGACGAGTGCTCTGGACCCTGAGATAAGGAGGGAAAAAAGAGGACCAATGAGGAAGTGTCACCTCGGAGCAGATTAGAGGACGATTTAAATGCAGCGTCGGCTCCTACCATTCCCTCCATGCCGTGAGGAAGCAGCAGCACGATGCCGTTCTGTCTCACCCACTTGGCCTGGCCTGAGCTGATGAACTGGTCGATGATGCACTGGGCCGTGTTATGGAAGTCTCCAAACTGGGCCTCCCACAGCACCAGGGCGTCGGGACTGGCCATGGCGAAGCCTAATTCAAACCCTGCACATAGAAAAAACACCCGTCAGTGAATGATCGTGGACTAATGAAGGGTTTAACTGTGCGTGCTGCTCACCCAGAACTCCAAATTCAGACAGGGAGCTGTTGCAGACGGTGTACGGAGCTTGATCTGGGGACACGTAGTTCATGGGGATGCAGATCTTCTTGTCGGCATTCTGGTCATGGAGGACGTGATGTCGATGGCTGTGAAATCAAAAAAGCATGAACTTTGTCGTTTTGTTGTTTCGGTGTTGGTGAACAGCTCTTTTGTAGGCGTCCAGTGTTTGTACCTGAAGGTGCCCCTCTCCACGTCCTGGCCGCTGAGACGGACGTGGATCCCGTCTTTGAGCAAAGAGCCAAAGGCCATGTATTCGCCGAGAGCCCAGTCACACACTCTCTGACCCACCATGTTGGCTCGACCCTTCAGGATCCGACTCAAACCTGCAGCAGGTGAGAAAAAACAAACATTTTTAAAAACACGCGGAGAATATTCATCAGAGCAGGAGGAGTTTGGAGCGAACCTCCGTGGATGGTGAAATCTTTCTCTGGGACGGACGCAGCGATCTTTCCAATGTGGACCAGCTCGTCTTCGCTGATGCCCGTCGACGGGCAGCTCATGTTTTTAGGCTGGCCCTCCAGAGTGAAGAAACCTAAACACACACACAGACACATTACAAATCTATCATGGTTTGATGGACAATTCATGTTTGGACTTCAGATTAGTTTGTTTTAGGACTCATTTAGTTATTTGGAAGAGAAAATATTTCTGAGTACAATTGAATACAATCTGACGGTCAGTGGAGTCGGCCCGTGACAGTGATAATGATAAAATAATAATAATGATACCAGGCCACGGTGAGTCCAGCCAGTGTTTGATGTGAAGGATTTTCTCGTCTTTGGAGCGAGTGTAAGCTTCTTCACAGATTCTGTCGTATCTCGCCACTTCCTCCTGAAAGAGACGGACATGAGCTGAGCTCCAACACAGGAACGAGATCGGGCAGGTTATCGTCTCAGACTTTTATATCCTTGTTTGAAGATTCAGGCTGCTGAGTTGCTCTTTTAAGTGACAAAGAGCAGACAACTGTCAGCAGACAGATCCACGCAGCGACGATCAAACCCTCCTCCTGCAGAGATGCTGTTTTCTTCCTCTGTGCAGAACGAGCAGCTTCAGACGGAGGCTCTTTCCTGGTCTGACCGGTGAGCTGATCAGCCGATTCTAAGGGACATGAATGGTTCTGTCACATCTTTAGAGCCAGTGCAGGAAGCTTCACCTCAAACTCCTGTGTTGTGACGATTCCCTCGGCGATGAGTTTCTCAGAAAGCTTCTGCAGGACGCCCTTCTGCTTCTTGATCTGCTTGTACATCAGCGGCTGAGTGAACATGGGCTCGTCCATCTCGTTATGGCCGTTACGTCTGTAACACACCTGGATGTGAGGAGGTAAGAAGTCCAGACCTGTAAAACTTCTCTTTCATTTCTGCAGCTCATCCCAGAGGTCACACTGACGTCCGGTGCACTGATCAGAATTTTTACACTGTCAGTTAACTGATGTGTGAACGAGACGGCTAACAATAAAACATGTGGACAAAAACAAACACTGATATTCACAGAATACTTTCTACTTCCTCACCAGGTCTACCACCACATCTTTATGGAAGGTGTTCCTCCACTCGGCTGCTACGTTGCACACATACATCACAGCTTCCGGGTTGTCAGCGTTGACGTGGAAGATTGGAGCATTTACGACCCGAGCTACGTCTGTCGGGTACGGAGACGAACGAGCCATCCGGGGGTCGGTGGTGAAGCCGATCTGTGGCGAGCACAGAGAAAAGTCAAGTCTACGCTCTCATTCTGTTATTCGCCAATATCATGATCATTTCAGGTGTTTTACTCAATAAGGTCCAAAATATAAGAAGCGTCTGTTTTTAAGATTCAGCATTTATTCAGAACAATTTAGAATTGAACATTTCTTGTAAGCAAACTGGTTTCACTTTCGGTCGATTCTTCTTGGATAAAATAAAAGAATGAGCGCAATGCAGTTTGTTAAATAAACATTTTTTGTGTTTAGCTACTGAAAAAAACTCGGCCTGAGTTCATACCTGGTTGTTGACCACCACATGTATGGTGCCGTGGGTTGTGTAGGAGGGCAGATCAGACAGGTGGAACGTCTCGTACACGATACCTTGGCCTGCAAATGCAGCGTCGCCGTGAAGCAGAATAGACATCACCTGCAGAGGGATTCATCGGGTTAAAATCCTGTTTGGAGAGGAGGAGAGGTTCTGACCAGCTAACGTTTAACAGGCGTAGAGCAGCAGTACCTTCTTGCCCTCAGTGTCCCCACAGTAGAACTGCTCGGCCTTGGTCTTCCCCTGCACCACTGGATCCACCGCCTCAAGGTGGGACGGGTTCGCCATGAGGGACATGGTGATGTACCTGTCGCTGACGCGGTTCATCCGTTTGTGATACATCCCCAGATGATATTTCACATCGCCGGATCCCTGAGACCAGAGGACGAATAACGTCATGAGAGTTTCAGTTGATCATTTAGTCAGATAAGAAAAAAAAAAAAAATGAAATCAGTGTTTCCTGTATCTTTAATAGAGATTCAAATAAAAACAAAGTCTAACCTCATCTGCAGCCTCTAGTTTGGAGTCAAACTGGCAGAAGATCTGATCCAGCTCCTTTCTGATCACGTTAGCCAGAACGTTCAGCCGACCTCTGAGGAGACACAGGAGGACCGTCTGTATGAGGACGGACACTCAGACACACACTGTTCGGCCAGACGCCTCCGTACCTGTGAGGCATTCCCATGATCACGCTCTCCACGCCGCTCTGACTGGACTTGTCGATGATGGTCTTGAGGGCCGGAACGAGCGATTCGCAGCCTTCCAGACCGAATCGTTTCTCTGATGACCACTTCCTCTGGAGAAACTCCTCAAACCTGTGAAAAGGAGCACAACATCCATCACAGTTCCATCCCAGATCCTTGGCCTCCAGCTGCTTAGACTTTTTAAAACCCCATAAAGTCACTTTTGTCAACACAATAAACTCAGACCAACTTCTCCTCACTGAGATCAGAAACATACAGGACTGATCCAGAGACTGTGACAGCGAGGCCTCTGAATGAGACGCTGAGGGACAGACCTGGTGGATCGGATCATTCTGGCCAACAGAGTCCTCTTCTCCTCCAGACTGAACTGCATGATTCCCGGGGTCTCGAACTTCTGCCTGATCCACTGGCACTGCTCCACGTCATTGATGAACATGAACTCTACTCCAATGTGCTGACAGTAGGCCGTCTGGGAGAGACGGGGAGGGGTGAAGCGAGGATGAGTCCAACCACTTCTTTTGATAGAATATAATGATTTGATTTCTTCATTTGTTTTTACCAATTTACCTCGAGGCGGTGTATTATCTCTCTGAGGGGCAAAGCACTCTCGTTGCCTCCGATGAAGGTGGTGGTGGGAAGGCGGAACACCTTGTCCAGGTCGGATTCAGTCAGACCATAAAAACCTAATAATGACCAAACCAATGTGGGAGGAAGGAAAGAGAACAGGACAGAAAAAAGATGAGTGTGTGACACTGACAAGAAACCTTGACCGGCATACAGACTGGGAAGGAAAATACCAAGTTTCAGATTTCCAGGAATTTGTGATCTCTGTGTTAATGTTCATGTTTGAACTCCGTGTGCTGCCACTTAATCTGACAGATTAGATTAAATTCAAACTGCTGCACCATTTAAAACTTTAATCTACAGTGCAGCCAAACTGCTTGTTTTATCAAAAGACATTTCATAAACTGGAATACATGGAACAAATCAACATGTACTTGAATTTAAGTTTAATTTAAACAGGAATGGAATTAAAGTGATGCAGCAGAAGCAAATTAAATAACTTGACTTTAAGTTTGTAACACTGGGTCAACCTCTACAACTGTATCCTACATTTCCCATCATGCAACTTCCCTCCCTGCCAATAATGATATTGTTATAGGATGTGTGTGTGTGTGTGTGTGTGTGTGTGTGTGTGTGTGAAAACTCGGTCAAATACACCTTGAAGCTACATTCAGTCTATTTATATCTGTTAATTCCTTATGAGACCAAAAACTCTCTGGTGGGGAGAATGAAAACTGAGCTGATTTCAATCTCAAAATGGATTTTTAAAAGACCCCGAGGCTCCGGAGTAACAAGGAACTAAACAGACCACACAAGTCTGCCTGCTCTCCTCCGTATTTCAACTTTGAATGGTTGATCTCCAGGAGAAGATATATTTGTGGTTTTAAGAACCAAGAACCATCTCTTCTCTCAGGATCAGGATCTGCTTCTCCCTGACTGAGCCATTCAGATAATAAATGAATTGTGAATTAGTGAGCTCGCTCGTGTCTTTTAACACAGACCGGCAGGAGATCTTAAACTTACTATATTTCCCTTTATAATGAAAATCACAGTGTGTGACAGAGCTCACAGGACGGATGGGTTCAAACAGGGCGGCTGAATTGTGAGGAGCAGCTTGTGTTTATCTCTGACATGTTTTGTCCTGATTACACCAGAGAGAAGACAATATGGACCAGAGGAGGAGGAGCGGGTCGCCTCGGAGTCTCTGTTTGAACATCTCTATCAGCAAATTAGTGCCAGCTGCTATACTGAGGACACGAGCACTTCAATCCAATATTCCAGAGTCAGCCTTCTCTCTTGCTTACATAAGAGGTGTTTAGACTTTCCTCACTCTCCGGGAACCGTCCTGACGTAAAGAACACAGAACCTGCTCTTTTTTTTCCCCTCTGCAATAGTTCAAGGAGAAGAGTCTGAATGATCCAAACACAACATCTGGGTGCAATCTAATCACAATAACAATGTAATGAAGTGGGAACAGATAAGCCTGGATAAGTCCTCTTTGACCCCATTGGCTGCTGAGCAAAGGTTAAACAAAGGAGGCAGCCAACACACACACACATAAACACCTCCTTTCTAAACATTACCACTTCGTATAAAGCTCTAATAAAGAGCTTTATTTACGGCTGGTGAGATTGCAACTAATTTTTTTTTCTGTCTTAGCAAAACAAGAAACTCGTGAAGAAAAGCAAAGAATGAAAATAAAAAAAGATATGCATCTATCAATATCTATTTTCAATTATATTATCCAGAGTTTGTACCGTAAAAACTGCAACACAATAAAAGGTGCTCTTCACTTGCAAAACACTTCCTGTTAAGGTTGATTTTACAACAACACAATGAACCAGCACAGTTTCCAGACCTGTACACGTGGAGCTGGTTCCGGATGAACTGGACAGAAGGTGAAAGCAAATAAAACTGTCAGTCAATGTTTGACAGAAGGTCACAGGTGATGTCAGGGCTGCATTTAAGTTTATGTACTGGGCTGGATTATATGGATTATTCATATATTACACTTACAGCTGTAATAAAGGTATTACAGGTATTTAATTTTCACTGAAAAAGATGAAGTCCACAATCTGGCAACCCGAAAAAGAGCTGATGGTGTTTAATCAGAAAGTGAACATCTCCGACTCTGTCGCTCTTCATTACTGAGCCAGTGAGAAACCAGGAAACAGGTTTTAGTGGCAACTCCACAAACGAAAAGCAGATATTTGAACCTGGATGAAGGTCAAAGGTCAGATCTCACTGACAGGACAAAGAGGTTTGAGGTTCTCGTCCTACTACAGATGTTCTTTACAATAAGAGAACTGTGGAGGCAAAGAGAGGCTCAAACACACACTGTGGGTTAAAGAGCTTCTCACATCTTCTGTCAGGCTGCTGCGGACCACAGTGTTGAACCCCTGTTTGATTCCTGAGGCACGAAGACAAAGCAGAGCTCAGTGAAATGGGACAATAGCACAGTTAGCTGTGGAAACATCCCATTACAGCTCATAACAATCGACTGCCTTTGAACACGGAGGCCCAACCTTTTCATCGGGCACAATGACAGTTCACTGCACGCCACAGCTCTCGGCTCCTGAATCTCTTAAACACCTAAAACTCAAAGTTCACGGAGCTTTAACTCCATAATATACAAAACAAAGGAACCAAATATCATTTCACATCAGACGAGGTCACCCCATCGCTACTTCTCAACATTTTTATTCAATGGCCTTTTCAGGTTCGTTCTCTCTATTGTGTATTTACGCCTTTCAGTGTTCTTGACCTGAACACAGACAACTGACACGAGTTCCAAATGTTCCACCTGGTCATCTTATCTCCTCATAAACCATAACTTTTTATACAATAACAACAAGACGCACATGTGCAAGACCAAATGTGACTGATTATCAAGGCACAAATGAAGGGATTGGGAGTCCACATCCATGCTAGCACCGTGAACTGCACTGTTAGAACACTAATATCAGCATGCATCCGCCTCTCTACAGCGACTACAGCTCTGACAGCGGCAACCATAAAGCATGCTGTCTTATCTGGTTTCCCCAGAAACATACAACATCACTTGATGTACGGTCTGCGCTGATAAGAACAACAAGATACCCAAGCAGCAGCAAACACGACTTATTGAGGCTAAAATACAAACACTGAAAGTGACAGGACGGTCAAATGAAGTCAAATGCATACTCTGTGGTCACTTTTTATATTGATGTTGCTGTTATTTACTCATTTATTAATCATCATGGTGCTGCTTCAGTTAGTCTGGTGTTTAGTTTTATAACAATGATCTGGTTGTCTTGTTTTGGGTTAGAGAGCAGCTGAAATCAGTTTCATTGCTTTATTCCTGTATAATGATAATAAAAGGATCATTCAAGTGCTCATATTCAAATACATTTATAACAAATACATAAAAAAACTAATTTATTGCATCTATTTCTATTAAGGAATAACTGATTGCAACTGATTGCTTGTTGAATAATGATTAGACATAATTGGTCATTTTGAAGTTGCCAGGTTGTGTGCTTCCTCCCAGCGCTTTGATTCAACTTTTCCTTTCGCTAATGACTTGATAGAATCTGACTGTTTAATCATTAACCTCTCCTTTATCACCTAAATCTGTAGTCTGCACTCTAATGAACTCTTTGTCTCTTAGCACGGCTGGGGTCGGCAGCCATGATGCCCAGCGGGTCAAGCTGAGCCGCATGATGACCTGACTGCAGGGTGGGCCAGTGTAAGTAAACAAAAAAGGGCGAGCGGAGGGGGAACGGCGGAGGGGAGCTCTCTCAGGTGATGACTGAATAGAAGGGTGTGTCACATGAGGACGACACGGGACAGACAGGAAGGAGGAAGGACGTGGACAAGAGAGGGAAACATTTGTACACATTTAAGCAGGTTAATATTTCTCACCAACGTTCTGGAAACCGACGGTACATGGAGCGTCGTCAAAGTCCACACAGCTGATGTCCAGGGGGTCCAACTTCGCTATGTGATGTCCCCGCACCTACACAACGGGGCAACAGGGCTCAGTTTGTGTTTGTACCAGTGCTCAGTCTGAGCAGATTACTGTCCGTGTCCTTTTCTGTGGGTTAAAGGTTGAAAAGAAGCTTCTGGACAGACACTACCAACGTCAACCGAACAGGCCGTGAGGTCATGACAGCTGCTCTATGACATTTACTCCATCACAGTTTGGAGACACTTTTATTTACCAGTCGGTTTGTGAGCTGCCGTCTTGAAGCGTCCGGTTTTTAATTTGTCTGTCAGCCATTTTGGTTTTTCGAAACCAGAATACACCACCTTTGGAGGCGAAGGTGGAGCTGAGGAGGAGTGAGTGGTCGATATGACCATCTGTACTCTGTCTGACTGTCACAGCCACACCTCCTAATGCAACTGCAAATATCCCCTCTGAGGGACAAATAAAGGGTTGTCTGATCTTATCAGTTTATCTTATTCCATTCTTTATTTTCCTCTAAATTGGTCCATCATTTAAAAAACTCATCACGATGTGTGCCGCACTGTCTTGTGTAACAGAAGCAGTGTCAAAATCTTGCCTTTTTAGACGAACTGGGTCTGATGCTGTTTGTTCTTCCTGATTGGTTAGCGGTGGTCAGAGTGAGTCCTTCTGATGATTTCATCCTGAACCACAGACTGATTCCATTATAACGAGACAACAAACATTTACCTGGTATGCTCGGATGAGGGATTGTACTGCTAGATGATCCTCCACCAGCTTGTCCACATTGGGCTGGGCCTGTATCAGTCCCTGCACACTGGTCAGCCCCTGAAGAGTCCTGCCGAGGGGTGGGGGGCTCTGGTAGGCCACGCCAGGTGGAGCCCCTGCATTAGCGTTACGGAAAAATATATCCCAGGACTGCAGAGTGATAAAGGAGAGAAGACAAATTATTCAACTGGTTTTCCCAGTGAGTACAAAGCCGGTTCAAAAATGATTTGTTTAATTCAGTATGAGGAGAGAATGAACAAAATTAATCTTGGGCGCAAAATATAATTTTTTATTAAATAAGCTTTTTGCTTTTTAGCCAATTAGCTTTTAGCCTGTAAAATGGCAGAAAATTCACAACATGACACTGACATTAGATTCAGTTATTTTTATGAAGCTATAAATGAATGGTACTAGATCACAAATGAAACAAACACAGTGCTGGAGTACACATCAGAGAATCAGTAGGATTCATCCTTTGGGGACCATGAATGTGTTTCTGAGATATTTCACTTGTGACCCACAGGCCCATAGTGATATCTCTGCAGCTGCACAGCTAGAGACACACTCACTCAGATGTGTTTGCCCTTGCATCTAAGTTTCTAACCAGAGAGCAGAGTAATTGGCTTATTGCTGCGAGAGGCTTTAAAGATCAGTGTTGTCGGTTGTAAATAAAGCTCCTTCACATCCAACTCTGTAGTGGAACAGAAGCTTGAACGTAGATGTAACATAACCTTTATACCACGGTGCCGTAAGAGTTAAGGAAAAACATGAAGGCTCTACCAGCAGACAACGACGGCAGCAGGTTTTACTTGGTGCAGATAAACAGTCTTTAAAGTGGCCAAGATCTCAGTAATAACAATCCACCCCCTCCATCTTCACGACGGCGCGTTTACATGACATCTTTTTAGAGTGAGAGCCTGTGTTTAAGGGCTTCAGGTTAATCCACTCAATGACGTCACCAGCTCATTGGTTGTAGATCTGAGCTTGTTCTACTTGGACTCACCGAGAGCAAAGTTTGACGTTCACAATAAGAGTCGGCAGCCTGAATAGTAATATTTCAGATTTGTCTGCCAACGCTGGCCTGAATCTGAGCGCAGTAGTGGTTCAGTTTGGGTGAATGGAGCCGAGTGATGTCCGGACTGTGGCTGATACTTTACTCACACTCCAACCTCTCTGATACGACATCTCAGTCATTAATACTATAATGAGAGGCTGAGCGAAGTGAGGTGCTCATTATTTACAGTGTTCTTTATCATTGTCTTATTTTCTTTTGTACGGCTGCAACGCACTTTTCTTGTGGAAAACTTGGTTCAACACTATTAAAGAACTTATGCAACTGCGTTCATTCACAGCTGCCAGTTTTTGCACCTAAAAACAAGCACACATAGTGCCAATGGTGTCTTTTCGCTGAACGTCACTAAAGGTATCACTGACAGAACTCTTTTACTCTGTCAGGCGGCTCAGGAAGACAGAATGGAACGGTTATGAACCCGTTTTGTGAACTAACAGGCAAATTCAAGACTAAATAATGCGTTTCATGACACACAAATAAATATATTACCTTGTGCACATTCCTGGGATTCTCCAGCCATGCATAGTACATCTCCTCCACATAGTTAGTGCTGGTGCCATTAAGAAAAGGTTCTGCAGCCAGAGATGTGTTAAAGCACCTCACAGGCTGAAACGTCCTTACACGTCCTTCGACTGCCGACGATCTGGGCTGTGATAGGCTCTGGGCCGGCTGTGCAGCCGTCAAAGGCCGAAGCCTTGCAACTGTAGTCCTTAAGCGATGCATGGCTGCTGTTTAGCCACAGCTCCTCTCCTTCGTCCCTGCCAAAAGAAAAATACGGCAGCACTGTCCCAGACCAGGATTCCCACGATGCTCCTCAGCAGCCGCTGCTCGCTCTTTTGGTCTGGCTGAACCGGTGAGGTGGCTCCTCCACAGATCCTGGTCCTGCTCTTCTGTTGAGTCTCCGCTGGATCCTGTTAATCAAAAACCATCTACTTCACAACAGCAGCTCTTATCAACACAGCGCTTTGTCTTTGTTGTTGGAAACAAAACCTTTGGTAGGACCAAAAGCACATCACACCAATCTATCTCAGTGCATTCTGATTTGCTTTCGCTGGTCACGCCCAGAATTCTTTAAAATCTTTGTTTAGGAGCTATCTTAGGCTGCAAAGATAACATTTGCATGTGGGATTTATTCCCTGTTGGTTTTGGTGTTTGGATGGGATTTGTTACCAATAAGACGGATATCCAACTGCGTCAGACTTTTCAATAAACAGAACGCCTTCAGTGTTGTAATTTTATCTTAGTCCTCGGTAAGTGCACAGCAAATAACGATCGGCAGTAAGTACTAAGCATCTTAAATAAATCTAGGGGCTCACTATCATCATCATAAAGTCTGTACAGCATGCCCCAAATCCAATCTAACTATAAACTCACAAGCAGTTCCAGGACTGCAGAGGACATCAGATTAACTTGCATTCATTTCATGGACTTTTTTTTTTTTTTTTTTTTTTAAGTATTTTGATATTAAATTATTGAGTTTTCAAGTGAAAATTGAAACCATTATTTTATTTTACAAACTCAAGTGTGGAAATTTTTCACATTATACTTTTTCAAACAATCACAAACTGACTTCTTTGGGTCACTGATATTTAGTCGAACAAAATAAGATATGAAGACATGAACGTGTGACTCAAATGATTTATCATAGTATAGATTAAGATAATTCTAATTATTGCTAGCCTTTAATCTTAACCATAGAAACCAAACACTCCATAAAAACCAGATAATCATATTCATATTATTTGTTTTGTCTTTCCATCAGTCCAACAACACACATATGTTATAATACACTCTTTGGAAACTATGAAAGTACACAATAACTAAAATCTGCTGAGGTGTTAGCGGTGAATTTCAGCAATAACACACAATTTTCAATAAAAAAAATCATCATCATATTATTTAGATTTTATTCTTATAGTTTGTTTCTGGGAGCCTGGTCGGGGGGGGCAGTAACTCAGCTGAGGGGCCCTACATCAGCCCCTCTAACAGTTTTCTCCGGCCCTGACTGGAATCTCTGTAAATCGGTTAACCGTTAAAATTTTATTTTTTACACCTTCATGCACGCGCAGGTTCCGTTAAAGCGCTCTCCCGTTAACGTCTTTTTTTTTTTTTTTTTTTCAATTATCATTATTATTTTTTTTTTTTTACTTTACCGTAAAGGGGCCGCTTTGACGGACCGCCGCTGAGTGTGTCCGGTGGTTTACCGTGTGCTCCGTAGACCCGTCCCCCGGTCCCGGTCCCGGTCTCCGTCCGCTCATTTAACTGGAAGTGAACTCCGCTCACAGCGCGTTCACGAGAGGGGGCGGGGACGCGCCCCACGGTCACAGCCTAAACCATCACGCTGGTGCGGATTTGCGTCGTGACGTCGGCGGAACGTCAGACAAAACGCGGGAAAAGTGTCGAAAATCAAAACAAAAACAAAGCAGCGGGGAAATATTTTAAATTTTTTTTTTTTTTTTTTTTTTAAACACGATATAAACGTGTTTTAATTACATTTAAATGAACGTATTTACCAACAAAATCCCGCTTCTATATTCATTATTTAACGTTAAATTAGAGCTGTAAAATGTGTCTTTCCCAGACCGGCTCCTCGGGGTTCAGGTCTGCAGTTTGTATGTTAATTGTGGCCCTTATTGTGATGCTGAGGAGGTTTTTGTGATCCTGATTATATTCTCAAAGAGGGAAATGCATTAAAATGCCCCATTCACATTCACTGTGACTTATTTGACTGGACGAGCCAGTTTGGATTTCACTGTTACAGAATGTCAACAGCCTGAAATGATCTAAAAACTCAGTAGAAACGTTTTTTAAGAGGCTTTAAGAGGTCTCTTACAAACAAACAAATGAAGATAATATTGTGTATTCACGTCCAACTAATTGTGTGTATGCTTAAAGTACATTTAGCTGACCACATCTGTCCCAGCAGGAATTCTACCACCTAATGATTCTTCGTCGCTGCTGCACAAATAGTAATATTTCCTTCTGAAACGATGAGCAGAAAGTATAAAGTATCATGTAAATGAAGGTCAGATAAAAAAACAAAAATGTACTTATCCAAACAGAGAAATTTAAATTATTCTAAACACTCAAAGCAAAAATAATATTTCTTGACTGAGAAGAATAATCTGGAAAGACCTGAATAAGCGATTCAGTCTGACCTCCTGGACTCTGTTCAGGTAAAACATTTTTACGTTCTGGTTAAGAGCCACATTCAGGGCAATAAACGCCGATTATGTAGAAGCAGAGTTGAAAACTGAAACTGTCCCATCCGGATGATGTTAACATAATATCCCATAAAACCTCCTGTGACTCCTGAGTTGGAAGTTTTCATATCCTTTAGCACAAGCTGGTAAAAATATTTCATAACAAGTAAAAGTCCTGCAATCAGAAGTCAAACCAGCATCCTGAATTTCACTACTTTAGATACAGATTTAGTTCTGCAGACTACTATTGTAGTCTGAAGATAAAGTCTTCTTCAGACAGAAGAGAGATCCAGAGACACTCTGACTGTTTTCTATGTGACCAAATAAAAATAAAGCAGATTTCATTTAAATATATTTTCATACATTTAAACATTTAGACCATGCAGACCTTAAAGATGTTCAGCTGAATCAGTTACTAACTTCCCTTCCAGAGGTAGAGACTGAACCTGAAGCTCCTTTTCGTCACCTGCAGCAACAATGACTTCATTACTACGAAAAGAAAGACGGATTAGTCGTCTTATCACGTAATCAAGATACACTGAGTTTGTAAAGAAGAAGAACAGCCAGGGAAATCACAGTGTGGCCACTTTGAGATAAGAGAGAGGAGTGAAGTGCTCTCTGCATTGTCATTTTATTGGTTCACACACTGATTACATCTGATCACATCTTAATATTTATAATAGCTGGAATGCACACCGGAGGAATCATCATCATCATCATCATCATCGTCGTCACTAGTATGATAATTGAAGTAAATAAAAAAAAGAAGGGAGGCGTTCTTCGCTTCCTGAAGTTCTTCTCAAGCAGTTAATGTGGAGGTTACTAACAGTATTAAATTACAAACTAATTAACTGGATATGGGGGCGTTGCCAAAGGGGACAATGACTGTAGGTGACCAATAATCCTCTTAAAGTACCGACACTATCAGGTGTTTTAGGACTGGGCAGGAAAGACGATCTGGTTTTGGCCTTTAGCTGCGTTTTAATGACACAATGTACTTAAAACACAACTATATCAAAAACACGACCTGCAGAGTGTCAGTCTGATGATAACTTGTCGATGTGACTAAAGAACAGGCACCGATGTGGAGAGCTGCTGTCATTTTATCTGCTTTGGCTCAATTCAATGAAGAGAAACATGACAAATATACCTTCAACGACTTTTTCTGTAGCTCAGAACATCCTGTTAGTTATTTAAAGGAACACCTCCCCTGTGTTGGATGTTTTTATGTGGATTAAAAGGTCCGAATGAATATTTGGAAAAACTCTTAATGCCCTAAAGAGCAAAAGGCAAAAACACTCATCTCATCTTCAGTCGGCAGCAAACATACAGTTCATTTTTAGCACAAGCTTCAACTTTTTTGATATATTAGTCAAAACTTATTTAAAAAGGTTTTTGCATTCATATTTTTCCATTCAGAATGTTTTTATAAGGTATTTTGTTTAAAGTTTCATTTTGTTTTGTAATGCAATTTTTGACTTTGCTTTGCTGTATAAATAAAGTTTATTATTATTACTCAACATATGAACACTGTGAATATTTCATCTTATTTAAAGCAGGTGAGTATCGCGCTGCAGCATAAATGTTAATTACTTGGCCAGTATGCATCTCAAACATATGGAAGTATGGGAATAAATAAATGTTTGTTTTTAGTTTTTCTGGGTGTTCTTCTTTACTGTCTTTATTTTATAAGACTAAATAACAGAAACACTGATTTGATATCTCAAATGAAAACAAACTGTCGCAGTGCGGAACTTTATAAAGTTTTCTTGTATGAATGAATATTTACAGCATTGAAAAGTCAGACTTTTATTATCTGTATTTACAGTGATGCAGTATTTTCACTAAATGAATTCAAAGTTTCCTAAAGTCATTCTTTTCTTATGTTGTCTTAAATACTGACTGCTGAAGAAGCTGCACTTTGACCTGGTTGTCATGTGTGTTGTTGATGAAATGACCTACAACATTATATGTTGTCATCAGGATTTGTTCTTAGTAGTTAGATTTAGCAGCAATTTTACATCCTAAAGTTAAAAATATTTGATGTTAACAGGAGAGTACCAAAAAAACAAAGTAAAATAAGATGAGCACTAATTTAATTTAACTAATTTAGTTGTGAGATTTTGCATGAACAAACTGCAGCTCTGTTAAATCTCTGAAACGCTGATTGAGATGAATTAATCAGTGTGATTAATTTTTTATCACTTTGACAAACACCTGAAGGAAGCTTTGATCATTTTCAGCTTCAGTTTATGTCGATTCTCTGCTGAGACGTCGGCGCCCTCCTGAGGAAACGTTATTTTTGTGTAACGGTATTTAAATGAACAAACATATAAGTCATATTATTGATGTTGTGTGTTTTCCTATAAATAATAATCAGATGGTTCTTTTCATTTCGTTTGAGCATCTGTCCCCCAAAATGTCTTCACACTGCAGCATCACTGGCTCCAAACTAGATTTAAATAACTGACACGCTAACATCTTAAACTGTTACAGACACTTTTCACATTATCATTTCATATTTTACCTTGAAATTATTGCTTAGAGTTACTTTAAGGACGGACTTTTTCAACTATGGTGGATCAAATTCTTATTGGCTAAGTGAATGATTAAGAACCTAGAATATAGAAAGGTGAAGTTAATGATGAAGTAAAAGTATTAAACTATTTTAATCCTTCTGGAAAAAAATGTATGATAGAATGTTAACTCAAATAAAAATGATAAATTCAGGTTTTGCTATATAAACAGATATCAAAGCCATTTAGCAATAATCTAAACCGAGAGTCACTCTGATGTGAGGCCTGTTGATTCTTTAACACAATAAAAGGGATTATTTGGGGATCTCAGGTTTTATCTTCCGCGCAGCAAAAAGCCATTTTAAAATCTGATCGAAAAGGTATTTAGCTCACCAGCATCCTCTTAAAACTACTCTATGATATGAACACAAAAATAGTCGATGCACTGACAAAGCTCAGAAAACAGAGGCAGCAGATTAAAGCTCACCAGCAGTTCAGTCCAAAAAGAGAAAAAACTAACATAAAATATAATAATAATAATATATATATATATATATAAAATAAAAATGCACCAAAACAGCCAACTCAGCGATCTATTAACTCGGAATATCATGCAGTTAAATATCGTCTACTGAATAATTGTAGTAAAGTCACCACGATGAAACTTTACATGAACAGCTGGATACTAGAGTTTCAACCACTGTCATAAAGTTCAGCGACGTTCAGTAACACAGATTAGGAACCACAGGAACATCTTCAGCATGCTGCATGGTTTTCACTGTCTCACAGAGCGACTCGGGGAGGGGGGTCAATTATACTCCAGAGAGGGGGGGGGGATAAAAACGCCACTGAATAACAAAACAGGTAATTTAATGCACCCACTGGTGACTCTCTGTTTCACACAGGCAGCCTTAGTCGTGCACAAAAACAGCCACTGGCAACAGGAAACAGGAAGGAGTCATGCTCGTTATAAAAATGAAGAAGGAGGAGGAGGAGGAGAAGAAGGAGGAGGACGAGGAGGAGGAGGAGAAGAAGAAGAAGGAGGAGGAGGAGAAGAAGAAGAAGAAGGAGGAGAAGAAGAAGGAGGAGGAGGAGGAGAAGAAGAAGAGAAGAAGAAGGAGGAGGAGGAGGAGGAGGAGGAAAAGGAGGAGGAGGAGAAGAAGAAGAGAAGAAGAAGGAGGAGGAGGAGGAGGAGGAGGAGGAGAAGAAGAAGGAGGAGGAGGAGAAGAAGAAGAGAAGAAGAAGGAGAAGAAGAAGAAGGAGGAGGAGGAGGAGGAGAAGAAGAAGAAGAAGGAGGAGGAGAAGGAGGAGGAGGAGGAGAAGAAGAAGAGAAGAAGAAGGAGGAGGAGGAGGAGGAGGAGGAGAAGAAGAAGAGAAGAAGAAGGAGGAGAAGAAGAAGGAGGAGGAGGAGGAGGAGAAGAAGAAGAAGAAGAAGAGAAGAAGAAGGAGGAGAAGAAGAAGAAGGAGGAGGAGGAGGAGGAGGAGAAGAAGAAGAGAAGAAGAAGGAGGAGGAGGAGGAGAAGAAGAAGAGAAGAAGGAGGAGGAGGAAGAGGAGAAGAAGAAGAAGAGAAGAAGAAGGAGGAAAAGAAGAAGAAGGAGGAGGAGGAGGAGGAAAAGAAGAAGAAGGAGGAGGAGAAGGAGATACCAGAAAGAAAGACTAGTAAATATACTGTACAGTCGAGAGAGCACAACAACGGACTGCAGCCATGATAATACTAGAAGTAAGGAACGATAAAGTTATGTTTGAGAGGAGTCAAAGGGGGCGTGTCACGCTGGGAGTGGGGGAGGGGGAGGGGTCTGGGGGGACAGGTGTGGTCCAGGTGTGGCATAGCGTCAGACTGCAGCCAGTCAAGACGCAGGTTTAAAGAGTCTCCTTTCTGTCGGTGGAACAGTCCGCCGTCGAGGTCGTGGAGAGACGAGAGAGAGAAAAGCAAGTCGGGTGAGTCAGGTGAGTCCTTTAACTCCCCCTCCGTCCACCCCCACCTCTCTCTCAGCGCTGCTTTGCTCCGTCAACGTCATCTCTGCTCGTCTCCACCTCCACGTCACCTCACAGACCTACAGGGAGAAGATGCAGACGGGGGGGTTTGTTCTTTGTTTCCCCAAATGGGATCAATAAAGTCTCATCTTATCTTTTCTAATCGATAAAAAATGACCATCGCAGTCTGAAATCTGAGCAGAATAAAGTCAGATGAATAAACCCTGAGTGTGTGTGTGTGTGTGTGTGTGTGTGTGTGTGTTACCTCAGCCCTGCAGGGGGGCAGCTGGAGCTCCTGAGCAGTGGAAGTGGACGTTTTGCCACCGGCTGTCCCTGCGGTGCCAAACTCTGGTCTCCTCTGATTGGCTGGAGCGAGGACGGCCCTGCCCGTCCACAAACTGCGTCAGGCGGATGTAGGCGATGCAGGCGGCGTCGTCCCCGATCATGTGCACGTGAGGGTTGAGGATGGTGGTGTGGATGGGTTTGCTGTTCTTGGAGAGGACTGACGGGGGACAGAAGGATTCAGGACCACGGCAGCGCTCAAACGTTCAACGACACAAAGACTGAAATGTCATCTTACGATTGTCAAAGTAGAATCTGTGGAAGTCCATCCCCTCCACCAGGTTCCCCAGCCCCTCGGGCTCGAACGAGGTCAGACCCGGGTCACAGATCTTCCTGGAAAAACCAGCAGACATCTTGTTTTTACTCCACGTCTTGTGGTTAATGAGCTATTTTATCTTCCTGCACAATGAAAGTGAACCCACAACATGTTTAAAACAAAGGATGACACAAAATAAGGCCATACACACACAATTTGGTGACATCATGAAAGCGCTTCATGATCAACTACAGAATATTGTAATGGCTGGTGGATTTCTTTTTCCTCACTGTAACCACCCAACATTTTCACCCGTTACAAAATGACAGAATAAATCTGATTCACCACAAAGATTCACATAAATAACTTTATGTCTCCTAATTTTGACTTTGTGTCCCTGAATTGGATCGTTAAGGTTTGAACTAAACTTTCATGTTAAATGCAACTGAGAGTGATCCTGCTCGTTTCCATTCACTGAGCAGATTTATTTCCCCTGACCCCCCCCCCCCCGCCCCGAGCCTTCATTACTCCTGATTGTGTGGTTGAGTAGATGGGGGGGGGGATAAAACAATGGCTGTAATTGCTTTTTAATCTTTTAATACAAAGACCAAAGACATTTGCAGATTAATGCTTTTTAAAAAATAACTCCTACTTTCCCCTGCAGCGTCTTTTCTGCAGCTTTTTAATGGACAGACAAAGAAAAGAGACGTGGACTCACGCGTAGGCCTCAAAGTCTCCATTGTTGACGGCTTCGATAAGCTGCTCTGTGATCTTTATGATTTCCTGTTTGCGAGCTGCAGAGAGGGAAACAAACGCAGCGTGAGGACGGACGACCTGATTGAATCCGGAGCGACAGTTCGACTCCTCCTGCTGGAGCTCAGCGCAGACTCACCTAACAGCTTGTTACTCATCGTTAACTCATCTCCTGCACGCACACAAAAGCCACTTCCATGCAAGAAGCTGAGGGCTTTCTGTTTCTCCACAATCCTGATCCTCAACCAGGAGGAACATCAGAAGGACGTCCTGCTGCTGCTGCGCCGCTCTCTACCTCCATCCATCATCCATCATCTCTCCGTGTGAGGCAGGTTGAGCTCATGACGCTATTCTTGTCCCGGCGCTTTGGATCAGATTTACTGTGTCCTTCTCCCCTCGCTTCCTCCCCACACTGAGAGGAAGGCTTAGCTCGCTCTAACTGTCTCCCTCTCCTCCCCCCCCCGCCTCTCTTTCTTTCTCTGCCTGTGTATTTGTTTATTTTACTTTCTGCCTTCATTCATCAGGATGTCCTCACTTCATTCACCTTCTTCTCTCACTCCGTTCATGTTTCCCTTCGAGTCGTCCTGGTTGTGTTATTAAACCTGACCAGCTGTCTGTTTTCCCTCCTTACAGTCTCATCTTCAACATTATTCAAACCCTCGAAACTTAATTTTCATTTCTTGTAGAAATTCCAAATGAGCTGGCCTGATTTTTTTGGAAAAGGATGCACGAGATATGACAAAGGTGTAAAAACACAAATGAATGTTTTTGTTTCTACACCTGTTTTATTTAAAAGTCCAAACAGTGTGAAGGTGGACTTAAAGGTCCACACAGTGAGAAGGAATCTGAAACAGTCGTCCAATCAGAAGAGAGCATATGAACACCTGCCCCCCCCCCCCCCCCCCCCCCCCCCCCCCCACTTTGGCCTCTTCTGCAGGACGTCCCGAATGTTAGTTTGTTCTTAGGAAATTAACTTTTAAAAAATGTTCCTGAGCCTCATGAAACATTTTGTTGAATTATGGGAGGGAATGCTTTCATTACACGTTCATGTTCACGACCCTGCAGGACGCCTCCATGTCTCACAAAAACACACAAATTAATGCACACACCCATCATGACCACATTGTGTGTGTGTGTGTGTGTGTGTGTGTGTGTGGCCTACCCTTCACATCCTCATCCTCAATAGTGGTGTTGCTGCTGTCAGACGATCCCTGCAAAGCGCACAGACAAAAACATGAACTAAACAAGTGCTGCTACAAACCTCATACATACACACACACACACACACACACACACACACACACACAAACACACACATACACACACATACACACACGTACACAACACACTGAAATGTCATTAAATTTGCAACAGGACTCTGATCTTAAACACAACACAACAGCTGTACGTGTGACTCAGCAGCACAATCCCCAAGTCTGCAGATTGTGCCGAACGCGTTCGAGGACGCACACAATGAACGCACAACGTACGACTGTCACACAGAGTCTGAACAGTCGGATTAATCTGCTGCAAGCCCTGCTGACACACACGGCCCGTCTGAACACAGAGGGGCAGTATAAGACAAGGAAACACCTCACAGCGCCCCCCCCCCCACACCTGCCATGCAGGAATACACAACTAGATGTGCACAGAAATAAAGAAAAACACACAACCTGCAAAGAAACAAAAAGAGATGGGAGGAGAGAGAGAGGAGGAAGAGGAGGAGGATGTACCTTCGTCCCATCTATTGGATTATGGATAACAGTGGTCTGAGGCTCCTGGAGGAAGAATGGAGAGAAAGAACGAAGGAAGGAGAGAAAAGATGAATGGAGAAGGAAGATTTTATGGCGGCAGTGCAGGAAGTTTAATAAAGAGGAAGATGTGAGTTAAAGAGGGAGACATGAGCGAGCTGAAATGTCTCCTCTGACCTGAATCCTTTTTATTCTAACTGTTGTCTCCTTCCTTTTTAACACTTCCTGTCGTTTTAAGTCTCCTTTTCTTCTCATCTGTTAGTTACAAACGAGTTTTAAGGAAAAAACTCTTTTTCATAGATTCACGTTATATCTGCAGCAGAAGCTTCAGCTGGATAATGCACATGGACATTTTAGTCATTTCACATTCTGTTCCTAGTCTTATTTTATTTCTTCTCACACCTTCATCATGTGCAGCTGTCGAGCTTAAGTTTCCTCTGCAGGGAAACAATAAAGCTTCATATTAACAGCACAACTATCCTTTAACAGCTGCACAATTTGAATTAATACACAAAGTCAATGCAACAAATCAAAATTATTGTGTCGTAACACACACACACACACACTGAGCGTTTTGACAGATACACGGACACAGAGCTGCATACCAGTGCAGCAGAGGGGATGTTGCCTTTGGGACTGGTGACTATGCTGTTTCTCGTGCTGTTTGTTTGCGGCTGTGCAGGAAAACACAAAGTGTTATATTAGTGCTCGGCAGCGACGGCGTGAGCTGCCACCTTCTGCCTCTGAAGTGGGTGTTTGGTGTGTAAAAAACAAAACAGTGTAATACATGTAAAAATAGCAGAGAGAGGCAGCGGTGGGAGGAGCGAGTCGTCCCGATGCACTGTGGGTCCAAAAAGGTCTCTGACTGCACGACTGATTAGACAGAAAGGTTGGGCTTCATTCATCATGTCAGCTCATTTCTGTCTGCAGTGAAAACCAAACCGACTCAGATATTCTGCTGATCGGCAGATGGCAAATTAAACCGACGGCAGCTGTGCACCTTCACAACATCTGTCGGATATAAAGAAGAGAGCGTAACGTCCACTTTGTCCAACCGTGCGGGGATTTGTACATTTTAATGTACAAACCGCCTCATTTCAGCAGATGATGAGGTCAAAAAGAGCAGATACCTAAACACACACACCACAACACAACAACGACATGCTGAACACACAGGCAGGCTGGCATCATGCACACAGACACACAAAAGCGACGCAGCGGCTTCATGCTCAAAACCAATTGTGTGTGTTTTCTGCTCCTTATTTCCCTCTGCAGGCTTCGACTGTAACTGATGACTGAGAGAAATAAAAAGGCAGAAAACAAGAAGAAGTGTAGGAGAGAAAAGTGGGATCAGAGATGACGAGTTGACTTTTGAAAAGCATCCATTAGCGCTACGTTTAGCATTTCTGTGTGGAGAGATCGGACTGACACGGCTGTGACGGACGACAATCAGTCAGGTTGGACAACAAACTGTCAGCACTTTTCTTTGACTTCGGTTAGCACGCTTATCAGCTAACCCTAAATACTGATTCATTTCCAGTTGGTTGACAGCCCTAAATGTTAACACACTAAAATTATTATTCCATCCATCCTGAGCAGGTAAAACAGAGCTACAGGTGAGACCACATTATGTCTAAACAGGAAGCAGCTTGTGAATAATCTGAAACAATAAACCGAAGAAGAAGAAGAAGAAGAAGGAGCTGCAGCCTGCAGGTTTCTGTCAGATTCATATTCCTGCTAAACTAATCACCATTTCTGTCTGCCGCAGGAGCAAACAACGAAAACATTTTCAGCCTTTAAGATGGAGAAAAACTGAATTGAGAACTGAATAATGAGGTTTAATTTTGCAGGAAGTGGAGGAAAGTGTTCTCACATCAATTCAGAGCGACGGCCCCGTGAGTCACCGTCTGATTCAACAAAGACCCTTTTAGATTTCCATACACAGGTCGTCTCCTTGAGATGATCACAAAAACACAACAAAAAACCCCACAATGTCTGTTCGCTTTAATGTGAAGCGAAAAGACTGAACGTCCTTCAGGGGGTTTAACAGAAGCTGTCATATTAGACCTGAGCAGAAAGAAAAAGTGAAATGAAAGAGGAAGTGACTGAACAGGCGACATGAGACGAGTGCGTGTCGGCGTCAATACACTCCAGGGTTGTGTAGTGTTGGTGTGACGTCAGGGTGCAGCAAAGGAGACGCTGCTGGGTTTGTGTAATGATAGATTAATCATCTGGTGGGAAATAATCTGAGATTAGCATCAAGCCGCCCGAGGAGGGGAAGGCACGAGAGGGGAGGGGGAAGTCTGTCAGGGTGGAGAGGGAGGAGGCTGAAGGAGGAGGAGGAGGACGTTGTCTTTAGAATTCACATTAATCCAAACACCTTCAACTCCAAAATCTACGGAGGCCCAACGGTGCCAGAAACCATCGCATTTAAAATGCTATCATTTCAACTTAAAATGATTATTTCTGCAAAATATCATCTTAAATAATAGAATTCTTATCTTTAACACAGCTTTATGTTCTCATTATTATTATTATTATTATTATTACAACATCAGCATCTGAGGCGGATTCAAGCGACTGCTCATCCAGAGTCTTCACACTGACTCATGCAAACACACAAACACACAAAGTGGGAAAGCCTTGTGTCGGTGAAGAGGAGACAGAGATGCACTGATAACGTCAGGCCGGTCTGAGTCACTGCAGATTCAGCGTCTCCAGCAGATGCTGATTCGTCAAAGAGCTTTGCTTTGGCACCGAAAAATGTCTGCAGCAGAATGATGCAAAGAGCCAGCTGCGCCAAACGTGCCAAGCGTGGCCGTCGAACCGGCCCGTTACAGAGGAGTCACCACAGGAAGACAGAAAGTCCAACATTCAAAATAAAAGTCACATTTTAAAACGTTTGTTTTTGTTTCATCATCTCATGATGGTCCAACAGGAGTCTGGATCCAGATCTGGAGACTGAGACTGTCTGCAGAACCTCCCAGACTGGGTCCATGGATTCAGACTCCAAGTCCAGATCCATCAGACCAGAGTTTTCAGGTCTTAGCTGACAGGAAGTACAACCCGATGTGGTCTCTGCTGGTTATCTAGGTGACCCCAGATCCATCCGGTCAGTCCGATCCCATCTGACCTCTGACCTCATGAGCTGAAGCTCCAGACCTGAATCTGACACATTTGCATTTACTGACTCGTCTGTCAGACATTAAATCAGAGCAGGAGAGCCGGTTCGTCCTTCAGGGGTTCATGAGAGGAGCTTCTCTCTGAACAGGTGAGTCTTCAGGAGCTTCTTGAAGACAGAGGGACGTCCCCGCTCTGGGAGACTTCAGGAGCTGGTTCATTCCAGACTGAGACGGTCTGGTTTGCAGGGGACCACATTCATGGAGGGATGCTGAGTGACTGAGGTCCATTAGATGGTTCAGAGTCTGAAGGAGCATTATGGACCTGGACTGGTTTCAGGGTTAGGTCAGGTGGTCTTCTGGGCCGGTCCTCCTCCATCTGTGAGGCTTTCACTGAGCACAAACTGAGTCCTGCTGCATTACAGTAGACAAGGCCAGATGAAACCAAGACTAGGACCAGGATCTGGGTGGAGGACTGAGTCAGATAAAACCTGAAGATCCTGATGTTTCATAGAGCGACCTCAGAGAAGGATCCACCTGACTGCTGATTGGATAACTTTCTGTTATAGTTGACTTCAGACTTTTATTTTTTCACATCAGGTTTAGTCTTCCTTATCTGCTACAGTGACTCTTCACGGTGGGAGAAACCCGACAGAGCCATCGGTGCATCTCTGAGCTACAGTAAGACAAAGAAGTGGCAGGAAGTGACATCGACACCGTGCGTACGCTGCACCTTTAAGGCCACAAAGCGAACACCGCAGCACAAAGTGAACGGACTTCGATCGGAGTATTTATGGATGAGAAAAGTAGCTCTGAGTGTGAAGGACATCGGAGCGGAGGAGGAGGGAGGAGACAAGGAGACAGGGAGATAAGGAGAAGAGGTGGCTCACCTTGACATCAGCTTTCTTGTTGAGGAGACTCTTGGCTGCTGCAGAGAGGCAGAAGGACACACCCTCAGATGGAAGAGTGCACATCATACACCTCCAGGTCACCACAGCTCAACAACCACAGCTGCAGAAGCACGGCGGTGAAGATGATGAAGATGATGATGATGATGACGACGAAGATGAAGGTGATGCATGCATGCAGTGGTTAAAAAAACAAATATCACCTGCTCATCAATGCTGCAGCAGGAAATCTCACAAATGAACATGCACACCTCACAGACAGACTGACAACGTCTGTCTCTCCACATTTACCCCCCATCCACCCTCTGCTGAGGAAAGGAGGGGAAAAAATGTACCCCTCCCTCCGAAAAAAAAAAAAACAACCCCTCCCATCCTCAGTCCGTCCTGCAAAAAGACACTAAAGCCCCAACGAATAAACACACAGAAATAAATCTACATCCAACTGGCACCTCCTCACCCTGATCCATCACCCAAAGCATTAGATAAGCAGAGGGCATGAAGTGTGTGTGTGTGTGGGGGGGGGGGGGGTTAAAAGTCTAAATGATTCTCTATATAATCCAAACACCCTCACACACAGATGCCCAGGCACAGATTGAGATGGACGGGGGGGGATTAGGAGTGAAAGCATGAGGGAAGTGGAAGTTCAGGTGTGTGATAATGGGTTTGTTAATCTCAACAGCAGGCGGGATTAGCAGGAATCACTCCGCAGCTCATTGACGGACATGACAGGACACGGGGGGGGGGGGGGGGGCAACCATCCAATCATCCTCCATCTTTAAAGCGTGTCTCCAGAAGAGGAAAAGGTTGATTCCTCTGGTTGAGTGTCAGACTTCAAAGCTGCAAGATTTTTTTTATACTAAAAAATTTAAAAGCTTCAAATCTGCTGCAGCTCAAATACCCCCCCCACCACAACCACCCCAACCCTCCCTCCTGCCCCCAGACGAGAGAGATGAGGATGAGGCTGCTTACCTTGGCAAACGTTTGAGAAGCATTACAGGGAAGGGGGGAAAGATTTAGGAAGACAGATTAAAACAAGATGAGGGATAAAGGGAGCGATTCTGAGAGTTCTGTTTTAATCATATCTGCCGAGAGTTCAGCCAGACAAACCGTACAGTCTGAAGGTTTAAAGGTCCATCAGGTCTAAAGGTCTACATCTGAAATCAGGTCCAGGTTCTGTATCAGTCCAGTGAAAGTCTTAAAGGTCTCAGTCTGGATTCAGAAACTGAACCTTAAAACCCGCCGTCAGGACTTCTGGGACTTTGTGATGTCACAACAAAGCAGTCCCCGCCCCGAGTCGAACCCATTCAGTCCCAACATCTAACATTTCAGGATTTGGTTTCTCTGAGCCCATTCAGAAAACAGTCAGCCAATCAGAAGAGAGCTTCAGATTCTCTCCTCCTATTGGCTGATGTTGAATTAAAGGTACTTTGAGGTTTAATGTGGTTTTTAGTTCTTGAAACCATCTTCGTCCACGTAAGACTCGAGAGGTTAAAGTACGGGATCTTTAAAGTCTGAGTAACGGTGGGAGGAGTTTACCTTGCTCCACGATGCCGGCGGTGGTTCCAGCCACGGCGCTGACGGAGGCGGGGGCTGTGGTCTGCCGACCCACTGAAACACACCAAAGATGGAGGACAGAGTAGTTAAAGGGCGAGGGGGAGGGGCATCATTTAAAGAATGGACATCATGTTGTGTTGAAGACTGAGACCATAAACTCATCTGAGCCGGCGGCTCCGTCTAACCCCTGAATCAAACACATCACAGTGTCTGAGGCCGCAATCAACACAATGCTTGATGTATTTCCTGTTTAACCCGACACTGCTGCCCTAAGCCTGCTGTGTGTGTGTTTGTGTGTGTCTGTGTGAGTCTTCCTGTCGTCTCCTCGTCTCCCGCTCAGGGCGACGAGACGTTTCCTTCGCTTTCTCTGTCTCGTCTTTTCGAAGGGCGGCGACACTCACCAGAGAAGTTCCTGGAGACGAGCATGGTGGTCAAAATGGCGCCCTGAGGAGGAAGAGGAGGGGCCAAAACAACCGTGAGCAGTTTACACTTTTATTTTGTTACATAAACATTTCTATAAAATAAAACTAACTGAAACTTTGGTCTGCTTTCAGATTCTGGCTCTTAAAGTTCTCGTGTTGTTCGTTTGGACGTCTGACAGAAAATGTTCCCGTCAGAGATAAAAACAAACCTTTGACTTCAGTTTCATCAGACTTGGATGGATTCATGTGAATTAATGAAGCCGATTTGTGTTTGTTTCTCGTTTGACTTGTCAGATTTTATCAATCTGGATCTCGTCGTACCTTCAGTTTCCTCCTGGCGTTGAACTTTTTCAGGCACTCGACCGTTTCCTGTCTGTGCATCATGGAGGCCACTGTGGATCGTTGCTGCAGAGAGAGAGAGAGAGAGAGAGAGCGAGGCTGAAAATAAAGGCAGCAGCTCTGACAGTGACGGTTTACGTGGGCTGGAGCTGTTCTGGTTCTGAGGATCTTTAGGTGACGACATCAGAAACACATCGATCCTGTTTCAGAATAAAATATCTGCAGACTCAGCATCTTTCCCTCTGACTGATTATTATTATCTTTAAATGGAATCTGTAGGATTTGGATTTTTTCCATCTAAATACAAATAAATCTGAGACGATATCTGGAGGTCAAATAGCGTTTGCCTCAGTTTTAGCTCCATGTTTGGTCTCCACCAGCCCCTCATTTCATTCATGCTTAAAGTGATGGAGAATTGAGGGCGTGGCCTCTTTAAGTGACGGGTCAGCTGTCGAGTCGAGCAGCAGATCTCTGAGGTCGCCCGTTTGGGAACAGATGTTCACAAACCTTTCAGGGGAGTTACAAGTTATAAACGGAGGGATGTGGTTTCCTGGTGCTGGGCGGACTTACGCAGACCCACGGATGCTTCAGAGCCTCCTGGGCCGTGATCCTCTTGGCCGGGTTGATGGTCAGCATCTGGTTGATCAGGTTTTTAGCCTCCGGAGTCACCGTGTCCCACTCTGGGGAGGGAAACTGAAGCACAAACACAGACAACATGAAGTCTGAGGAAGAGGAGGAGGAAGAGGAAGAGGAAGAGGAGGAGGAAGAGGAGGCGGGGCTCACATCATACGCTCCAGCTTTGATCTGCTGGTAGAGTTTGTGTTGGTCTTCATCCCAGAACGGAGGGTATCCAACCAAAAGGATGTAGAGGATCACACCTACGCACAAAGAGAACACAAACTTTTGGTCTGCGTGACGACGAGTGGTCGAGGAGCCGACGGCGGCGAGAATCGAACGCACAAAGAGCTCACCACAGGCCCAGATGTCGACAGGTTTACCGTACGCCTCCTTCCTCAGCACCTCTGGGGACAAGTAGCCGGGAGTGCCTGCAAAGCCTGCACACAAAAAACACACAAAAACACACAAATCAGGGTGAGAAAGGCTGTTTTGTCTGATCAGCCACCGCTGCTTCCCAACCTGACAGAAGGCCACTTACTGCAGTCCATTAAGACAAATTAGAGATGGACATTTGAGGCACTTGGCTCATTCTGGTTTGCGGATTTTTTGTGTTTTTGTTTTGTGGACCTTCCTTGTCGTTCCTTGTGTTTTCTCCCCCCCTGCTGTGAACGGTTCTTGGCTCATCTCCTCACTTCCACTCATCATCACACTGTTCAGTCTACGATGTGGCGTCCAAGCTCCTCTTTTGTGGATCCTCTGTCGTCGAGCGGCCTGACTGTCACGCGATCTCACCTGACGGTCATCCACCGGCACCCTGATTGACAGCCGGACTCCGTCACAGTAAACTAAACCGTCCCTCAGGTTATCGCCTCATTAGATCTGAGCTGACAACTGAAGGACAGCTTCAGTCAGAATGGATCAGAGGAAGTCAAAATCCCTTCCAGACTGAAGGACAGAGCAGGAAATGAACAGTCCTGTGGAGGCTTCGTCAGCTCGGCTGCACATCGGCGCTGAGCAGACGCTTCCAGATCAGCAGGAGGAAGAGGAGGATGAAAACAGATGTGACGGATGATTTGCTTTTAAAAGAACGTCCAGGATTTCTTTGCATTCTGCCAAAAGTTATCTCAATGAATTAAAAATGTACCTTTAATTCCAGAGAGACGCCTTCAGAAACACACCAGTTCTCTCACAGTTGGCTGAGATTCCCCGAGTCCAGACCAGAATCAGAGCCAGATCCGTAGATCTGTCCACTTCCTGCTCTGCAGCTGGCAGCTGGCAGACCAACAGTGTGTAGGTGGTGGAGACCAAACACAACTAAAAGAGCCAAAACTCTGGACTGGGACTGCTCGGGCGGAAACAACAGACGGCACGAACCTTCGTGTTGCTCCTGTTTGCTAACAAGATTAAAGAGACGAGACAACGAATCGTCTCTGAAAAAAGATTGGACGCAGCCTCTGTGGCGTCTGAAGGTCCGTCCTGGAGCTCAGAGCGGTCTGAAGAGGAACTGGAGGGTTTGACGTTTGGTTCAGTTTGTTCCTTTTAACTAATTCATAACGCTGATGTTAGCTGTCCAGCAGCTGCTGTGTTAAACCTACAGACTGAATCTTCAGAAGCAGTTGGAGGTAAAAAAAAAAAAAAAAAAAAAAAAAGCTTCTCCATGAGAATTAATGCAGCTCAGGGATCGAACCGTGTGTCCGCGGGTGAACAGTGTAAATGTGTGACATACCAAACCAAGCCTGCTGGTCTCCCTGAACCTCGATGGCCAGTCCAAAGTCGGCCAACTTCACCGCTGCATTCTTACACTTGCTGGCCAGCAGCAGATTCTCCGGCTGCACAAATGACACAAACAGCAAACAATGAGGTCAGTAAACAGGCAAAATCAGGTTTAGAGCTGCTGTGCCCCCCCGGCCACCCCTCTGCCCCGCCCCTGCATTTAGGAACACACCTCAGTTCCCCTCAAGGCTTTCAGTTTTAAAGAAATAAATGTGACAAACGAGCATTTAGACCCAGATCAGAGGACGAAGAATAGAAACAGACACACACATCCACAGCAGCACCATCACATATACTAAACACACACACACACACACACACACCGAGGCCAGTAGAGGCAGATGGGACTAAAAATATGTGTATAACTTTTTTTTTTTTTTTTTGCCGTTTGTTTACTTGAAAAAAAACAAAACAAAACAAACACAGCTTGTCTTTCTGCGACTGTCGTGTGTTTCCTGTTCAGACGCTGATGTAACAGCAAACATGTACAAACATGTACAGACACACTGCAAACAGCAGCAACAGTCATGATTCGTGCCTTTACGATAACAATAACGATGACAATAAAAGCCCCTAAAACATTCAGGTGGTGAGTCCAGCTGGTGGAGTCATCACTCTCTGCTGGCTGTTTCAAATCTCTTCTGGGGGAAAAACCCAGTGAGGTCAAAGGTCACACTATCCTTCGGGTGTTTTTTTTGTTTGTTTGTTTGTTTGTTTGTTTGTTTGTTTTCAATCCTGCCAGGCAACAATCTGGATTTAGAGGAATCTCTGAAGGCTGAAGAAGCTGAAAACAACACGACCGCCTGGGCTGTTGTGATTAATCCTGCCAGACAAAACTAAGGGTTTAAACGAATAGATGAGAAATCAGGGAGTAATTATCCGCTCAGATAAACTGATTAATATCAACCAGACGTCTGCGTTCAATGCAGATTCTAAAGCTAACAGGCCGTTAGCTTGGCTTTGCATGAAGACTTCTTTATCTGTGCTCAGAGCAAAGAGGAAGGAATGGAGGCTTTATTTAATCAGTGTAAAATGATTCAAATGAGCCACTGAAGCAGGCGAGTTCAGTTGTTTGATAAAAACTAATCAGACACACAGAACACACACTTTGGGGGTCAAATATTGATCCTCCTGATATTAAGCGTCACTCGTCTTGTTGCCTCCAGGGGAGAAGATACCAACCTGCATTTTTTGACCTCATTTCATGAAGATTTAACGAGAAAACAACATCTCATTTTGGTCTGTAGTAACTTAATAAACCTCCTCCAGGGAAATCCTCAGAGCTCAGCTTCAGCCCCTTTATTTCCCCACCAGGCCTCCTCTGTGTGTAATACACTTCTGTAGGGTGAAGTAATTGTGGAGTTTCCCAAAGTGTCTCAAAGCAATAACATCATATGATCTGAGGCAGGTTGGAAACATCATGTGAACCTTTACACTGTTAAATAAGAGTTCTTCTACATCTCCCAAACTGTGCATGATTTTTTTCATTTAAGATAAAAAATGATTTATGTCTCTGTTTAGTTAATAAAATAATACAAGTTTAGAATTGCTGTATAAAATGTAAATGAATCCGAGGTCATAAGATGCAATTATACACATACATACACTTTTCAGGTATGATACACCTGTAGCCACGCCCACCAGTGATGTCACGGTTTACTGACACAAAACGAAGTGAGAACTTCAACCAAAAGCACCGTTACCAGTTATCTGCTGAACTGCTCTTTAAACGAAAAAATAAATAAATCAGGAAATCATCTATCTGATGCATGCACAAGCAGGCCAATGACACAAAAATGCGCACACACACACACACATATATATATCAAATATATATATAAATACACACCCATGCATGTGCTGACAGCTCAGGCTCAGACGTGCACAGACATGCTGCAGTTAAATATATTTCAGTACTGAACTTACCAGAATCAGTCAGACACAGACAAGATACAACTATAAATCCCTCCCAACACACACATACACACACACTGGGACGCACACAGACACACACCCCTGCAGGTGACTCACCTTGAGGTCTCTGTGGACCACACCCATCTGATGGCAGTGGAGCACGGCCTCCAGGATCTGCTGGATGCAATGACTGCATGCAAACAGCAGGGGGAGCAGGTTAGTCTGAACAAGTCCGGCCCCCAGCATCCATGCAGAGGCTACACACACACACACACACACACCTCTACCATCACAGATAAACAGCAGCTGTCACCCTGACTTGGAGCTGAAAATGAAACCAGGTCTCATCTGACCTGGACTGCTCAACATCGATGGTTCGTCCACTGTGATGTCACCAATCGGTTTGTGAGCCGCCATTTTGAAACTTCTAGTTTGTAATCTTTCCATCAGCCATCTTGGTTTTTAAAAGCCAGTAGAAACCACATTTGGAGGAGAATCTGGATCTGACCTGCTCTGGACTCAGTCCTGATTGGGTGGTACAGTCTGTCACTCACACAGTAACCCCGCCCCCTAACCCCTCCCTTCCTTCCTCTAAATGGAGCATCATTTAAAAAATGAACATCATGTTGTGTTGAAGACTGTAAACTAGAGACTGAGACCATAAACTCATCAGGAAAACGTTTACTGAGGAGGAGGGACATTTTCCCATAGACTTCAATATAAAGGAGGAGGAGGGACATTTTCCTATAGACTTCAACACAATCTGACCTCTGACTACAAACAACTGCCCACAAAACAGCCATAATTCGTCCACATATACACGCATGTGTATTAAATGTCCAGACTCACAAACAGGCAAAAAAAGAAAAGAGGAGTGAATTCGTCTGTGAACCGTCGAGGGAGAAGGTGCACAGTTTTTCATTTTGTGTTTTCAAGAAAAGGTCCAACATGAGTCAGGCAGCGTGGGAGGACGCCGAGGCTCCACATGGGAGACGCCGAGTCTAACTTGCACATTTCTCTCTGAAATTTATTCAGCAATGGCACCGGTGCTGCGTTTAACGGAGCAGGTTCTCAACACTCTGAAGCCGACGCTGCTCTGCTGTTACTCCACTGAACTCCATTCTGTTTCACTCTCTCCGTCTCGCCGCCCCCCGGCAGGAAATCGCCATTCTAGTTCAGATCTTCTAAAATAGAGCAACAAGAGTCCCAAAAGAAAAATCTGCAGACAGTCAGACAGACAGACAGACAGACAGACAGACAGGCAGACAGTCAGATAGGCAGACAGGCAGACAGACAGACAGACAGACAGACAGACAGACAAACAGACAGACAGACAGACAGACAGACAGGCAGACAGGCAGACAGGCAGACAGACAGCAGGCACAGGCAAGTCGGGGTTTGAGGGTTTTTGTTTTTGTTTTTTTTTCCAAATCAGGCAAAAATGATTAAAAACTCATCAGTGAAACACAAGCAGGTAGAAACAAACCAACCCTTGTACAGAGGCTGCAGGGCAAAGCAACACAATGAGACGCACAAACACACCTTGAGGTCCCTGTGCACTATGTCATGTTGGTGGGTGTAAGACACACTGTCTAGAATCTGATGGATACAGTGACTGTGGAGACAAAACAACAGAGTGAGGAGCAGATAAAGGCAACAGGACAGTAGTAACACAGAGAGGAAGAGAAAGTTCACCACAATACATAAAAAAAATACAGAAAAACATATTTTCTGACTTCCAGAGAGAGACTTGGTTTAATTTCCTCTGATTTCTGCCTTCACCTGAATGAAATTACATTTTCTCTAAATGGAGCATCATTTAAAAGATGAACATCGTGTTTTATTGAAGACTGTAAACTAGAGACTGAGACCATAAACTCATCAGAGAGGAGGAGGGACATTTTCCCACAGACTTCAATATAAAGGAGGAGGGACATTTTCCCATAGACTTCAACATAAGGGAGGAGGAGGGACATTTTCCCATAGACTTCAACATAAGGGAGTAGGAGGGACGTTTCAGGCAGAAGGAGTCCAACGTCTTTCTGACAGGACTTCTTAAAACTAATTTTTTTTTTAGATTTTCTTTTATGTGATGTCATCTTTTGTCAGAACACTTTGTTTTGAATAAAGTTATTATTTGAAGTCGTTATTTTATGACAAACTCACGACTCCCAGAGTTGTCCAACTGCTCCGATTAAATAAAGGCATAAAATGACCCAATAATAATGAAAATATTAATAAACATGATGCCCCAAATATGAGTTACAGAAATACGTCTCATCTCAGATCAGTCGAAGAACCGCCATTTTGTCAGAATCGATAATTATTATTATTATTATTATTATTATTTACACTGATTCTGCTCTCCTGGCTGGACAAGTCTGACTGATCAGTTAGAAAATATGTTTTCGTGTCATCCGGGCGAAGCCTCCGTTTAAAAGGCGGAGGGAGGAGGGGAGGATCGAGCGTTTATGTGCAGATGGGAGAACCGAGAGGAAACCGTCAGTGAGAAACTGTTGGACAGTAATCAAGCCATGCTACACCCACACAGACACACACAGTGAAACACACAATTTAAGCAGAGAGAACAAGGGGGAGCGAAGGCAGAGGCGACACATGGAAAACCTTCATCATCATCGAGGTTCCTATATGTCAGCGGCGTGCGTTCGTGTGTCCTACATTTTAAGAAGGAAATTCAGCGTGGAACCAAAAGGTGTGAAAACAGAAAAACACTTTATTCGCTGCCAGAACAACAAATCCTGCCATCATCTTTTCCCCCCTTCTTAACAGAATCCACCATTTTCATGGAAAAGTCTGAACACGCTGCACCCGAAAATGAAAATATGACGGCTCAGTCAGGAGCTCCTGCAGTGATGGAAGAATCAGGAGGCTTTTAAATGATTCCTCTTTAAAGGCTCGCCGTGTGGTGATCAGTGTGGATGTTTTGAAAGGTCATTGAATCCCCCCGAATGTGGACAGAAGACCAGAGATGAGATGAAATTGTTTTAGAAATCCTTTTTTTACTGCATCTCTCTCTCTCTCTCTCCACCTCTTACTGTTCCTGTCCCCTTCTTTTCGTCTCTCTCTCTCTCTCGCCTCCACAAAACGCCTCCGCGGTCAAATTGATTCCAGTCTACCTCCTGAGGGGGTTATGACGTGAGTGTGTGTGCATTTTGTTCATGTGTATGTTTCCATCTGTCTGTAAAATTCGGCCTCCTGGGAAAGATCCTCGACCTCGATTTGCAATTAGGTTCACAAAAAAAAAAAAAAAACAGTGCAGAAGTATTATCATCAGATCTGGAGCCTCAAATGCCAAAAAAAAAAAAAAAAAAAATCAATTTGTTGAATTTGTGTTAGTGTGTGTGTCTTTGTGTGTCTGTGTGTTTGTGCTAACGAGAGGAGTCGGACTGTCAGAGCTGCTGAAGACGAACACATGGAGGGGATGAAGAAGATTCGTGGCTGGTTGTTTACCTGGCATCTGCTTCGCTGTAGTATTCTCTGGCCACAATGTCCTCGAACAGCTCCCCTCCTGTCACCCTGGAAACACAAAGATGGAGGTTAAAATGCAAAATTATGTGCAAGCACACACACACACACACACACACACACACACACACACACAGGAGGGGGATGTCCTCATTAGGGGGAAACCCCGGCTGCAGGATTCACTCCAACTGGGTTGCCATGGAGACTGGCTCCAGTGCGGGGGAGTGTTGATGCATCTGTGTGTGTGTGTGTGTGTGTGTGTGTGTGTGTGTGAGCTGCAGAAGGGGAGGGAGGAAGTGGGGGGGTTGGACTGTTATGTAATGGGGGGAACTGCCTTGGAAGCGAAGAGGGGGTGAGGAAGAGGAAGAAGGAATGGAGGGAATGCGGATATAAAAGAGGGAGGAGACAGGTTGAATGATGGGAGGAAAATGAAGCACCAGAGGAGTGGGAGGAGGAGGAGGAGGAGGAGGAGGAGGAGGAGGATGAAGGATGAAGGATGGGGGAGGAGGGAGGAGGGAACGCAGCACAGCATGGCAGAGAAACAGAAGAAGTCGTCGAGGCAAAGAGAGGGATGAAGGAAGGAGAGGAAGGAGGAGACGGAGCAACTCACAGGTCAAAGATGAGATAGTGGAATCCTTCCTCTGAGATACTGTCATGGAGACGAACTGGGGGGGGGGCAGAAAGAGGCAGCAGAATGAGCTCATCTTTTTTTTGGGGGGGGGGAACATTTCAGACCAACAATCCTTTTTCTCATTATTTCATCTGGAAATATTCCAGATTATTGTTGCTGTCGGTGAAACCCACAAAAAGAACAAACACAAAGACCCCACGTTCCCAACACGAAACGATGACATCAGTTAATTTAAGTGGAATCACCCATCAGGGCTCTGATGATTGGGGGGGGGGGGGGGGGGGTCATGTGGACACTTTGTCTTTGGGCGCCGCTGATGGAGGAGGCGTGACTGAAAAGAATCTCACCGATGTTGGGATGCTTCAATAATCTGCAGATCCGTGCTTCTCTCTCCAGCTTCTGATGATCTGCAGGACAGTAACACAACAACAGCTTAACACAATAACACAACAACAGCCTAACAACAGCATCTCATCCAGACAAATGACCGACAACAGGAAACAGGAAACATGCGCTGGTGATGAAATCAAACACATCATCATGGAAACGACATTTCAGTTTAGTGAACCTCAAGGTGATTGACAAGGATGTAATGAGACACACACACACACACACACACACACACACACACACACAGACAAGCAGAACAGCCTGAGGGAAACACTCGTCCCAGATGTTGATTTAACCCCCCAATACTGACGAAGGAGGAGAGAAGAGGAGGACACAGGAGAAGGAAATAAGAGGAGGAAAGAAAAGAGGAGAGATATTTCAGAGGAGGAAAGGAACCAAGGAGAGGGAACAAGGAGAGAGGAAACAAAAGGAGGAGGGGGGTCCAGGTTCCTCCTGATGATGCTGATCTGAGAGGACCTTCATATCCACTTCCTGTCTGACTGACGGCGTCAATCATGTCAGAACAAAGATGGCCGAACACCGCGCGGCAGGAAGTGGACGGCCCTCTAAAGAACTACTGTCGTCTCAGCGCCGCCATTTCTGAGGTTTCTTCAGTTCTTGAAGAAACAGGAAGCTGCTCCAGTGACATCATATCTGAAGCAGGACAAACTGTTGGAACGTTCAGAGCCTGAAAAACTCTCCTGCTGGTCGTAGTTTGAGGAAAATGTGGACTTCAGTCGTCTTCTGACATGAAACCATCATCTGCCGCTCTCCGAGGAAACAGACGTGAAGGCTTCACACGCTGGAATCAACACAAGCGCTAAGATATGCTAATGTAGGCGTTCAGATCTGGGACATACACACACGCACAGAGTGACGAAAACCCCCATGATGCATCTGTTTCTGCTTTGGCTGAGCCGTCTGAACGACTTCCACTCACCTCTGGCTGAGAGTTTTTTGGTGTTGATGATTTTGGCGGCGTACTCTTGGCCTGTGCAGAGTTTGACACAGCGGCGCACCACTGAAAAGGCTCCCCTGGGGAACAAAGACAAGAGACAGGAAGAGGAGACGCGTCAGCTGCCATTAGAGCTTCGTCAGCACCAAAAGGCGACGAATCAGCTGTCAGGCCGAAGCGTCCTGGAGTCCTCGCCGCTTTGACCTGCATATCAAAGTCTGTTCATCCTTTAAAGATTCAACTTTGTTGTGTAACGTAAAGAACTTCTTACTGTACCTTCATCAAGCTGTTACCTTCAGTTTTCCCGTAGACTTCAATAGAAGGCTTTACATCATTGGCTTCACTGTGGCATTAAAACTCATATAATCCGGTTACTTGCTAACAAACTGCTACGATAAGTAGCAAAACAAAAAAAGCTGAATTTTTTTAATCATTAGCACCAACGCTAACAGGTCAGCATTTCAGAATAAAGTCCTGTACAGTGTGTGTGTGTGTGTGAGTGTGTGTGTGTGTGTGTGTGTGTGTGTGTGTGTGTGTGTGTTGGAGCTTTTAGGCCCACATTAACTCATCACACCCAACAGAGACAAACAGAAATATCCATCACTGTCATTTGTCGCAGCTAATTTTATCTCACCTCAGGATTGTTACGCAACGAAACACTCACACTCCCCTCAGAGCCCCCGACTCGCCGACAGGCGGCCATGATGGGGGAGACGAGGGTGAGCGAGCATAACGCTGCCTGACATTCCCGCCGCGTGGTGGAAAAGGCGGCAACGCTTCGACGTGACGGGTCGTCAGCAGGACGGGTGAATCCTGAGGAGGAGGCCTGGATCCAAATCCAGATCCAGATCCAGATCCAGATCCAGGACCTGCTGATCATCTGAGCTCGAACTAACAAACAAATTTAACCTTGTTTCTTTTGTGTTGTTGTTGTTTTTTAACTAGCATTTAATTTTTATTGAATTTAATCAATTTCAATTAAGAGCTATTTAGCCAACTAGCTGACATTTTAATCAGTACAACACTACAAGAATCAATATCATATTATTGGATAATAATTATCGATGCATTCACTTAAAAATCTATTTATTAATGCAGCTAGCACAGATTAGGCTAATGTTAGTGACTTTATAGAATAACTTATGGACTGTTATTAGTACATATATGCTATTGAACAGCATCTGAACTTATATATTTTTCCCTCTTTAAACTTTATTCATTGATAACTGCTAATTTATTATTTTAATTTTGCATTTATATTGATAACGTGACTCCTCAAAATAATACATTTATTTATCAAATCAATAAAAATAAACAATCAAGAAATAGAACATTTTAAATATTAAAGTGCCAGCAGCCATATGATGCAATTAAGTAATTAATCACACAATCACACAAACCCAGGACACAACCCAAAGTGACAACACAAGCAAAACAGTAATAAGGCTCCGTTATCAGTGAGGGCAGCTGCTGCTACTCCAGCAAGTCTATTGTGTATAACTTATCACATCCCCCACACACACAGACACACACAGACACACACGGACACACACAGCGCTGGAGATCACACCAACATCACAGGTTGAAGCCCGTCCAGAGCCCTGAAGTTGCAGTTTTATTCCCTCAGCTGAGGAATAAATGTTCCTGTGAGGCGAGCAGCGAGATCCTGTCTGCCCACGCACATCCTGACAGAGACACCGAGTCCACTTCATCCTCCCACTGAGGGGCCCAGATCCTCCTCAGATCCTCCTCAGCCTCTGATCTTCCTCAGCCTCGGATCCTCCTCAGCCTCAGATCCTCCTCAGCTTCAGATCTTCCTCAGCCTCTGATCTTCCTCTGCCTCGGATCCTCCTCAGCCTCGGATCATCCTCAGCCTCAGATCTTCCTCAGCCTCAGATCCTCTTCAGCCTCAGATCCTCCTCAGCCTCAGATCCTCCTCAGTCCAGGATCTTCCTCAGCCTCAGATCCTCCTCAGCCTCAGATCCTCTTCAGCCTCAGATCCTCCTCAGCCTCAGATCCTCCTCAGTCCAGGATCTTCCTCAGCCTCAGATCCTCTTCAGCCTCAGATCCTCCTCAGCCTCAGATCCTCCTCAGTCCAGGATCTTCCTCAGCCTCAGATCCTCTTCAGCCTCAGATCTTCCTCAGTCCAGGATCTTCCTCAGCCTCAGATCCTCTTCAGCCTCAGATCCTCCTCAGCCTCAGATCCCCCTCAGCCTCAGATCCTCTTCAGCCTCAGATCCTCCTCAGCCTCAGATCCCCCTCAGCCTCAGATCCTCCTCAGCCTCAGATCCTCCTCAGCCTCAGATCCTCCTCAGCCTCAGATCCTCCTCAGTCCAGGATCTTCCTCAGCCTCAGATCCTCTTCAGCCTCAGATCTTCCTCAGTCCAGGATCTTCCTCAGCCTCAGATCCTCTTCAGCCTCAGATCCCCCTCAGCCTCAGATCCTCCTCAGCCTCAGATCCCCCTCAGCCTCAGATCCCCCTCAGCCTCAGATCCTCTTCAGCCTCAGATCTTCCTCAGTCCAGGATCTTCCTCAGCCTCAGATCCTCCTCAGCCTCAGATCCTCCTCAGTCCAGGATCTTCCTCAGCCTCAGATCCTCTTCAGCCTCAGATCCTCTTCAGCCTCAGATCCTCTTCAGCCTCAGATCCTCTTCAGCCTCAGATCCCCCTCAGCCTCAGATCCTCTTCAGCCTCAGATCCCCCTCAGCCTCAGATCCTCCTCAGCCTCAGCCTGCAGCCCCACTTCTGTCTCTCTGTCCTTTTCGCTTTCCGTCAGCGGACCAAGTTCATGAGGTCGGAGCAGCAGCAGCTTTATTCTGGACTTCTCTCCAGCTTCAGTCTGACACATCAGCTGTTCTCGAATATTAAGCCTGTTAGTCACTAATTAGCGTCTGGGCTGGAGGGGGGGGGGGGGGGTCTCTATGCCAAACCCCTTGTCCTAAAGTCTGATGTCCCTGCACTGATGCACTGAGGACCGGACCAGTCTGGAGGCTGGTTCTGGATCCAGGAGGTTTCCAGACCAGTTTGTTTTGGAGGGATGGATCCGCATCCATCACGGCAGCTGTGCAAAGATCCGTCCCTCCAGGTCAGGCTGCACACACACACACACACACACACACACACACTGATATGACATGTGATGTGGTTGCTTACTTGCCGAGCTCCTCGTACAGCTGGTATTCATCAGTGAACCGGGTGCAGGTCGTCGTTGCCATGATGCTTCCTCCTCCTCCTCGCCGGGTGCGGGTGCCGAGTCCGGAATGCTCGGTGCGTCGCTGCAGACGGGGAGAACCTCGGATCAGGCTCCGCCCACTTCAGACCTCCGGACGGCTGAGTGGTTCAGCTGCAGCCCGGCGCGCGCACACACACACACGCACGCACGCATATACATGCACACGCACACACGTGGTCCAGGCTCCAGAAATGGGCGGACCGTGAACTCGCCACATGACGTGTTTCCATAAGAATAAAAATAGAAATAGAAATAGAGGTGAAATGAAACTGACTGAAGATTTTAATTTCTCTTTATTATAAACAACAAAAGTATTTCAGCTGTAACTTACTCAAGCTGCAGGAGCTGAAAATAATTTTGGGCTGTTTTGTTTTTGTTTTTTTGTCTCTATGTCTCATTTAAAAAATAAAATACACAAACCAGTTGGACAGGGCCGTATCCACCTGGGAGGAGAACCAGGGGCAGAAAATATTCTGCTGGGCCCCCACAAACCCACCACGCTCCTTTTCCTGCGTTTTGGATCCAAGAATTCAGAATATATATCTTTACCATCCACATCTATTAATTAGTTCAAATTCAGGAGGTTTCATTATTTCTCTTATATGACAATTTGATTGAGAATATGAAAATTATTTTGTATTTTAGAAACACAAAAGGTAGAATTTTTTTTTTTAAATTTTACTGTTTCACGTTTTTAAATGTCTTTTATTGATTTTTAAAGTAAAACAGAAAAACTAAAAACATTTCAGATTAAAATCCCAACATCCATGGGCAATGCATGATATAGATGATTTACTCATTACCTTTTCCAGTGCTTTCAACCCCATTTGAGAGTCTTCATCATGGTACATAAACGCTGTACTTTGTTTATTCTCACTTCAATATGTTACAATTTAGTGTGCAGACGGAAGGGGAGCTGAAACAACGAGAAAACTGGATGAAATTCTTTTGTAAATGTTTTGATTTCTGTTGGAATTTGCATTTCACTTTCATTATTAGAAATTTAAAATGTGATTTTTACAATTAAATGTGCTGCTTTATTTGCGCCGAATAAATTTGAATTATCCCACACCAAACAAAAAAAAAAAAAACGTTATGTAAGGTCTTTTAAAATTCAAATGCAAATGAGAGACTAAAACCACTCTATTGATCGTGGTACAGCTTCATCATTGTCATTATTAGCATTACTACGAGAAAACAGAGTTGACTAAATGCTCCACAGTTTGGGAAACTGGTCTGAGAATAAAAATAAAATCACTCCCTATTGGGAACAAATATAGAAGCACTGAAGAGTTATTAAATAAATGTCTCTGGACTCATGAAGCGAAGACATGAGTCCAGAGATCAGGAACCCTCCAGCTCTGGTGTCAGTGAAACAAACCTCCAACACAACAGAGCAGCAGTAAACGTCGGCTTTATTTCAACCACTTCTGCCAGGAAACTCAGATTCAGTTCATGCTTAGGCTGAGGCTCAGAACTGCACCGCGCTGGGGGGGATGTCAAACAGGGAGGGGTCGAACTGCTGCCCTTTGAACGGCGAGCCCTCGGCATCCCAGCCCTTCTTCAACATCTCGTGCACTTTCTGTGGACAGACGGACGCAGACAGTAAATTAATGCTGATAAACATTTAGTGCCATCTAGAGGAGAGTCGGCTCTGCTGAGTCTGAACGCCATCTTAAAAGCTGATTTCCTCAAACACTCACTCAGGGTTCTAATATAAATATTAGAATTTATTCGTACTCAAAGCTCCGACACACTTCCTGTCTGTGTGACTGCAGTTCAACATGTCGGACTCCCGTGCGTCAAATTACGCCGCAGTGAAGTAGATTAAACCAGACTGAAGCCTCTTAAACCTTCATTCTATCTACTAACCATCAGGGAGCGGCTCATCTACTTGTAAAAAGAATTCAGATCGTATTGAAGTCTATGGGAAAATGGGGCTCTTTTCAGGTTGCCCCCCCCCCCCGCAAAAAAAGCATTAAAAAGCCCACACAACCACAATACTGGGTCACAAATTCAGATTTTTGCATCAGTGTTGATTTAGCTGCTCACCAATTCATGACTCTGTGGTTTTCCTTGCAGCTTCTGATGGTAGTCGAAGGTCAGCCTGTCCAGGACGGCGTGCTCGTCATCGTCAACGGACGCCATGGAGCGCTCACGGTTGATTTGGTTGATGTCGATCTCCTTCTCTCCCTTCAGCACGGCGCTCCACCAAACCTCGGACGCCTTGTTGAGCGACAGCTGGAAGTCAAACAGTTCAAAGTTACATTTAGGGCTAATTCTCATGGTGGGGGTGGAGGGGGGGGGGGGGGGGGGGGTTACACCATTGACGTGTTAACTCACAACCACACAGCTTCCAGGCTCCAGGCTCCATAGAGAGTTTTCAGTGTTGATCTTGTGTGTGAACTCTCCCTCCATCAGTGTTTGGCTTTCGGCTCCCTCCCTCACACACACTCGCAAGCTGCCGGTCTGAAGAGTGACGCTAACCTGAAGGCGGCAAACACAACAACAACGAAACAGAATGACACACAACTGCAGAGCAGGATTCCTCGTGTGGCTGCATGTCTGCGTTTACCTGTCGGCCTTTAACGACCGTCTTAGGCACAAACACTCGGACCTCCACATCAGTGTAGTCCTGAGACCAGCTGTAGCTTTCCCTCACCGCTCCGTTGTAACTGTCAGAATTAGCCTGGAAACCCTCCTGACTCCTGAAGCATAACGTTCACACAGAGACAAGCAGTGTTTAAAGTTTCCTTCTCTTCCTCTTCTGATATTGCACATGTTAATAGCTCCCAGCTGTTTGAACTGATGGTACTCACTCCTCTGCTGAGTTTGTGCTGGCTGCAGCTGCCTGGTCTCCCTGAGCTGACGGTGCTGGAACCCCACTGCTGCTGCTGCTGCTGCTGTCTGGCTGGGGGCTGACAGCCACTTCTGAGGCTGCAGGAGCTGAGGCATGTCCTGCATCCAGGGGGGGGCTCTCCATCTGCGCTGCCTCCGTACTCTGCTCAGGCGCCCCCTCGGGTGGCTCGGTGGAGACCTCCAGCTCCTGCACTGCCGGAGGGACTCGTCTGCTCTGCTCTCTCTTCTGCAGCTCGCTCAGCTGGCGCTCTCTGTCGTGCTCTGCCAGCTTCTCAAACAGCTTAAATGACTGAGGAGCAAACATGAGATTATCACAGGTCAGGCTTCAGATTTCACCCACGTCTGACACAATGACATCAGTCAGGGAAGACACAAACACCAACAGCAGCATCATGACAGGATCCATAACAGACGACTGTCCAGAACTGGATCATATTTACAAACTTTATCAAACTTCCTGTTTGTTTTACACGCAGGTGATCTACAACATATTCCTGAAGGCAGCAGCTTCAATTCTTCTTCCTGTGCGGAGTCATCGATACACTTGGGCTCTTTTTTGGAGGACTTTTATCAGAGCTGAGGTTAACACAGCCTCGAAAGCTTTTCCTGTCATTTTTAAATGCTGTGAATCAGGTTTTTGCTATTGTGTATTATTTAGCTTTTAATTGTATTTTATTTTGAGATTGTGAATATGAAACGTAGGAGATATTTGTGCACATATGCACTTCATACATTTTAGCTAAATGAATTTTATCAATATAGTTGTCTAGACTGTATTTTCTTATTTTTTGGACTGTTTAAATCTGTTTACAGCAGCAGCTTCTGAATCAGCGGTGGTGACTTTAAAACGGCAGAGTATTTATAGTCCTGTTGTTAAAATGACACCGGGGCTCCATAACTTCCAGCCCCGAGAGGACGAGCTTCACCTTCTGCACCATCTTCTCCGCCACACCGGGGGGGAAGCCCATCTTGTCGTTGGGACCCGACAGGAGGCGATAAAAGTCCGTTTTTCGGTACAAAAAGCCGAAATAGATCTGCAGGAAGTCCTGGATGTTCCCGACGTGCTGCAGGATTCCCAGCAGAGCGTTGTCGTACATCTCCGTCATCTCCAGCGGCGACGCCATGACGGCTTCCACCGGCCCGGCCGACCCGTTAACCAGCTCCCCTCCGACGGCCCGACGTCCGAAATGTCAGCAAAGCGTGAAAAACATTCAAGTGAAACGAAATAAAAACAGAAATAAACAAGCTCCGCTCGCCGGGAAACGTTTTCTAACGGCGGAGTTCCTGCTTCCAGAACCATAACACATCCGGGCTTCAGCTTTCAAAATAAGTGCGCATCCACGGAAAAGTGCGTATTTTCGAAAATAAAAAGCGCCACAAAGATGTAAAAAAATATGAATTATGATATAATGAAGAATAAAATAATTTTTTAAAGTGTAAATGTTTATCATTACCGCTTGCGTTTCAATTATTTGTTTTATTTTTATTGTTCCGGTTGAGCCGGGCCAACAGTCGTCCGGCGGAAACAGATACCAATCCAACAAATAAACAGTTCCAACTCAAAGGCCTATACTTCCTGGAAAAATGCATTTGTATAAAAAAAAAACAAAACAACAATCATAATAATGCTCGAAAATGTTTTATGTTCTTTGAATAAATTTTGGTACTGAGATATAAACGGATTAGAGATTAGTGCTAGCTCTTTGGCTAACTGTAGCACAGTGCGCTAGCAAACAGAAAACATGGCGGCGTCCTTGAGCGGCTCCGCCGTGTCGAAGCTTCTGGTAAGAAAAAAATAAATTTAAAGCTCAGTGTTTTTTTTTATATGTATATTTCTGTTAAATAATGCCGACACGTCTCACATGTGGTGTTCATTCTCTCGGTAACTTCGTGACTTCACTGTGAACTTGCAGCTTCATGCGGTTTGTGCAGGAAACATCGTGTTCACACATTAACACAACCGGAGCACAAAAACCAACAACACAAAAGAGCTGGAGCATTAAAACCACATTCATCACAACAGTGTGGTCGATGTAACGTGTAAAATAGGGCTCCAGTTTGAAGGTCGACTTTATGTGGTGCACAATTTAATACAAGTTATAATAATGGTGTTGTACTGTTGTGATACTCGGGAGGTTCCTAATATTTTGACCCGCCTTTGTGTTTGTGTAATAGCAGCAGTAAGTGAATTTACATCATGAGAAGTTCCCTGATGGTCACAAGTTAAAACTCAACAGACAAATTCTGTTTTAGGCTTTTTAAAATTTAGCTCAAAAGATTTGGGAAACATTCTTTTTAACGTAGCTACTGCAGCTCTCTTCATGTGGGAGTCACACACTCAGTTTTTATATATACAAGCTTTGACAGTATTTCTTAACAGCGTCACAACCTTGCTGACCTCGATTTAAGACAATAAAACTGTTAATTGTAATAATCGGGTGCTTTCTGCTCTCTTGTGTCCCTACAGGGGGCCTTATCCAGGGCTGGGTCAGTCTGCAGCTCCTCTGGAAGAGGCCTCCATGTTACAGCAGTTTGCTGCAAGGTAAACAATCAGGCTGCAATAACACATCTTTAATAAATGTACTGAGGGAGAATTCTATTAACACGGAAGAGAAAGTTTGTGGAATAAAGATTCTTGCTATGGACACATGAGCATCAGAGCTGGACCACGAAGCAACAGAAGAAAGCGGTCTGGTCTGATGGATCAGGTTTTCCTTTGGATCGTGTGCATGAACGGTGGCATTTTCTTACTGTCAGAAAAGGACGCTTCTTTTCTCCTGTCTCATCATCAGTTTGTTTACAAGCGATGTTTTATTAGTCTAAAGACACTCAGACTTTTTTTCCTGACATGTGGTTTCTGTCTTTTCTGCCTTCAGAATCGGGCGGCTCGTATCCGAGTGGGGAAAGGAGACAGACCTTTGACCTATGAGCAAGCACTTCACCCACATCACATCGGCCACCGCAAAGGATGGCTGTCGCAGCACACCAGTGAGCATGACCCGGCTCGTTAAAGGGCGACTGAACTTGCAGTTTGAACTTGAACACGTGCACGAATATCCCGTCTGATTATTGATTTTTAACCACCACGGTTTGGCTCAGGATCGCTCTCCTTCCTGTTTCCACCAGGTAACCTGAAAGGAGAAGACGGAGCAGCTGAGCGAACCATAGAAGACGTGTTCATCCGGAGATTCATGTTCGGGACCTTCCACGGCTGCTTGGCCAACGAGATTGTGATCAAAAGGCGCGGCAACCAGCTCATCATATGTGCGCTGTTGTTACAGAGACACCAGCCGCAGAAGTTTTACTTCCTAATTGGCTACACGGAGACGTTACTGTCGTACTTCTACAAATGTCCCGTCAAGTTAGAGATTCAGACCATGCAAGACAAAGCCGTGTACAAATACCTGTGATGGAAATGTGTAAATTCTGTATTTAATGTTTCCTTCATGTGATTCCACGTCAAAGTTATGATTTTTTTTTTTTTTTTGTGGTGAAATAAACTCAGAATGAAAGAAAATGAAACCATTCACGTCAGTGAAACATTAAGCCTGAAAATGTTTAATGCAGCAAGGAAGGAGCCTGGAAAACCTCAGGATGATTTTATTCTGAAATAATTTGGCTGTTTGTTTTTTTTTTTTTTACATGTATTCAGAGTTTACCAGCCAGAACAAAGGCAGATATATAAAAATATAGAGCAGACCCAGTTTACTGTTAAAATCTGTTGTCATTAACTGGGAATTTTAGCAGTTTGCTGTTTCATGAAAGAAAATTTCTGGTTAAATCAGGTTATTATAAAAAAAAATGGAGATTTAAGGGCTTGCAAAGCCCAAACCTGCTGGGACTTTTAAAATCCACCCAGAAAACATTTTCTCTTACGTCCCCGTTCACTGCTGAGCGATAAACATGAGAGCATTAATCACATTTGACACTTGGTGCATAATTGTCTTTCAGCTTTTTACAGCTTGTTCTCGTTTAAATGTCACTTAGATGACATGAAGCGCCCCGACTATAAGGGGGCTGTTCAGTAGCAACAAAAGCCAGCTAACTTTCACAAGTTTGTTTAATGCTATGAAGAAATGACCTGTCAGGAGAATTATAAACAGATCACTCTCTAGTATTTTATACATTTATTTTAAGCACATTTAGCAGTTACAAGTATCTTTATCAGCTATTGCAGTTTTCCCAGAGGTGAACACACACGACTGAAATGTTCCCTTTGATTTATCTTTAATCAGTTTCATCACAGTGTAAATACATTCACATTTAAGGCACGTGATCCTTGTCAGTGCAAAAAACAAGGCACATCGGAGTAAAGCGTCCACTTCAAATGTTACCATGAAAGATTTCCCTTTGACGAGTTCGGCACAAAAGTACAAAGTATTTTTCCCTTTCTTGTACAAATGATTCATTAATACTAGTGTAAAAACATCAGCTAAACCAAACTTCAGGATTCAGGGCTTAAAACGCAGCGTCCACTCTTTAAATCAGAGGCACAAAATTGGAGGAAGAAAAAAAAAAAAGTGGACCAAGCAAAAGACGAGTCCAGTTATTTAAGTTTGGCTCCACTTTTCTGACTGAAAGTGCTGCAGAGATAAAACGGCAGAGTTTACAGTAAAGTTAAAAACACAGAAGGGAACAGTTTCACATTCTTTCACAAAGTTAGAGAAGACTGACATTAACTCTCACCTGTAGACTCGAGTTCTGCTTAGCAACTAAATCTGCCCACCAGCAGCTCTAAAGCTCACAAATTCACTATTTTTTAAACTAAACTTATAAAAAAAAAAATAAAACCTGTAAAGAAAATGAAATTTTGCAGTTTTATTAGATAACTAGGAGGCTTTCACACCTCAGTTTTTGCATTTTAAAAAGACTTGAGGTGCTGTTCGGTGGATCCCGTCAGGCTCACTCTTCTGTTTCTGCTTCGTGTGCTGAATGTTGTTTTAAATTAAACAATAAGAGACAAGTGGTGCAAATATTTCAATTCAACAATCATCAGAACACGGATGAGCAGATTTTCTAAAAACGTTGTACTAACCTTTAAAGGGATGAGCGGATTAAAGAAAGCTACAGTGTGCCAGGAAACCTTTGGTTGTGTCTGACCATAAATATCACATTTGGTTGGTCTCTGATTGGTTAAAGGCTCAGGTGGGATCATGAACAGGAAGTTTTTAGTGCAGCACCTTCACAGAAACACATCAGGCAGTTTGGACCGAAGGAGTGTGATGTGATATGCGAGCTCAGCTCAGGAAAAAATGGCCTCTTTCAGCTGCGGGCATTTTGACTTGTCAGACTAGAAAAATCTGAATCATTCTCAGAACAAAGTTTTATAGGATTATTTTTATGGTTGTGTTGCAGTCACGAACAGTCCGACACATAAAACCTCATAAAACTCAGAGGCGTCTCCTTCAGGTCACAGTGTTTTGCAGTCTAAAGGTCCATCCGGTTTAAAGGTAGACCTCCATGTGGTGTCTGATCCTAAATCCGGTCCATGTTCTATATAACAGTCTGGATTAGAAGCTGAGCCTTAAAACCAGCCGTCAGGACTTCTGGGACTTTGTGATGTCACAGAAAAGCAGCTGCCATAAGCCCCGCCCACCTCGCTGGATTTGGTTTCTCTGAGTGTTTACCTGAAATTTGCTTTATTTTTTTAATGTATTGCTCAGAAAACTGTCAGCAAATGAAAAAAAAAAAGGTTCAGATCCTCTCTTCTGATTGGCTGACTGTTTTTACTGGAGATCTAAGAAAGGAGATGTAAAACAACACGGCGCTTTGGGGCCACAACAAGAAAGCAAATAAGCGCATTTCCCAAAATATCAGGCTCTTCCTGTTGTGTTGTCGTGTTTCAGGAAACCTGGACAGTTTGACAGTGAGCCATCGTGACCGAGACCAAGAACCTGAAACTGAAGCAGCTGAGTGGAATTTAATTCGGATGCTTTTCCTCCTAAAACACGCCAAAATGTGTTAAGTGAAAAAAGTCAGTGCAACATCATACTTGTGGTTCAAGTCAAGTTTGCCCAGAAAAAGCAGCCCCTCCCTCCTCAGACTGAGCTGCAGGGGGTGTAACACCTGCATGCTGCCGTTTTCTGTTTCTACTTCCTCATTTGATGTCACGGCAGCTGACGCCCACACAAGACTGGAGCTTGATGAGCCGCTGGTTCATGGCCTGCAGGACGACGGGGTCCACCTTCTTCACGATGTTCTCCAGCTGGTGGGGGTCCGACGTCAGGTTGTACACCTCTACAAACGACTGGGGACGCACAACCAACACACAGCTTCAGATCTGTTGTCACAGCACGACTCGACCAAACGTGTGCGTCTCTAAAAAAAAAAAAAAGCGTCCCTACCTCGCTGTCTGCAAACTCGCAGTACTGCATGTCGTTTCGGCTGTCGAGCGTCCTGACGCAGGCGTAGGTGTTGTTGTAGGCGTCCTCACACACGCAGTCTGGGAAACATTCCTGAGGAAAATGTTTGTGTTCAATAAGTTAGTGCTTATCTTTATTCTTTTTAGCATTTTGGTTCATTGTTTTAAGAGATAAGATCATTTTTCCAGATAAGTGTAAGTGTCTCTGAGGATGATGATGCTGTGACTTCCTCCACCTCCACTTACAGACAGTCCGGGGCCTAATTTGGGACAGGCGGGATCTGTTGTTGGATTTCCCTCTCCGGTGTATTCGATGAGGAAAAATGGACGTGCGCTGCCGTTACGCATCGAAGGAGCCTGAGCAGAAAAACTCAGTTAAGGTTCAGAAAATGAAACCAGCCTGCAGGAAGACGATTAAGTCGACTAAACAGGCTGACCATCTGACTGAGGAAAGACTGTCCGTCCACATTCACGGTGGACAGGTTGACACCAGAGATGTCCAGGATGGTCGGAGCCAGATCGATGTTCAGCACGGGAGCCTGAAGGTGTCGAGCAAAGAACAAAATCAAAATCAAAATCAAATCGAAATGAATTTAAACATGAGAGAGTCGCAAAATATAAACGTCCTGTGACCTTCAGCATCTGCTTCGGTTTGATGCCGGGACCTCGGACCATGAGCGGGATCCTGACGTCAAATTCATAGAGCTGTCTCTTGTCGATGGGCAGAGAGAACTGACCTGGATCAGGGAGGACAGGTGATTAAGGTCACTGAGGACGTGCACGGTGTGAAATCACAGGTTCTAACTGAAGCGCGCTCCGACCTGCGTGGTAGCCGTTGTCGGAGGTGTAGAAGATGTAGGTGTTGTCCAGCTCCTTTATGCTGTCCAGCTTCTTGACCAGCGTGTCCACCATGTCGTCCACAGATAACAGAGTCTGCCACCTGCAGGAGACACCAGTCCGTTTATCAGGGACTCCATTTTTAATATCCGCCAACAGAGAGTTTGAACTGATGCTTTTAATTATCATGTTAAATGTTTCTTGAATACGTAAAAACAACTCATGATGATGACGTTTTGTATCTGTTATTGTAAAGTTTTTCATGGATTTATTGTGGTTTGGTAACCGCAGCCATCACCGCCGAGGCCTGTTTATGAGACGTACCTTTTCCTGAACGCGTTATCCAGGAAGGAGATTGAGCTGTTGGACATGGGGTTGGTGGGCTGACGCAGCAGCCAGTGTTTGTCCTGAAACACACAGAGAGAATTCAGAGAGCGGGAAGCAAACCTGTTGATGTCGGACCTCGAGCTGGTCGTACCTTCCCCGGTTTGTTGAAGCTCCCGTCTCGAGGAGCTTTGACGTTGCTGAACTCTTTCAGGTACTGAGGTGCCGCCGCCCAGGGGGAGTGAGGCGCCGGGGGAGACAACATCAGGAAGAAGGGACGTTTGGGATTCCTGTGATCCAGAAACTGAAGCGACCGGTTCACCTGTGAACACACCAAGACTGAAAACGCAGCAGGAAACTACGGCAGCTTTGTTTGGCAGAACCAGGAACGGACTTCGGGAATCCAACCAGAGAACACGGAGGGTTGATGTGTCATTTAGCCTCCTCAGCTGATTTCAGCTGCTCTTCAACCAAACCACCTGATGACGGAAACTCAGAGAGTCCAACTAATGACAATTCAGGCTTCAGGCATCAAACCTGCTAAACCAGCATTGATGTTGTTTCTTTACTGACTTTGTTTCTGATAAAAATACCGAAAGGTGTCCTGATCTAACCACATTTAGATCAGGACACGTTGGAAGCTGCCGAAACAGACGAGTTCAACAAGCTAATAAAAACACAAACAGGTCTTCACTCTCAACTACAGAAGCCTAAAACATGTTAGAGCCTCTTTTGTTCTGCTTCTCTTTCCCTGATTGTTGATGATTAACATTTTATTCTGCTGAGCGGCAGAAAAAGGAGAATTCCTGCCACTTTTATTTTTCTATGGCAGCAGCTGATTCAGACGGATCCGAGGTGAACGTTCCCTTTTCTCCAATAAACTGTTACGTAAAGTACAAGCAGAAGTGTGATGGTGTGATTTCTACTCACGATGAGGTCGGTCAGATAGTCCTTCTCATAATCGTCTCCGTGCTTTTCTTCTTTGCCGTTCACGGATAAAGTGTAGTTGTAGTACTGTGAATTTCCCACCTGCAAATCAAACAGCACAGCTTGTCGTCACAGACCTTCATGGAAAAACAACTTTGAGGCATTTTTTTTGCGTGTTTTTGTGTGTTTTTTGGTCTCACCAATGCGTGCCACTGTTCCCAGCCAGGAGGAACGTGGGAAACATCTCCTGCTTCTTTTTTACCATACTGAGGGAGGACGAGACAGTTAAATCATGTTTACTACTGTGAGCATCCATTAAGTCTTAAATTTAACTTGGTGAACACAAAAACAACTAAATTATAAGAACAACTTCAAAAATAAAACACAAATGACACTAAAGCTTGATACAGATCTAAAAAAATAAATAAATAAAAATACGAGAGAATAAAAGATATAAAAGAAGAAATTAGAAGAATATTTACAAAATCCACAGTCCTAATTTAGACTGTTGCTAATTTAAAGTGCACGCTGATATTTTCTAATCACAGCAGAGGCTCATTCATTTTTTGGGTTCTTAAAAACTGTAGACCAAGTAGAAAACAGTCTTAGCTATTTATAGACCTTTAAAATACGACGTGACCAAAAACCAAACGGTTCTCTGCACAGAGGCTGAAGTTTCAGTCTGACCATCCACATTTGGACATTTGGGCTTGTTGATAAAAATCAGTCTGACTCTGAACTGTGAAGTTTGGAAGTGTGAAACTCTAAAAGCTGCAGGAAGTAAAAGAGCTGAGGGTGTGAAAACAAACCCTTAGAGACAACTTTGTTAAGACGCTGTCGTGGTGCGTTCACTGTCAAACGTACTTTTTTTAAACGACCTGACTAATATTTAGGTGTTCGCCTCCTCTAACTTCATTATTATTAAACACTCTACTATGAATGTCAGTTTGACGTGCTTGTTTTGGTTTAGAAAACAATTCTTCTTGTGGTCAGATCAACATTTGTGACGGGATGAAATATTAATATAACTTTTCATGAAGTGACTCTTTATCTGGAAAAGCCTGTAATACAACAAGATGTATATAATATTTATAGTCTTTATGTTGATTAAAAAGTAAATAAACATACATTTTAAAGTATTATTATCCAGAAATGAAACAGGATGGGCTCTGAGATTCTGAGTTCAGACCTGGTTCAGATATTTCCCAGCGAAGAACGTCTGGTAGCTCTGCTTGTTGAGGTAGACGGGGAGGGCCTCGGCCTCGGGGCCTTTCTGCCAGCGGGGGCTGGAGCAGTTCCCCGACAGGGAATTGTTCCTCACCTGGTGGTTGTGCGGATACTGACCCGTTAGTATGCTGCTCCGGCTCGGGCAGCACAACGGCACCACGGTGAACTGAGGAGGAGGAAGTGAGAGCGGCGATAAGAGGAAGATGAACCCGGGAGAACAGATGAAGGAGAAAGAGATGATGACAGAAACATGACAGCGGAGGAGGATGTGCAACTCAACGCTTCACGCATCGTCTCATCAGTTTAACTTGTGACCGTGACATTCGGGGCCAGCGTCGTGATTTGGCATCTCTAAAAATAGACGGAGGAGCTTGAAATTTTCTTTTTATTTCAGTATTTCACTTTTTATTTGGCTCATTTGACTCGTTTGGGCCTCAAATATTCATCTAAGCGAAACCAATGAGGGAAGTTTAAAAGGGAAACGGTGCAGCTGCCCTCGACGGTCTGTGTTTACGTGGAAAATCAGATCTGTGTGAAAGCCACAAGAGAGTACGGCCCAGGATAAAATCACAAACACATATCAGGTGTGGAAAGAAAACAAAAGATTGGAATGATTTTTTTTTTTTTTTTTTTCATTGAACACACTTCAGATTTAACTATTTTCAGAACTTAAACCTCAAAAATGATGAACATTTATTCTGAAAAAACAATCAACTCTGTTTTTGACAAATTGGGCCAAATGCAAAAGTAAATGATTCAATTTTAAGTTTGGGGGTAAAAATACTATATAGATGTTATTTATTCTTTTTTCAATGAAATGAATTGCTTCAAATTTTTATCTAGTAAGAAGATGAACTGTGAGTTAATCAGTTTCTGAGAGATTTGTTCACATTATGTCTGAGTTTGATTTCTTTGGATGTTTTTATTGGACTCGTGTGGAGCTCTTTGTTACTTGTGTTGAAGGACGTGTTCTTATATTCTGTATTTGGGTGGAAATGAACTCACAGCGTTCACAAATGTTGCTCCTGCGTTTCCGATTAAATCTTTTGTTTTCTTCATCGGTGTCTGCAGAACAGAAACAGAAACAGTCAGACGAGAGAGACAAAACAAAAATAAACCCCTCAACACAGTTTGTGAAGGAACATGTCTGCGATTAGTAAAAAAACTACGACCTTTAACTGGAGACATTATGAGATCAGACTCCTGATTTCATAAATCATATATTTATTACTGACGAATATTGTCTTTGTTAATTAGTCTGATCTGATCCGATCTGCTTTTAGCTGCTCAGAAATGAGGATTTATATGAAATACACACAGTATATTATTTATCTGTCACTCATCTTTTGGAATCTTTTATTATTTGATATTAAAGGACACTTTACTGCTGCGACAGCGCCGTGTTTCCACCGTGTGGGAGAAATAAGGAATCACCTTACTTTATCTTAACTCACCTGGTCTCATTTAATCTCATTTTACTTTATTTGGTCGTATCTTGTCTAAAGTAATCAGACTCTCTTCATTTCTTCTCCTACAGAAAATTGAAAAAGTGATTTCAGACAAATCGATGAACTGATGAATAAAGAAATTAATCAAAGTTCCAGTTCATGTGACGTCTTCCCTCCTTTACTTTTACTGTAATACTGAACTGTCAGGTGATTTTATTCTGCTTTATAGCTCCTAATGCTCACTGGGAATAAAACATGACATATCTAACTTTGTTCCTTTTACTCCCATAAAAGCTCTTTTTATCCTTTGAATATTTCCTTTTATCTGCTTTTTTGTGTTTGAATGTGTCTTTTTTGAAGTATTTCCCCTGATGTGAGCTCCATAAAGGGCTCAGTGAGGTGATGATCACCAGCAGGTAAAACAAACCCACATCTGGTCCCCAATCAGCTTTTCCTGCCGGTCTGAACTCACCAGGCCCCCCAGCTCCAGGTCCTGGTCGTCGGTGAGGATGAGGATGACGTTGCTCCGTTGGGCTCCGGTGGCCCACCTGACGCAGCAGGTGAGCAGCAGCAGCGTCAGCAGCGTCAGGCCGGCGGGGCCGGTTCGGCTCCTCAGACTCTCCATCTGGAGCACCGGAGGTCTGTTCAGAGAGAGAGAGTGTGTGTGTCTGTGTGTGTTTGTGTTATCAGGCTGAATGAACACACACAGTTTGAGGAAGTTGAGCGTTGGTCACATGATCAGGCCGAGTGGGCGGAGTCAGGGCCGAGGACACCGTGTACAGGCAGGACTTTACACAACAATACAAAGAATATAACATAACATAATATAATCAACTTTACTCAGAACTTTGAGCTGAATCATATCAATATTATGATGTTGTATTAAATTAAATCATATTAAGTCTTCACTGTGGAGTCATTAATAAAAATAAATTAAAGTAGAGAGAGAGAAAGTGACAATATTTGTAATAATTCTCTTTTTTTTGTTGTTGTTTTGTTACAGAAACACACAACCTGTGGAAACATTTTAAATGATGACTCCACTCAGAAATGTGCCTGAGAAAAGTCTTGAATGAGGGATTTTTACTGCTAAAAGTGAAGTCAGTGCTCTCTGCTGGGCAAACTTTGGAATGAAATCCCTGTTTGTAACTCGGCTCAGTCAGACTGTGTCCACATTTATCTGTCAGATAATTTTCTTGAAAATCTTCACACGAGGCGCAGATAGCAGAATAAGAGACATGGTCAAAAATGATGAAATATGGATAAATTAAAACATAAATAAAAAATAAAGATTCCTGTCTCCTGAGACGGGACAGAAAATGTCACATGTTACAGTTTGAATCGTTTGACCTCGTTTGGGTGTTTCTAATCCTTCAGTTCAATTTTTCACATAAAGTTTTATGCATTTAAAGATCAACCTACCAAAGATTCCTCTGGGCTGACAAAGCTGTGACGTCCCACCGACGTCTCTCGGTTCTCCAGGGAACACCGTGTACCAGAAAATTTACTGCGTCGACCACATTTGGAAGAAATTATCTGTCACATCATCATCACACACGAAGGCGAGATTTCCTGATTTCTAATCAACGCAATCTTTGAGCACTTCCCTTAAAAACTGTCTAAGTCCAGCTGCTTTTTTTGAGATTCCTGTTTATATGACATAAAGACATTTGTCTTTCAGAACTCTTGTTAACACAGAGAACACAGAACTGTATTTATTCAGTTTGACTTTTAAATGTACTGCCGTCGTCTGAGTCCGTCCCCCATTAAAAAACTTCTAATGATTCAATCAGTACATCTCAAATTACTCTCCAGAGGAGTGACCTCATACACAGTCAGTGCTGGTTTTGTCTCTTTGTTGATGTTTTGTGTCTCTTTGTTGATATTTTGTGTCTCCATTTGGTCATTTGTGTGTCTTTTTGGGATATTTTGCCAATATTTTCACCAATGTCGTCCCAAAGTCTTCAGGATCTGTACGATAGAGCAGATTAGTGATCCACATATTGTGCACTGATGGTGACTCGGGTTTGAAGCGTTGTTATTATTGTGTCATGACTCACACAATAATGAAGAAATGGGAGCATGAAATGATCCACACATTTCCAATTATGTCTCAACAATCCCTGATTTTAGCTGCAGCTGTTTGTGCTGAGGTGTCGAACAGTCAGTGAGTTTGTCAGAACATGAAATGAGCCGGCAGGCGGAGCTGATCTCTGAGCCGATAGTGACCTCAGAGACGGAGGAGGTCACAGCAGATATCAGACCTTTTCTCCTCATCGCTGTCTGCACTGTGATGGGATTATCACGGAGGAACCGACTGGTTCTTCAGAGATAATAAATTATTTACCATTTCGTAGGAGTTTCTACTCCAGCTGCACTGCAGACAGATGTATTAGGTTTTCCTCCATCACATCAACACAACAGCTGCAGTTAGGACGAATTAAGATGAAAAAAGGTATTTAGAATCGATGCAGTTGTTTTATGTTAATCATCACATTGTTAAAGATTAAATCAGTGGATCCCAATTCATAACTTCATTTCAATTAAATTATGAGAAAGTTATAACGAGACATGAGACAAAATCCTTAATTGTCGTGGAGAAGACATTTCTGACAAACCTTCTAATGATTTTTCATTTGTTCCCCCCTCTTTTTTTTTGATCTATTTGAATTTAATCTAATAATTTAATCTCTCTGTGAAGATCTTTGGTCAGCCTTTGTTGTTTTAAAATGTGCCTTGTAAATAAATCCACTTGACTGGAGCTGATGTTTATTTATCAGAACCGGTTTCAGGTTTTTTTGTTCCATTTAAACGAAACGACAGAAACGGGGGTTCCGGGTTCTTTCGGTTCCTAACTCGCTGTTTCCGGTCGGACTTATTTTGGTGTCGCCGCACCGGAACAGCTGCTTCCGGTTCGAACTCGTTCTCAGATGTTTGTCGCTTTTTGTCTCGAACCTGCTTCAGAAACATGAGCAGAGTCCCGGAAAACACTTCACCGAAAGTGTGTCGAGTCCTTTTAAAGTTTAAATTCATATTTGGGTTCCAGCAGACGGCGTTAAAACGAACTGAACGGTGAAAACAACGACAAATAAAAAATAATCAGTGTGAGCTTCACCTCAGAGACTCATGCTGCCTTTAAAGCGGAGGAAAGTCAGCTCCTCGGACTTTGGGGACAAAAAGGATCCGACAGCAGGAAATAAATTCCCGCAGTTAGTTTTATTCCTGCTGGAGAGAAAAATGGGAGCCAGCAGGAGATCCTTCCTGTCCGAGCTCGGCCGGAGGAAAGGCTTCACGGTGCAGGAGGCGTTCAGGTGAGCCCCCAAAAAACAGGAAAAAAAATGATTTAACATTAATAACATCACAGAAATCTAAACTGATCAGAAAAAAGACACCGCTTTTACAATCACGGTGGGATGTTTATATAAAACATTCACTGAGTCAGTGTGACACAAAAAAAAAACTGTTCTCTAAATAAATAAAATAATAAACCAAATAAAACACTTCCAAACTACAAGCAAATGTGATCTGGGATCATAATGGGGAGGTAAATAATAATGAGATTGGTGAGTAAAATCATCTCCAAAAAATAAACGAAAGGAAGTTGAAAGGCAGCACTATTATTTTTTTAAGGTCAAAGTGATCAAGGAAAAATGTAAAAAGTGAAGAAAAATTCAAATTGTTTTCCAAAAAGGACATTTATCGCAGGTAAACCTGCGAAGGTTCCTGCATTAGTTGATCAGGTCTGTGATGTGTCTCGTCTCGTCTTCGTCTCTTCGCAGTGAAAACGTCACACACGTCATTTCTGAAAACAACTCGGGCGAAGAGGTCACGGCGTGGCTGGACTCACGGGGGCGGGACAAAGACTGGACTCTGCCTCACCTGCTGGACGTCAGCTGGTACACAGAGAGCATGCGGGCAGGACTTCCTGTCCAGATCCTGGACAGACATAAACTTCAGGTACACATCAGGAAACACAATCCTGTTCTGAGCTCAGGCCTGCGAGAGAAATTCTTCAGATTTATCAAATGATGAAAATGCGACTGCCTGACTCGTGGTTCTGATCAAAGATTCACTTGTATAGTTTAAAGGGATGAATCTATTTTGAGTACATGTACATTATTTAAATGTGATTATGAGCTGTTCCACCAGTCACTACAGAGCAGTGTAATCACAGGAGCATCAGGCCGGTGCAGCAGAGCTGCAGATGTTCTCAGTGCCGAGTTACGCCTGTCAGAGAAGAACCACCCTGGAGAACCACAACGCCGTCCTCACTGTGCGTGACCAGATCTCAAGTATCACACCTACAAATTCAAAAAGAGAGCAGTCTTCATGTTTTCTCCATTTTCAGGACGCTTTGTCACTGCTGGCTGAAAACGCAGAGCTCAGTGACCAGGAAGGACGAGGTGTCGCGTTTAGACGGGCCGCCGCCGTGCTGAAGGCTTTGCCCGGGCCGGTGACGGGCCTGACGCAGCTCAGAGGGCTGCCCTGTCTGGGAGAGCACTCCCTGAGGGTCATCAAGGTGAGGGAAGTGAAGTCCGTGAAAACAATCATAATAATACTGAGAATGACAATCTCCCTTTTCACTCTGAGCTTTCAGGACATTTTGGAGAACGGAGCATCAGATGAGGTCGAATATACGAGACAGTCTGAGCATTTTAAAGCACTAAAGGTAAATGTAATGATCCATCGCTGTCGTCTTCAGCCTCTGGGTTCATTAAAGGCACTGAAAGAGAAGAAAAATCCAGTTTCAATCTTTAATTTTACCTCCTCGTGGCTCTGATCAACAGTTTCTACTACCTTCAAAGATAAATAATGTTCAACTCTTACAGAGCCTTTATTAAACGTCTCTCTGACTTCAGTTTAAAGATCCAGATGTTGACTACTGCCACACGTCTTTCAGCTTAATAAAATAAAATAAAATTCAGACTTTTCTTGTATTCCTGTTATTTACTTTCTCTCTTTAGCACCAACTGGTGGCAGCAGTCAGGAAGTGAGTCCCATTAAAGGATCTTTGTTATTAAAGATCCCACAGCTCTTCTTTCCACATGTTCACATGAGTGAACAATAAGAACTCAGATATTTAACAAGAATGAAACTAAAAAAGAAGAAGACATTGAGGAGAATAAAAAGAAAAACAGTAAACAGAGTTAGAACTGTTGTGTCCTTTTCTTTGTGAGGACAGTGAAGGCTCCTTTGATGGTGTGAAGTTCAGGGTCTGTTTGATGAAACTGGGGGAAGCTAAAAGTTTCTTTAAACTGTGTTTCAGGTTCTAACAGGGATTTTTGGAGTCGGACCCAAAACAGCAGAGCGATGGATCAGAGAGGGGATACACTCTCTGATCCAGCTACGGGAGTCAGGACACACACTGAATCGAGCACAGCAGGCGGGTGTGTGTGTGTGTGTGTGTGTGTGTGTGAGTGAGACATGTGTGTGTTCCTGTGTGAGCATCTCTCCATGTTGTCTTTCAGGTCTGCTGCACTACGACGACCTCAACCGGCCGGTCACGAGAGCCGAGGCAGACGCCATCACAGAGGTCGTGGAGAGAGCCGTCGTTGCCGTGGCACCAGGAGCAGAGGTCACTCTGACCGGAGGCTTCAGGAGGTAACACACACACAGCGTGTCTAATGCTAGTGTCATCCCACTGTGACGTCACTCATGAAATGTGAATATTTACCCATTTCTCACACGAGGTCGTTCAACGTGCTGAACAGAAATAAAAACATAATAAGGGAACAGATTTAAAACAGATTGTAAAGCGGATGATGTATAATTAAAGAGTGAGATTAAAAGATTAAATACAGGCAGTTTGTGCTGATTTGGTTTAGATTTCTCTAACGGACCAGCTCCTGCAGATCTGATTCTCACAGATATATTTATTTAGGAAACCAGTAAAACTTCAAATTCACTTCTGCATCTGACTGGAGGTCAGAGCAGAGACCTGAGACCTGGACTGATGTGGTCTTATTCCATGTTTTTTTTTTTTTTTTGTTCAGGGGGAAGCTGACGGGTCACGATGTGGACTTCCTGATAACCCACCCAGAGGAAGGCAGAGAGGAGGGACTGATGTCTAAAGTGGTTTCCTGGCTCCACTCTCAGGTGAATTCACCTGGTCATCCTGTTTGCTCACCTGAGGAGGACAATCCTTTTTCTAACTTTGTAGCTAAATCACACAGCTGAGGGACTAATTAATGCCTTTTCAAAATAAAACCACACATTTTAGCGACCGCCTTATTGTGACCAATAATCAGTCGTTGTGTAACCAACAGCTGGATGACACGCCTGTCACACATCAGGAAAAAATCTTCATTTTACTTTTAAGGTTAAAACTTTTTAAAAAATGCTGACGGACACAGTTGTCTTATCTGAATAACCTTTATTGATCTTGTTAATGCAGCGTGTCCTCCTTAATGTTTTGTTATTTCTTCTTCTGCAGTTTCAGTTTTAAAATCTTAATTTCATCTCAGAAAACAAAAGTGTTGTTTTTATATTTTTCTTCGGGGTTTGAAGTATTTTAACGACGTCGGTCTGTGACTTTATTGTTAGAGTTGTCTGATTTAAATAACCTTTATTGATAGCGTGAGTTGAGACAACACGATGTTCCCGATGTCTTCAGGGTTTCCTGCTGTACAAGAAAACCACAAGAAACTCTTACCTGGAGTCCACGGAGGGTCCTGCTCGACCCGCCTCCAACATGGACCGCTTCGAGAGGTGCTTGACCATCTTTAAACTGGACGAGGACCAGAGACCAGGATCAGAGGAGACCAAACCTGCTGGACTCAAACAGTGGAGAGCTGTCAGAGTCGACCTGGTGGTCTCTCCCATCAGCCAGTTTGCGTTTGCTCTGCTGGGCTGGACCGGGTCCAAGGTGATGCCTCGATAGGTCACTTCCTGTCTGTTCACAGCGACGTGGCTTGATGTTGACGTTTAAACTGACTTCCTGTTTTCCACAGCTGTTTGAGAGAGAGCTGAGACGTTGGGCGGGGCACGAGAAGGCGATGTCCCTGAGCAGCCACGCCCTCTACGACAACAACCAGGTAAACTGTTGGACAGGTGATCGTTCACGAACAGGAAGTGTCAGATGTTTCAGCTTTAAACTTCTCTCTTCTTCCGCTGTTGTAGTTTTCATCATGTTTTTTCTTCTACGTTTTTCAGCAGAGGAAGTTGCTGCTCCAGTTTGTATGTTTATTTGTTTATATTTGTCAGATTAGTGTAATTTCAGGTTAATGTTGTGCGTGAACAAACAGATTTCTGAGGCAGATTAAAACTCAGATCGGTGTCTTCAGTTCGTTCCACAGCTGGTCTTCTCGCTCTGTCTCTAACTTCCTGTTCTTCCTTCCTCGCTCTCAGAGCCGGTATCACAGAGCGACGTCAGAGGAGGAGATATTTGGTCATCTCGGTCTGGAGTTCGTTCCACCGTCGGAGAGAAACGCCTGAGGAGACGTGATGATGATCTTCTGCTGCAGGAGGCCAGACGGACAACGACCTGGAGAACGGAGGGCTGACGTGGCCTCAGGTGGTGGTTTGTTGGTTAGGTACCACGAGTCCAGGAAGTTTGGCATCAGACGCCAAAGCGTGGCTAAAAAACTGTGACCCTGTCACTCAGATTAAACCGGCTAATGTGAACGGACAAAACAACAGAAACAGGAGGAGGATTTACGGCTTCGCACCAGGACGGTTCTGGGTTTGAACTCGACATGTTCTTCTTGAGCCCACGTGGGCTCGCTGCTGGTCCTGAAATACTGTGACTGGATGATGAGATTATTTCAGATGTTAAAAACAGAGCTGATAAGAAGCAGGAACAAACTGATCAAACAGATCAAACAGCCGAGCGTCATAAACGCTCTCAGAATGAGAATGTAACTTCAGTTAGAAGTTAGATTCTGTGGCCTCACGCACACTGACATGTTGTTTGTTATAAAAGACACAAACACACACCTGTGAACCAGTGACCTGTTTTCTCCAACGTCTTCATCGACTCCTCTGTAACCGCAGAGTTAGTTCAGCAGCTGCTTTTGCTCCTCCTGCTTTATTTATTATTCTTGCTTCACACATTTTCCATTAAAATCACTTCATAAACTCATGAAAAATCCAACATGTTTCGGGGGAAACCAGAGAGTTCCAGCGTCTTAGTGTGTGACGTCTGGAAGAAAGCGGCTTCTGATGAACAAACAAGTGATCAAATATTTAATAAAACAAAACAACAGTTCAAAAATCCAAACAGTGAAAATGTTTGGTTTTTTTTCGTTCTTCTCACATGAATCCTCTGACGACCCCTCAGATTTATCTGGCGACCTTCCGGAGGCCCCGACACTCCGGTTGGAAACCGTTGGACTGAACTATCTCCATGTGAAGTAAAAGTTCTGCATCTAAAGTCAGACTGGTGTAAAAATACTGAAGTTTATCAGCAAAACACTGACACTATCACAGTAAAACTACTTCCTGTAGTTATCACATAAAACTGCTTCCTGTAGTTATATTATCACATAAAACTGCTTCCTGTAGTTATATTATCACATAAAACTGCTTCCTGTAGTTAGAGTATCACATAAAACTGCTTCCTGTAGTTATATTATCACAGTAAAACTACTTCCTGTAGTTAGAGTATCACATAAAACTGCTTCCTGTAGTTAGAGTATCACAGTAAAAGTAGTTTCCTGTGATGGTTCCTGATCAGCTGATTTTACAGATGATTGAACAGGAAGGAAAGAATAAAAAGTGTTCTTGTTAAATATTTTCTTAAAACTAAATATTTTTCTTCCCCGGTCCTCAAATGGTCAAAGTTTCTGTAAATTTGGACTTGGAATGTGTTTTTGGTGAAAATGAAAAGATCTCAATCGATCAGAGTTTCGAAGCAAAACACATACAAACAACATAAAGTGCAGTTTTCTCTACTTTGACCTCAGTAGGATTTTGAATGCAGAACTTGAACTTTTACTGCACTCAGATCTTGGACTGGACTTGGACTGGTCTGGGACTGGTTTTGGAGTGGTCTGGGACTGGTTTTGGACTGGTCTGGGACTGGACTTAGACTGGTCTGGGACTGGACTTAGACTGGTCTTGGACTGGACTTAGACTGGACTTAGACTGGTCTTAGACTGGACTTAGACTGGACTTAGACTGGTCTTAGACTGGACTTAGACTGGTCTTGGACTGGTCTGGGACTCGTCTGGGACTGGACTTAGACTGGTCTTGGACTGGTCTGGGACTGGTCTGGGACTGGTCTTGGACTGGACTTAGACTGGTCTTGGACTGGTCTGGGACTCGTCTGGGACTGGACTTAGACTGGACTGGGACTGGTACTGATAAAGGGTTAGATAATCTCCTTGATACGTTCTTGTCCTTCAGGTTTTAAACAACAGATCTTCATTTACAGTCGAGGCCTGAGAAGGCTGCAGCTACATTTCCCGTGTGTGTGTGTGTGTGTGTGTGTGTGTGTGTGTGTGTGTGTGTCTGTGTGTGTGTGTGTGTGTGTGTGTGTGTGTGTTTGTGTGTGTGTGTGTGTCTGTGTGTGTGTGTAATGTGTGAACTCTTAGGCGTTTCCTTCACCTCTTCCTAACAGCCTCATTAACCTCTAAATACCAGTTTAACATCAAAAGCTGTGTCTGTGTTCACGCCTCCGTCTCTCCGTCTCTTCCATCACTTCCACTCTCATCTGCACACACTTCACCGAATGAATTCACAATTTGTTAAAAAAAAAAAAACTTCATTTGTTAAACTGACAGAATCTGAAATGTGAACACCGTCCCAGCCGTCGCGTGTCTGTAGTTTCCTTAAACTTAGTTGGAGGGAAAATGAGGTTTTCCGTGTTTTGTGAGTCTCCTTCGACACGTCTCTGTTTTCGACACCGAATGTGTGAAGCAAAAGTTTGTGAGGGAGCCGGAGACAGGAGAGCTGCGAGGAGACTCCGAGTCTGGTTCTCTGTGAGAGCTGATCATCATGTAAATTCATCTCAGTGTGGATGGAGGAGATAGAGCTCCAACTTTCCCCGAGGAGAAAAACCCAAACGGCCCCCTTTTCTTTCTTTTTCCTTCTTCTTCATGTTTTATTCACACATTCCTCGAAAAGGGAAAATGATCCTTCACTTAGAAACCATCTGAAGGTTTCTCGTCTAAAGCGTTTGTATCTGGAATCTGTTGGTCGATATCAGACATTAAATCAGGAACATTCACGGAGCTCCGTCACCCAGAAGATCAGTCGGTGAAACTGTAAACTAAAAATGGTAAAAGATATCTGATTTTATAGAACAACGTCCACCAGATCAGGTCCAGATCAGATCCAGGACAGATCAGGTCCAGATCAGGTCCAGGACAGGTCAGGTCCAGATCAGGTCAGGTCCAGATCAGTTCAGGTCCAGGACAGATCAGGTCCAGATCAGGTCCAGATCAGTTCAGGTCCAGGACAGATCAGGTCCAGGTCAGGTCCAGGACAGATCAGGTCCAGATCAGGTCCAGATCAGTTCAGGTCCAGGACAGATCAGGTCCAGATCAGGTCCAGATCAGTTCAGGTCCAGGACAGATCAGGTCCAGATCAGGTCCAGGACAGGTCAGGTCCAGGACAGGTCAGGTCCAGATCAGATCCAGATCAGATCAGGTCCAGATCAGGTCAGGTCCAGATCAGGTCCAGGACAGATCAGGTCCAGATCAGATCCAGAACAGATCAGGTCCAGAACAGATCCTTAGGAGATGCTTCATCTTCAGCTGTGAATCAAAATATGACTAAAATGTGATGATGAAAACGAGCCCAAAATGTTTTGTTTGTTTGTTTGTTTGTTTGTTGGATTCCTCTCATTGACTTGGCGTTGCTATGACAACCCTGAAGCCGTATCAGGAAACAAGCTCCCGCTCTCTGTCGGACCGTCTGACAGTGAAGGTCTGGAGGACGATCCTTCAGGTGACTCGCAGGTTTGTTTGCTTTTTTTTTTTGGATAAATTTTCATTTCATAGTCTTAAAAACCTGAACGCTCCTGTCTCCTGTCTCCTGTCTCCTGTCTCCTGTCTCTTGTCTCTTGTCCCCCCCCCCACCACCACCACCACCACCCGTTTGATGAGGGGAGTCGCAGCGCCTGCTCGTCCACCAGGACCAGTCCCGCTGGCCCCATCAAAGGCTCCCGGGGCTTTGATGGGGTTGATAGGGATCAATGGGACGGGGAAGAGGCCTTAACTGACTGTTACAGACGGGGCGGGCAACTGCAGGAGACTGTCACCAACGGATCAATGATTATTGGGCGTCATCACGGCCTTCATCTGCATAGAAGGATGCACTCAGCCTCACTAACAGGTCAGCCGCCTGGTGATGGTGATGTCATTTATTTTCCTCTTCTTGTCAACAAATGATAAAAGAGCGGTTGGATGAGATTGTTTTCCAGTGAAGGTTAAGAGTATTAAAGGAAATAAAGAAGCTGCAAAATGAATAAACTTCACTTAAATCAGATTAATAAAGTAAAGTAAACACTTAGTGTTTGGTATTTTTATGCAGACCATCATCATGAACACACACTAGTTTATTTTGACAACACACACACACACACATTCAACAAATGCTCCCCATAGATCCCTAAATATGGATTAATCCGCCGTAGAAAATAGTCCCTTATAAAAGAAAGTTTTTTGTTTTTATTTTTTGTTACTGAGTTTGTTTTCAAAATAAAAGTTTCTATTATCTAAGAGGCCACAGACGGGGGCCCCCTGTGCTGAGACCAGGTCCTGATATGGGCCCTGTTGGGACGTGTGTCGTCCCCTGGTCTCTTGTCAGGGCCTGCGGGGGGGTCGAGGTGTGTTTGTGTCCATAACAGAGCAGCAAACAGCCCCATTAGAGATGAAAGAGTGTGAATGGAGCCAATCAAAGACGAAGCCAGCAGGAGGCCATTACCCCACAGACAGCAGCAGGCCGGGGCTGGGGCCGAGGAGGAGGAAGGGGCCCTTCATCATGGATAAGACACACACACACACACACGATTACGATCTCTGTTACTGACCCGGTGTGTGTGTTGTATGTACAAAAGAGCAGAACAGAAGCAAACAAACACAGATTAAAAGTGAGTTTAGCAAATAAGCAGCAAATTTAAAGAATCGGTTGAAAAAAAGAAAAAAACACAAAAAACAGTGAAACACAAACACAGAAATAATCTCAAACACAAAGTCCTCTGCTGCAGTTTCTGTCTCTAATCATTTTCTTTGGTGCCCAAAGAATTTATAGTTCAGTTAAGAAAAAGAAAAACTGTGTTGACAACTCCAACAAATGATAATAAAGTGAAGTTAGACTGAAGTTTTTTTGAAACTATTACACTTTTGAAAACTTTTAAATATCAGTATAAGAGTAAAATGTACCATTAAGTACATTTTTGGGAGTTTGAGGTGTTTCTGCTGAAGTCATTCTTTATTATTGTTGTTGTAATTCATTTATCTGCCTGAAGAAAATATCATCTACAGATAATTAATGTTTTATTACAGACATATAAATGTGTCCAGGCTTCAGCTTTAAAGTGTCACGGACATTAATTAGTCAAAATTACAATATATAATATGTATAGATTGCGGTATAATCAGCACTGTTGGCTGATGCTGATACTCGTGTTTCTGCACTGTGCTGCTTTTACTTTATCTGAGTTAGACAGAGGTTGATCAGGAACAAGTGACACACAGTAACACACAAAAACCACAACAACAGTGAGTTGATTGGTACAGTTAAAAGTTCAAAGAAGTCCTGATCATTTGTTTTCTCCCCTCCGTCTGTCTGTGCTGTTTAATGGGCTGGATGGGGATCAGCGTCGGCCTGATCTGAGCTGCAGGACGGTGGCTCTTTGATGTGAGGACGCCGGGGAGACGGATGACGAGGGCCAGGAGACGGGACGAAGACACCGAGTCCTCAGCTCTGATAAATCTGATCCTGCAGCGTGACAGGAAGCTGATGTCTTGGTCCTTTCACTGAACATCAACATATGAAGCAGCAGCAGACCACCGTGAAAATACTCCACTAAAAATAATATTAGAGTACATCCGAACTGCAAAAAGCAAACTAATAATAATATGTTAATGTATATTAATATACAGCATATCAGTGGGTGGTTTGTGCTGCTCATTTCTCAGAAAGTGAAACACCATGACAGTACTTTAGTAAAAGTACTTTACAGCACTTTTACAGTTAACAAAAGAAAGATTAGAGCTAATTAACAGTTATTAATATTCATGAAGTTTAATAAAGTTTATTGTCTGGGTTAAACTAAATTAATATATTTTCATAAAGTCGAAATATTGGGGTTAATGTTTGGGGGGGGGGGGGGTCTCTAAAAACAACACGTGACCGTCCGCTTTTTACACGTCATAAAGATGTGACGTCGGTTTATTGGGGGATCAAAGCAGCGGCCCCTTTGAAGTGCCTCCGGATCCATAACGAGCTGTTAGCGCCGCGGCTGCGCGTCTGAGGAGCTGCTCCAGGCGCGCGCACGGCTCGTGCACCTTCATTATCTTATCAATTGGGGGGGGGGGACCTGATTGACCTGATTAATCCTTTAAGGTCACAATGAGTTGACCCCATTTGCACACAGAACAGTACCTGAGTCCTCCTCAGTCCTGGATCCTCCTGCAGGTCTGAGCTGAAGGTCTCAGGTCCTTCAGGTCTGAACCTCTTCCAGGTGGATCCACCTCTGCAGGTCGTTATCAGGTTTTTACTCTGATCCTTAAATCTGGTTTAACTTCGAGAGGAGGAAGAAGATTTAAGGATTTAAACTTTTAACTGAAGTGTTGTTTCAGTTTTCACTTCATAACTTTTTAACTATAAATTAATTTTATTAGAAAAAAAAACATTTCCTCTTTAACAGAGTAAAACTTAATAATATATAATGCATCTAAATAAAGATATTTTAACATCACATTTGAAATTAACACTAATTTGTTAATTATATATAAAAAAAATTCTTCAAACTTGAACTCTCAGCTTCTCGTGGCCGACATCAATAATAATAATAATAATAATAATATTACATTCTTCTACATATTCTTTCACCGTAATTATGGTTCAGTAATTTTACATTTTATTATAATTGAATATCATATTATCAGAGAAGATTATATACATCTTGTTATTGGTGTAAAATAATTAAAGGATGCAGTTTTTCTCAGATCCATCAGTCTGAAAAGAAATGACTTCACTGTTCAAAGTGAGCCGTCTTTAATCCGGATCATCCTGGATCAGTGTGTTTGTGTTTTATTAAGCCACTCACTGCTCATTAAGTCTGACTGAGGGAAGCTCCACTGTCATTTTTAAGTGATTGTGTCTTAAATGAATGAGGGAGTGAACTTTTGTAGACTTTGATCAGCGACTGTTGGGAAAAGAAAGAGACTCATTGTTGTGACTAATGTTCGTGTTCTTATCTGTTAATCTGCAGAAAAAATGTTTCCCAAAGCCGACGGTGATGTCTTCAGTCGTCTCCAGGTGATTTTCATCATGAATCTTTTCACTGTCTCTCCTCCTTGGCCATTACAATAGAAATAATCTAGTTCTAGTTTTATTTGACTTTGCCTTCTTTATTTTCCTCTTACTGTTTTTTTTTAAATACAGTACTTATGTTATTATTATTATTATTGCAAATGTTCATTCTGATCAACTCTTTGTGTGCATATTTCAGTCTTCTTTACGTTCTGCGCGTTTTATTCTCCAACAAGCTGCTGGAAACTAAAAACAGAGAAAGTCTTAAAATATTGACAAATCAAGTTTGTAAAAATGCCAAAAAAAAGACAAACGCAGGCAAAGTCTTTCTTTGTGTTCCTGTAAATCAATGAAAATAGGAATCTTTTGCACTTTTAAGTTTTTCTTTGCTCGTCTGTCTAACATTTAAAAATATATTGATAATGAGCCAAACTATTCAGGAGGACTTATGATTTAATTGTTGTTGGATTCTGTGCATTAACACAGTCAAAAATACCAGTTTTAAACCATATTATAGTGTTTATACAGCTGATGAAAGTCACAGTACAGTATTGTCTAAATAAAGTATTTTAAATATAATTTGAAAGTCACTGAAGAGAAATTTTGCAATGTGAAGAAGAAAAGTTAGAAACCTCAGAGCTGCATTTTAACACAGAACTTGACTAAACTTTACATCAAATTTATTATATAACAGTAAAATAAACTGCTGTTGCTCGTTTTGTTTTTGTCTTTAGAACTAGAAAAATGAACGAACGCCGTCAGATGAATGGAGAGTAGTGAAGTAAAAGGCTGCTCAGGTATTTGCAGTGTGCTGTGGAAGTAGAGGAGATGCAGACAGTTTGGGGGTGAGGTGTGTCTATTATCTGTGTTTGGAGGCAGGAAGGGGGGGTGGGGGGGCTATTCCCAGACTTACTGGAGCCATGTTGTAACAGCCTCATTGAGACTGAATGAGACGTCTTAATTACTCCAGTTGTGAAAACTGAAGGAGGGGAGGCGGGAGGGAAGGAGGATGTGTGCTTTGATCTTTGGGGCCGAGGGGCTGAAATGAACCGGGATGCCCCCCCATAAATACAGACAGGCTGCAGGGAGGGGGCAGTTAGAGTTGTTCTACCACCTGAGAGACTTAACCTGGACTGAGCTGTAACCCTGCTTCCTACAGGGATCTACTGACGTGAGCACTTTGCAGCCATGAGAGGACATTTCTCCATCGAGTGGATGGCCCAGAGCAGCCAGCCTGCTGGACCTCAGACCGTCCAGGACTCCGGACCCGCCGCCTGCGGGACTCACTCCGAGAGTCTGCCCGGTTTCTACTGCTGGCCAAAGTCGGAGAGTTTAACTGAGCAGCGAGAGGAGAGCAGGGCTCAGGGCCTGGACTACAGCCGGAGCACATCCCATAATAACCCAGGTTGGTTCAGACAATACGACACGTTTACCGTCCTAAAACATGTTACATCGACCCTGAAGGTGAATTAAATCAACATTATTAAACTTCAAACTCAGCCTGAGAAAAAACATTCACTGTTTCTGCATTTAGCACTTTAACTATTTCCCCTGAAGATTTTCTCCTAATGGAGCATTTTCACATGATTTTATCACCACTTTGCTGCAGTTAAGTGTCTCAGTGCTTCTCAGTAATCAGGTTATTTCTATAATATTCCTGTTCCTAAGTAAAGTATAAATACTTCTTGGGCATTTAATATTTCACTATGTAAATATTGTATCGTCAGTTTTAAAAATACAACATTTTGCTATAATTCAGCTTTATATTCATATATGTATATAACAGAAGATGGTTTGTAACTCACTATGATGTAGTGATGTCAATAATTATAATTTATCCTATAAAGACAAATTTATGTTTCTATTGTTCCATCATCTCATTCATCAGCGTCCACTGATGGCAGCGTTTCATTTACAGATGAAAATGCACTTATACATACTTAATAATATAATTATAAGGCAGTTATTTGAAAATGAACTAATTGTAATGGAGTCAAACTTACTTTCCATTCAACTTTTTTTATTGTCTTCAAGAGTAAAAGTAAATAAATTCTTTTTTTTCTTTTTTTTTTTTATTTCCAGCGTCAGAGGCCGGTTTCAGCAGCGGGACGGAGGAGGAGACGTCCGGGTACGAGAGCGAAGGAGGTCATTCCCTCTCTCCCTCTGCCCCCCCTGGCTCCGCCCCCTCCTCGCCGCCGTCCCCCCCGTCAGGCAGGAGACCCCGTACGGCCTTCACGGCGGAGCAGATCAGCAGCCTGGAGAGGACGTTCAAGAGGAACGCCTACCTGGGGACGCAGGACAAGGCCGAGCTCTGCAAGAAGCTCAACCTGTCAGACAAACAGGTGATTTAACGTTTCATTCAAACCTCCTGGACTCAGACTTTAAGACTCTTTGGTGGAAAATTTTCTTCATGTCAAACTTTCCCGTTTCCCTCCAGATCAGGAACTGGTTTCAGAACAGACGGATGAAGCTGAAGAGGACGGTCCAGGACGCGCTGGCTCATGCCTGCCAGGCCAACGTGGCCTCCCAGTTCATGCATTACCCCGAGCTGCAGGCCTACAGGCCGGGCCCCTACTCCAGGTACCACTCAGCTGCGGCGGCGGCAGCACAGGAGGCCCCCGGCGCCACCTCCTACGTGCATCCTCACGGGCTGCAGTACGCCGCCGCTCTGCCCTCCGTCTCCTCTCTGGAGCCCTTCTACCAGTACGGCAGCCTGCCGGGGGTCATGCTGCCCTCCGCCAACACTCAGCTCATGAGTTCCTACCCATCGTACCCCCAGTATTACTGACACCGCCCGTCCAGTGACGCCGTTATCGCCCTGATATTTTGTCAAACAAAATAAGAATGTACTAATAGGATCTTCACAAAGGAGGTGAAATCTGAACCAGGAGTTAAACAGGGTTGTGTGCAATATTGTGATTTGTGTGTGTCTCTGCTTGTAACTGATGTATAGTTTGGATATATTTAAGTTGGAATCTATGAAGTGTTTTATTAGATTTTTGTTTTTGTGTCACTGTGAAATCAGACTGTTAAAATAAAATTGTTGCTACAACTTAACAGGTTTTCAAAAGTTCTATCTCAAAGTAAAACGTCAGTAACGAAGCTCATCGACTTCAGTTTGATATCTGATCCAACAGCTCTGGATGTCATTTAGTCCTCCAGCGGTTTCAATCCAGTTTCATATTATCTGCATTTCTCGGAAAACAAAGGTGCAGATTGTGTCGTCTTCATGTTGCACAGTAACAGAGAAGTCTTATTGTGTGTTTCCTGTCTGTGCAAACAGGGCAAAAACTCCCACCTGCCTCAATCACTCACAGGAGTTTAAGTTCAGACTCAATAACTCAGTTACTGAGTTAAAGGTTTTAACTTCGTCATTTAAAGGGTTGATATCCAGAAGAAGATACATTTTTTGTTTTAAGAACCAAAAACCATCTCAGTGTAGTTTTCCATCTCCTCTCAGGCTTCTCTCTGGAGCTCTAAGAGCAAAAAGTCAGTCAGCCAATCAGAAGAGAGGATCTGAGTCTTGCTTGTGATTGGCCGACTGATTTCTGAGTGATCCCTTAAAAAATATTGTTGATTGCAGGTAAACGGTAGGAGGAGCCAAACTGCAGGGTTAGGTGGTGGGTCAAGGTGGGCGGGGCTTAGGGATGTGGCTGAAGGGTTTGTGACTGCTTTGTTGTGACATCACAAAGTCCCAGAAGTCCTGACTGCTGGTTTTAAGGCTCAGTTTGTGAATCCAGACTGTGAGTGTTTCTCTGTGGCCTTATTGCCTTTGACACCTTCAGTGGACTAGTATAGAACCTAGACCTGATTTATAATTAAAGACATTTGCAGCTATAAATAAAAGGCCATCTTTATATAAATAACTATAACATATAAAACAGAATAAGTAAGATAGATATATATATATATGTATGTATCTTCCATAAGCAGCAGATAATGTGCAGTGTGGAGAAGACTTTGAAAGAACAAAGTGTGACTGAACCAGTAAGTCAACAAATAAAACATGACACTTTAAACTTGTACAGAGTTTGGTTTCTGGCTCGAGTCCATTTGTTCCACTGTTCAGTGAATGTGGACATTTCTACTATATAATTCTGACTGCACATTAATCCTAGTAGTGATCCAGCTGTGAAGTGGGCTCAGACATATTTCTGTCTTTGAGTCATCTTCAGTTTTAACAGTTCAGCACATTAAACCGGACAAAAGGAATCCAGATTGTCAAAGTCAAATAAACAGCTGCAGAAGATGCTCCGGAGTGACAGCAGCAACTGTGGTTTTCATCTCCAAACTGTCAGCTGCTGTTGACACATGGAGCTGAGAGGAAACAGGAAGAAGGAAGTCAACCTGGAAACACCTGAGCTGCGAGTGGAACAATGATGCCCCCTGCAGACAGAGAGGAGTAAAGCAGGAAGCTTTAAAAATACTGAAAGTCCACTCAAATTAGAAATATTGACAGCAAAATGTAATTAAAGTATCACAAGTTAAAGTTTGTTTTAAGGTTAACTATCCTTCTCTATAATTATATCGTCGTTATATATATTCTTTTAATGCTGGATTATCAGAATTGGGGCGAGGAGTCAGTGAAGTGCAGCATAAAATAAAATGAATAAAAAAATATAGCTCTATTTAAAAGTACTTATTATTTTGTTGTTGACAGCATTCACTCAGTTTTACACATCTGAGATTATATGATTCCTCAGTTCAATCATTACAGATTAAGAGTAATTTTAATCACGTTACAGATCAACAGAGTGTGTGCAAAAATATCTACTTTTACTTTTTAATACTTTATTCATTATTATTTTTTCTGTCTAGTTTAGATATTACTAGTTTGACTTCAGTAAAATGTATTTCTTTCAGCAGTGGGAATTACTCCTCAACCTCCTCCTCACGTTGTTCTGTTTTATTATATTTATTATGCGGAGAAAAAGGAGTGTATGTATGAAAATATTTTTTCATATAACTTATTGTGTCAGAAGAAGAAGGACAATTTCACAACTGAGGGAGTAAAAAAATAAAAATAAAATAAAATTTAAAAAAAAGTTTTACGAGAAGCAACCGGAAGCCAAACCGGAAACCAGCGACTGCTGAGGTGGGCGTGATTGATAGACCAAACAGACCAATGGGAAAGCCGGAACAGAGTCGTATCGGGTAACTGGCAGGTGGTCGGACCAATCTGAGCACCGCTCGCGGCGGCGGTGGGCGCGAAGCGGGCGCGCTCTCGGCCGGGCGCGCGCAGAGCAGCTACGCAGGAGAGGCGGCCGGAGCCGGATGGTGGAGCTCAACATGGCGGATGGAGACAGCGGGAGTGAGCGCGGCGGCAGCAGCGGGGGAGGAGGAGGCGGCGGCGGCGGCTTCCAGCACTTCCAGCGGGACCAGGAGACCCAGGAGCTGGCGTCCAAGCGGCTCGACATCCAGAACAAGCGCTTCTATCTGGACGTCAAGCAGAACAGCAAGGGCCGGTTCATCAAAATCGCCGAGGTCGGGGCCGGGGGCTCCAAAAGTCGGCTGACCCTCTCCCTGTCGGTGGCGGCCGAGTTCCGCGACTACCTCGGCGATTTCATCGAGCACTACGCCCAGCTGGGGCCTAGCAGCCCGGAGCAGATCGCCCAGGCGTCCGTGGGGGAGGACGGCGGGCCCAGGCGGGCGCTCAAGAGCGAGTTTCTCGTCCGGGAGAACCGCAAGTACTACCTGGACTTGAAGGAGAACCAGCGGGGGAGGTTCCTGCGGATCCGGCAGACCGTAAACCGCGGACCGGGCTACGGAGTCGGCGGCCCCGTGGGCGGCATGCTGGCCGGGCAGACCATCGCCCTCCCGGCTCAGGGGCTCATAGAGTTCCGGGACGCCCTGGCCAAGCTCATAGACGACTACGGGGGAGACGACGAGGAGCTGGCCGGGGGAGCCGCCGCCGCCGGGGGCTACGGGGAGCTCCCGGAGGGCACCTCCATCATGGTGGACTCCAAGCGGTTCTTTTTCGACGTGGGCTCCAACAAATACGGGGTGTTCCTGCGGGTGAGCGAGGTGAAGCCCAGCTACAGGAACTCTATCACCATCCCCTTCAAAGCCTGGAGCAAGTTCGGCGGAGCTTTCTGCAGGTACGCCGAAGAGATGAAGGAGATCCAGGAGAGGCAGCGGGACAAGATGTACGAGCGGAGGGACGAGTCCGAGGGGGACGACGTGGACGACGACTGAAGACCGAGTCCCGCAGCTGTTAGTCCACTTACATGACAGATCTGCAACTTAGGGGTATTTTGCAAAATATAAAGCGTAAAAAAAAAAGATAAAGTGCATGAAAAACCGTGCTGTAATAGCCTACTAAAGTATCGTGGCGTTAAAAAAAAAAAAAAAAAAAGTACATGTGCGGGGAATTATTGGTGTGTTATCCTCAAGTTTGTAGGTTGAGGGTTGGAGTGGTTGTGTGAATCAATGAAAGTGGACTAAATGTGTAAATGAGATTTATCTCATTGGCTGGAAAAAAAAAAAGAAGAAGAAGAAGAAGACGAATGCTTTATTGTAAAATCGACACGAAAACAAAAAATAGAAGAAGAAGAGGAAAGAGAGAACCTACTAAAACCAGCAAATTGGTTTTTATAACTAGAAAAAGAAGCCAACGAATGCTTTCCTACCTGCAGCATAGTTTATATTTAAAGAGTGAGGAGTCGACCTGTTTAAGATGTTTTCCTTGCTCACTTTAAGGAGAGAACGAGCATCCATTGTATTTCCTGTTCCGGTCCAGGTCTCTCCTCAGTGGGCACTTGGTTGGATTCTTGTAAGTGGAGTCAGATGAAGCTGAGAGGAAGGCTGTTACAGAGCGCTGCTGTCGGTCTGGGGATGCTCCGTGTTAGAGCCGGAGCTGTCAAACAGCAGCAGAAGGCCATTAATTGAAAAGAAGACCCAAACAGCCAGAGGAAGTTACTGAGAGGATTATCTCTAAGCCCAAACAACCGAGCGGGGCCTCGCGGACTAAATTACAGCTCTGACTCCAGAACGGATCAGCTGGGTTTTTATGTTAAACATACAATCTGAGCAATAATCATTTCAAAGCGCAATTCAGATTTCACTTCCAGCGAGGACGAGAAGCCTGTTCTCCTGCATCCAACGCGCAGGAAGAGGACAGTCTGTGGGAGCCCACCCCACCCAGGAACAAAACGCACAGATAAATATATTTGTGGGATTTTTATTTTTAATTGCGATGCTCACTTTGCTTCCCACATGCCACTACAAGGGTCCAAAAACCTGGCGGAGGGCCTCTGACCTCTGACCTCTGAGTCCTGAGCTCAGCCGGACCGAGGAGCGTCGGCTCTGTGTCGTGGTCAGAGCTGGACGGGTGGACGTCCGTCTCCCACCGGCCTCGGGCCACGCTCTGACGTAACTGAGAACATCTTCCAACACGTGAAGACCCTGGACAGAAACGCAGTGATGGATGTTTTGTTTTATTTTGTTTTTTGTTTTTTTGTTTTCAAAAGAGAACTATATTGAAATGAGATTCTACTTATAGGAAAGATATTACCAAACAAACCAGCAAAAGATATTTTGAAATACTTATAAAGGAAAATGTATTGTGTATAAAAAAAAAAAAAAGAAACAAAAAAAGAATTTCAAGACTTAAAAAACAATAAAAGAAAAGGTTAATTTCTTAAAACAAAGTTGTGACTCAAACCTCCAGAATATTTTTAATTTTGTTTTTCCTAGAGTGAAAGTATAACACTTCCTTAATTAAAACTACTTTAAATGCAATACCCAATGTTGTGACTGTATATTTTTAAATTTCTGTATTCATATTTAAACTTGTCTTAAGAAATATGTGAGTTATGGATTATTTTCCTGATTTATTGATTACTCTGTTCCCAGAGTTGAGAGTTGAATTATAAAGATATAAACCAGAAAAGCTGCAAATTATCACACTTGAGAAGCTGAAACCTGACATTTTATTCTATTTTTAGTTTTGACCTTTTTTTAACATAAATATCTTGTCTGTAAATCTAAATCTTGTCTCATTTCTGGCTGATCTTAGTCCCAAATTGCAAAGCGGAAATTCAGCAATGTCAAATCCAGACCAGGATTATTCTGCTTTCAGTCTGAGGATTTAAAACCACTGCTGCTTCCTTTCCTCATCATTCAGCTGTTGGCTCGATAAACTGACTGAAGTGTCCAACTGAGGCCTCGTGGGGGTCCTGAAGATTTTCACTTCATCGGGAAATCCAGACAGGAAGTAAAGCTTCACATCAGAGAAGCCGGAGCTGGAGAATATCTGCCATTCCCCCATAAAGAAGCCATCGATTGATCGATTATTAGAAAAGTTTGGTGCTTCATTTCCTGCTTCATGTCTCATTAATGTCGACCATTTTCCGAGAGTACAGCTGGATGAAAAGTCAGTCAATAGATAATTAGAGAAGAAAAGTAAAAACAGATCAAAGACAAAAAGAAGTGTTGGGAGTTAAAGGACCAATCAGGTGGAGTTATGGAATTTGTGGATCAATATTATTGATTATTAATTCGTCATCTGACATGTTGAAGCTCAGTGAGGTGGAGACAAAGTTACTGTAACAAATCAACTTCTTGTTTTGAATTCAATAATCTTCAAATGGAAAAAAAAAAAA